>SJYX01020142.1:220636-275959 GCA_006410675.1 Oreotragus oreotragus
TGACACAGTCATGTACACATACGTGCTGCTGCTGCTGAGTCGCTTCAGTCGTGTCCGACTCTGTGTGACCCCAGAGATGGCAGCCCACCAGGCTCCCCCATCCCTGGGATTCTCCAGGCAAGAACACTGCAGAGGGTTACCATTGCCTTCTCCGGGGCACATATACGCTGCCACATAACACCTGACAGGAGGGACTTCCCTGGTGCTCCAGTGACGAAGACTCCACGCTCCCAGCGCGTGGGCCCTGGTTTAGCCCCTGGTCAGGGAAATGACCTGGCACAGCCAAATAAAGTAAATAAATGTAAAAAAAGCCCTCATAGTGTCCACAAGCCAGAAATCCAGAGTAGAAACACACACACAAAAGAAAAAAGGATAAAAAAGCAGGCTTAATGAATACAGTGAAAAAACATCAGCGTTGTTGTTGCTGCTAAGTCATGTCCGACTCTTTGAGACCCCGTGGACTGCAGCCTGCCAGGCTTCTCTGCCCACGGGATTTCCCAGGCAAGAATACTGAAGTGGGTTGCCATTTCCTTCTCCAGGGGATCTTGAGGACCCACGGATTAAACGCAAGTCTCCTGCATTGCAGGCGGGTTATGTGCCCCTGAGCAACCAGAGAATACAGCGCCAAGCACTTGATTAGTGCTTAATAAATATAAGCTCAGTTCAGGTCAGCCGCTCAGTCCTGCCTGACTCTGTGCAACCTCATGGACTGCAGCACGCCAGTCTTCCCTGTTTATCACCAACTCCCGAAACTTGCTCACACTCATGTCCGTTAAATCAGTGATGCCATCTAACCGTCTCATCCTCTGTTGCCCCCTTCTCCTCCTGCCTTCAATCTTTCCCAGCATCAGGGTCTTTTCAAATGAGTCAGCTCTTCCCATCAGGTGGCCAAAGTATTGGAGTTTCAGCTTCAGCATCAGTCCTTCCAACGAACACCCAGGACTGATCTCCTTCAGAATGGACTAGTTGGATCTCCTTGCAGTCCAAGGGACTCTCAAGAGTCTTCTCCAGCACCACAGTTCAAAAGCATCAGTTCTTTGGCGCTTAGCTTTCCTTACAGTCCAACGCTGACATCCATACATGACTACTGGAAAACCATAGCTTGGATAATATAACATAACATAATTTGATAATATAAAATAAACACAATTAATGCTTAACAATTATGTGTCTGGACTTAGCTTTCCAACCCTTCTCATTGCTGTGTTGCAGGCAACCGTCACCCACCAATCGGGCCTGCACACGTCAGGGGACACCGACTGGCCCCCGGCAGCTGTCACCTGGTGTAAAGAGCCCAGAGCAAATTACAACTACAGCAGCATCCAAACCAAAGGAAGAAATCGCCGGATTAAAAAGAAAACAAATGCACATAAAAAAAAAGGCAAAACATTTCTCATTCAAGTATGTGCAGTGGTTCTTAATATTAATTTTGACTTCCAGACTTCTTTCTTCCTCCTCATCTCACCTTTCTGCTCAAAGTGTGCAAAAAGTACCTGATGCCCCTTTGCACTAAAGCAAACACATTTGGCAGGAAAAAGCAGCCAGTGTGTAAATCTTTTAATTAATTTTACAGCATCGGTACTTGGGAGTTGATGCTACTTCGAAAGCCCAGGTGCGAGGCATCCAGATGATTAAGTGTTCTGCAGATGTTTTTTTGCTGATAAAGGGAGGCTCTGCAGGACGGAACAGTCACGGACAGCATAAGTGATGATGTCATTTGGGTCAATGTCCGATTCAGGCGATTAGAGAAAGTTCAACAAGCTAGGCTGAATCACAAACGAAGCCTTGGCTTTCAACCAAAGTTGTTCAACAGGCTTTGCCAAACACATGCTGATAGATTAATTTGACCCACCCATTCTCTGAATGCCACAAAGTGTAGGGAAAGGAGCAAGGCCTGTGGAGTCAAAGAGATTGGGGTTTGGGTCTAAGCTTTCTGCTTACAGTGTTTTCCTGAGTGAAATATTTGACTTCTCCAAGCTTATTAAAAAATGGGAAGATTCCCAGCTCCCTGGCAAGGCTATCTGAGGATTAGTTGAGACAACATGCAGGAAAGGGCCTTGAACACAATAAATGTTCGTCGCCCTAATTAAATATTTGTGCATTTTAGTTTGTTACTGAAATACAGTGTGATTCCGTGAAGGCCAAAGGGAATGTGTAGTCAGTTCCTAAGAGCTGCAAAATGGACTTTCAAAGTGAGGTGTGTGGGCTTCCCTGGGGGCTCAGTGGGTAAAGAATCCGCCTGCCAATGCAGGGGTGTGGGTTTGATCCCTGGGTCGGGAAGATCCCCTGGAGAAGAAAATGGCAACCCTCCCAGTATTCTCGAGTGGGAAATCCCATGGACAGAGGAGCCTGGCGGGTCGCAGTCCACGGGGCTGCAAAGTCGGACATGATTTAGTGACTAAAAAGAACAAGAATCCTTATGAAGGGAGCTGGTTCTCATTTTTGCTTTTGATCCAGAAATATGAGCTCTGACACTGCCCCTGCCCTGTGCCAAGCACTGAGCTAGGCACATGCCGAGTTTTCTTATTGCCGGGAGACCATGTGCATAAGAGGTGTTTCACTCTCCGTTTAACAGCCGAGGCCCAGAGAAGCTGGGTCAACTCAAGCCACACAGCTAGGAGATGACACCTAGAGGGTGAAACCCAGCTGAAGTTAATACCTCCAGGTTTGTGTTTTTCCCACTGGCAAGTGGAGTTTACAAGCTAGGAGACTCTAAGTGTTTCATTAGAGAAGAGCCACATTGGAGAGCTGCGTTCCCAAGTCAACCGAGAGATGCAAGCGTTGCTTAGAGTTAGGGCAACTTGCACATCCCTTAAACCCTCCACAGGTGAAAGTGGAGTTGCTCAGTCGTGTCCGACTCGTCGTGACCCCATGGACTGCAGCCCGCCAGTCTCTTCCGTCCATGGGATTCTCCAGGCAGGAATACTGGGGTGGGCTGCCATTTCCTTCTCCAAGGTGCACTGTGAAGTCATCTCTCATCAGTCCACCCAGTTAGCATTCCCTCCAGGGCTGGAAGAGGTTGAGAGCAACGTGAAGTAGTTAGCTTGTGTCTCGGGGCTATGTCACATGAGAAAGGGCTTTCCAGGTGGCTCAGTGACCAAGAATCTGCCCGCCAGTGCAGGAGCCGCAGGAGTCTCGAGTTTGATCCCTTTGTCGGGAAGATCCCCTGAAGGAGGAAATGGCAACCCACTCCAGTGTCCTTGCCTGGGAAATCCCATGGACCAGAGCAGCGTGGAGTCGCAAAGTCAGACACGGCTTAGAGACTAGGCACGCGGGCGTGTGAAAAATGCACACCCTCCACTCCTAGAACCACACAGAGGCCAGCAAGGTGCTCACACTGAGCTGTGCAGGGAGAGTGAGACGAGGGCTGGCTCTCACTCCCCGCGTCCCCTCATTAGGGAGGCTACTGGAGTCACTGGTTTTCCCTTCCGCCCTCGTCAGCCCTCTGCTCTGAGCCAGGGTGGTCGAGTCTCGGGGTTAAAGGTGCACGTAATGCCGCTCTGCTCCACCACCGCTCACAAGCAGTTGTAATCGCTTACCCGCTCAGTCATGTCCGACTCTTTTGTGACCCCAGGGACTGTAGCCCATCAGGACCCTCTGTCCATGGGCTTTCCGTGAATACCCCAGTGGGTTGCCATTGCCTTCCCCAGGGGGTCGTCCCAGCCCAGGGCCTGAAGGCTCATCTCCTGCATTGCCCATCGGGTTCTTTACCGCCGAGCCACCTGGGAAGCCCTGCTGGTAAGCAGTAGTTGCCCTAAATAATAGCAAATGAGATAAACAGTTTTCTACTATTCAGAGGAGCAGTGCCAATCTGATGTGCAGAATCTTGGCTACAAATGTCAAGGAAATCCCTTGATCTCTCAATTCTCTCCGTCCTCTCCCCTTTTTAAAGTATTTACTTGATTTATTTGGCTGTGCCAGGTGCTTTTAATTTTATTTCAATTTCAATTTAATTGATGCTTCGATTAAATTAAAAGACACCTGCTTCTTAGAAGAAAAGTTATGACCAACCTAGACAGCATATTAGAAAGCAGAGACATTACTTTGCCAACAAAGGTCCATCTAGTCAAAGCTATGGTTTTTCCTGTGGTCGTGTATGGATGCTAAGAGTTGGACTGTGAAGAAAGCTGAGTGTTGAAGAATTGATGCTTTTGAACTGTGGTGTTGGAGAAGACACTTGAGAGTCCCTTGCATTGCAAGGAGATCCAACCAGTCCATCCTAAAGGAAATCAGTCCTGAATGTTCATTGGAAGAAATGATGCTGAAGCTGAAATTCCAGTACTTTGGCCACCTGATGGGAAGAGCTGACTCATTAGAAAAGACCCTGATGTTGGGAAATATTGAAGGCAGGGGGAGAAGGGGTTAACAGAGGATGAGATAGTTGGATGGCATCACCGACTCCATGGACATGAGTTTGATTAAACTCTGGGATTTGGCGATGGACAGGGAGGCCTGGCGTGCTGCAGTCCACGGGGTTGCAAAAAGTTGGACACGACTGAGCGACTGAACTGAACTGTGCCGGGTGTTAGCTTTAGCACGTGGGATCTTTTCTTATTTGTGGCATTTGGAATCTTTTCTTGCAGCATGTGGAACCTAGTTCCCTGATGAGGGGTGAAACTTGGGACCCCCCTGCACTGGGAGCATGGAATCTTAGCCACTGGACCACCAAGGAAATCCCCTTTTGCCCTCCCTCTTCTTCCCTCCCCCTGGCCCCCTCAATTACCTGGCCATCACAAAAGCCAAGTGGATTGCATTCCCAGTGTATCATCATGAGCTGGTTTACCATTTGCTGTTCAGTCACTAAAGTGAAATCGCCCGACTCTTAGTGACCCCATGGACTGTAGCCCACCAGGCTCCTCTGTCCATGGGATTCTCCAGGCGAGAATACTGGAGTGGGCTGCCATTTCCTTCTCCAGGGGATCTTCTGACCCAGGGATCGAACCCAAGTCTCCCACACTGCAGGCAGATGCTTTACCATCTGAGCCACCAGGGCAGCNCTCTGTCCATGGGATTCTCCAGGCGAGAATACTGGAGTGGGCTGCCATTTCCTTCTCCAGGGGATCTTCTGACCCAGGGATCGAACCCAAGTCTCCCACACTGCAGGCAGATGCTTTACCATCTGAGCCACCAGGGAAGCCCGTCCAGTCGTGTCCAACTCTTTGTGAGGGTCTGCAGCGTGCCAGGCTTCGGGGTCTCTCACCGTCTTCCAGAGTTTGTGCAAGTTCATGTCCACTGAGTCACTGATGCTATCATCTCATCTTCTCCTTTGGCCTTCAATCTTTCCCTGAAGCGTCCATTAGACTTTTGTTCAAGCTGAAAATTGAGGCAGGCTTGAGGGAGACAGAATAGCGACTGGAGGAGACATACGGATAAGCCACAGGCAGCTGAGCGGCACGGGTGCGTGAGGACAGTCGGCACAGGTCTGAGCTGTGTTCACCTGGGCTGAGCACTGTGCCACCCCTGTCTGCCAGGCCTCGGAGAGGAGGCGGTGAGGCTTGGTTGAGGATGTCAGCAGGATGCCTTTGGGGAAATGTGCCTACACTTATTGGTCCCCGTGGAGTTCAGGGATGTCACTAATATAATCGGTACAAAAACGTCTTTGGTGCAAAGAACAAAGGTTCTTAAACTCTGAGCCTCAGGCCCCTCCTCGTCTGTAAAGCAGGGTAATATTAGCACCTTCTCACCCCTCCACGTCTGTAAAGCAGGGTAATGTTAGCACGTCCTCAAGAGGGGATGTGCTGGCTTCCCGGGTGGCTATGCTGCTGCTGCTGCTGAGTCACTTCAGTCATGTCCGGCTCTGTGCGACCCCATAGACGGCAGCCCACCAGGATCCCCTGTCCCTGGGATTCTCCAGGCAAGAACACTGGAGTGGGTTGCCATTTCCTTCTCCAATGCATGAAAGTGAAAAGTGAAAGTGAAGTCACTCAGTCGTGTCCGACTCTCAGCGACCCCATGGACTGCAGCCCAGCAGGCTCCTCCATCCATGCGATTTTCCAGGCAAAAGTACTGGAGTGGGGTGCCATTGCCTTCTCCGTCCCAGGTGGCTCAGTGGTGAAGAATCCGCCTGTCGAGCAGGAGATGTAGGTTTGATCCCTACGTCGGGAAGGTCCGCTGGAGAAGGAAATGCCAATCCGCTCCAGCATCCTTGCCTGGAGACTCGCACGGGCAGAGGAGCCTGGAAGGCTGCAGTCGGCGCGGTCACAAGAGTCGGACGCGACTGAGCGACTAAACATCAGAGAGTGAGTGTGTCCCCGGGGGTCACCAGGCATCCGGGAAGACTGCCTCCCGGAAGCTCGGGCTGGGCCTGGAGGACGAGTGTGCCGGAGGGAAGGAGGCCGAAGGACAGCGGGTGCGGCCCCGGCAGCCGGGAGCGGGTGCGGGCCGGAGGAAACTGGCTGGAGCCTGTGTCCCGGAGGCGGGGGCGCGGCGGGTCGGTGGGCTGCACTTTACAAGACACTGAGGTCCAGCTTAAGGACTCGGGTCTCCAGGAAGAGCGACGGAATGCCAGCGAGGTAGGGCAGGGACACGGCCGGGCCTGGTGCCGGCAGGCAGCGCACAGTCTGGCGGGAGGGGCGTGGAGGCGGGTTCCCGGTCTCTGTAGGGGCCCAGCATGCGGGAGGCGGCGGTGCAGGCAGAGGAAATGGACTTGAAAACATATTTAAGCAGCAAAAAATAGGAAAATTATTTTGCCATTCAACTGAGCATCTTTTGGTAAAACTGCTATCTTATTGTAATGTTATATTGTACACAATTTTCTAGTGAGACAAAGTTTGAATGTTTAACTTTGGTTGTAAGACATGCAATGAAGGAGAAAACATCTTGTATTTTAAAGATTTTATTCTTGCAGAGAATTCAAAAATATACAGAAGAAATCTGACAACACATGTGGATTTAAAGTCTAAAAACTTTCACAACAGGAAGCTTATACCCATTTCAATGATATGTACATATTTGTTCATGTATGAAGATATACATGTACACTTCAGAAATAGTCTAAAGATACAACCTAAAAAGGGAAATATTTATCAAATATACAGAAATACATGGTATATGCTTTTAGGAAAAGTAGTAAAAACATGCAAATAAATGATATGTAAACATACTTTTTAAGAAAGTTTTATAAGTATTGCTTAAATCTATATGTATTTTCCATTTATGAAATCACAATTTCCCAAGGAGTTCAAATCATATAACACGAATTACATAAACTATAAGGCATGCACACTTTACTACCGACCCATTCTATAGTTGGGAAAATTGAGGCAGGGAACGTCACCGAATATTTTTAAGCTGTGACTAAACTTTAGAACATTGCCCTAAATAAACTTCAGATCCTAAATAAAATAATATGTACATCTTTTTTAAAATGATGTAAGCAAATTGTCATTAGAATACACACACAATTTAAAAACTTGATCCACACCTTAATATCATAGATTATATAGACGCAATGTCATAATTAATTTCAGGATCCTTTAACATAAGGATGCGCTGTAAATCATTAACACATCGTTGAATAGGAATTTTGACTTCATTAAAAGTTCCTAACATAGAGATTTTCTCTAATTTTTCAATAATGTTTCTATTTCAAAATAAGGAAAAAAAAGTTTTATAGGGACCAGATAATATGAACCAACGTTTACTTTTGCTTCCATTATTACACAGTATTTCCCAAAACGTTATATTAGAGTTAGACTTCCTTGGTGGCTCAGATGGTAAAGCGTCTGCCTGCAAAACGGGAGACCCAGGTTCAATCCCTTGGTTGGGAAGATCTCCTGGAGAAGGAAATAGCACCCCGCTCCAGTATTCCTGCCTGCAGAATCCCAGGGACGGAGGAGCCTGGTAGGCTACAGTCCATGGGGTCGCAAAGAGTTGGACATGACTAAGCGACTTCACTTATATTAGAGTTACAGTGAGTGGATTGCCAATATTACCCTGAGCCACTGCAATCCAGCTACGGGAGGTCTTTCCCTGTGAAGTGTAACCTTTGAGAAGTGAAGATTCCAGCGGGGAGTCTGACATGGCAGGGACAGAAACAAGAAGTGACTTTCGCCTGACTAACCGAGAAGCACCCAGCTGCTCCACCGTGTCCCGGAACAGCAAGACGAGCGCGCCGGTGCGGTCAGCGTGTGTTCCCGGGGGCCTGGTCACACGTGTGAAGCGTATGTTCCCAGGGGGCCTGGTTACGCGTGGGCAGCGTGTGTTCCCGTGGCAGGCCCTGTCTCCCAGCACTCAGTCTGCTTCCCCTGAGCCAAAGGCAATCCTAACTCCATCAGCGGCACAGACAGCGCAGCTCCTGGGACATCTGTACAGAGACGGGGTGTGAACATCTGAGCCTCAAGGTTCTTTCCGTGTCGTTTCGTGAGGTTCCAACTTTGCTTTCCAGTCGAGCAGAAGCCCGAAACTTTGTTCTTGCAGGAGGGTCAAAATTGCTGCTTTTGCTCTTGATTAACAGCAACAAGAAATCTGAAATATAGGGTTTACTCCCATCACACATCAGAGCAGCATGATTAAACAAAAGGAGTGATCAGCAAGAGCGAATGCTAAGAGCAGCTGCGCCCTGCGCCCTTGCGCTCCACCAGAGAAACTGCGCACCGTGCCCGAGCTGAAGACTGGGGGCTTCACAGTGAAGCTGGAATTGCCCCACAGCCCCTCTTGATTCAGCTCTGCTTGTTGCCATGTTCAGAATCTGACAAATTGCCTAATGGTTCCAGACACCTGGGGCATCCCAGGTGGCACTAGTGGTTAACAAAAAACAAAACAAAACCTGTCTGCCCATGCAGGAGATGTAAGAGACATGCGTTCGATCCCTGGGTGGGGAAGAGCCCCTGGAATAGGAAATGGCAACTCGTTTCAGTATTCTTGCCTAGAAAAATCCCACAGACAGAAGAGTCTGGTGGGCTACAGTCCGTGGGGTCGCAAAGCCAGACACGACGGAGCGCTTGTCAGCAGCAGCGTCAGACACGTAGGGAGGAATTCACTGGGCCTCATTCAGAGATGTCACCTGAAATCACACGCTTCCCAAATAACCCACCTGTCAGCAAGTGAAGTGAAGTGAAGTCACATCCAACTCTTTGCGACCCCGTGGACTATAGCCCGCCAGGCTCCTCCGTCCATGGGATTCTCCAGGCAAGAATACTGGAGTGGGTTGCCATTTCCTTCTCCAGAGCGTCTTTCTGACCCAGGGATTGAACCCAGGTCTCCGGCATTGCAGGCAGATGCTTTAACCTCTGAGTCACGACTGCTACTGCTAAGTTACTTCATTCGTGTCCGACTCTATGTGACCCCATAGACGGCAGCCCACCAGGCTCCCCCGTCCCTGGGATTCTCCAGGCAAGAACACTGGAGTGGGTTGCCATTTCCTTCTCCAGTGCGTGAAAGGGAAAGTGAAGTCGCTCAGTCGTGTCTGACTCTGTGCGACCCCATGGACTGCAGCCCACCAGGCTCCCCCGTCCCTGGGATTCTGAGGCAAGAACACTGGAGCGGGTTGCCATTTCCTTCTCCAATGCATGAAAGTGAAAAGTGAAAGTGAAGTCGCTCAGTCTGTCCGACTCTGCGACCCCGTGGACTGCAGCCCACCAGGCTCCCCCGTCCCTGGGATTTTCCGAGCCACTAGGGAAGCCCAAGTCCCCCTCAGCTTGCTCTTCACAAGCAGCAACTAGCTCGAGGCAAGTTCTAGGTGGCGCTGTTGAAACGGCTGAGTGAGCGAGGTTGCCTTTCACCACTGGCATCTAATTCTATAAAGCTGTCAGAGCTGTCCTATTTCCACATAAGCTGATACTGGAGATTTCTCAGGTTAACGTTTTATCACTTAAATAGTTAAAAATTCATTCTACTGTGGATTGGGGGAAAACAAGCAGACTAAAAAACACCAATCCATCAAGGAAATTATCGCTTTGGAATAAGGCTGGCCAGAGCCATGTTGGATTTCTGACCTACAGGATAAAGTCATAAACGCTATATCATAACACAAGTCTTAGTAATTTGTGAGTGATTCCTTTCAGTAATTTTTTATGGCCGCAGTAGAAGCCCAATCCAGCCAGCCACCCTACTCAGTGACCAGCCGCCTAAGGCTGTACCAAGGTGAGTTGAGTGCATGAGAGAGACTCTGTGTCCTGCAAAGCCTTAAGATATTGCCAACTGGTCCTTTACCGAAAAAGTGTGTCCCCAGCCCCAATGTGAGCCCATGTGCTAAGTCACTTCAGTCGTGTCCGACTCTCTGACCCTGTGGACTGCAGCCCGCCAGGCTCCTCTGTCCGTGGGATTCTCCAGGCAAGAACACTGGAGTGGGTCTCCATGCCCTCCTCCAGGGGATCTTCCCCACCCAGGGATCAAACTTGTGTCTCTTACACCTCCTGCATTGGCAGGAGACCAACTCGTGGGTTCTTTACCACGAGTGCCACCTGGGAAGTCTCACGCCCTGATATTCGCATGCAAAAACCATGACAAGCAGCTTGAATTTTGGAGCACTCATTTGATGCTAGGCTCTGGGTTATGTGTTTTGTACTCACATCAGCTTTCTGGATGGATACTATTTTGGTCCCCGTGTAACAAATGAAAAAAGTAATTCAGGCGGAAAGGTTAAGTAACTGTTCGGGTCACTGGGTATACCAAGGGCAAGCAGGGACTCCAACCCACGTCCGGCTGACTCGCAAGCTTCGCTCACCGCTTGGCCACTCCGCGCCCCTGCTGCCCACCCGAGGCTTCTTATCGCCGGCAGAAGGCGACGGGAAGCTGCCGGCCGGGTACCAGGATGCCCAAGTGCAGCATCTCCACAGGCTCGAGGTCTGTGGCCACGATGTCGTATTTGCGGACGATCTGAAACACAGGAGCACAGGAAGGCGGAGTTAGCCCCTCCGCTCCTGCCTCAAGGAAAGCCCCGCACGCAGCCGCGGAAACGCTGCCAGGGTCTTACCCAGCAGAGCGCCAGGTGGAGCTGCAGTTCAGCTAACCGGCGACCAATGCACATTCTTTTCCCAACGCCAAATGGAAGATGGGCAAACGGGCTGATCTTTTTCCTGTCCTGAAGCCACCGTTCAGGCCTAAACTGACTTGACTCCTCAAAGTTTTCTTCACTGGATCCCAACACATGGGTATTTAGAACCAATACGGTCTAAAATCACACAGAAACATAAAGCACTTAAACATCCGAGTAGCAAGATTCCCAAAAGCCGTCACCTTACAAATGTGAGAGTGAAGTGAAGGCGCTCAGTCGTGTCTGACTCTTTGCGACCCGTGGATGGTAGCCCACCAGGCTCCTCAGTCGCTGGGGTTCTCCAGGCAAGAATACTGGAGTGGGTTGCCATCTCCTTCTCCAGGGCATCTTCCCGACCCAGGGATCGAACCCAGGTCTCCCGCATTGCAGGCAGACACTTTAACCTCTAAGTAACCCACAAATACATAATAACAATGAATGCCAGCATGTAGTGAGTGCTTGAAAAGTGCCAGGTGATAAAAATACGTCAAGAACCTTAAAATTTTGCATCTCATTTTCACAACAACCCCATGTGGTAAGTTCTCTTATTATTCCCATTTTACAGATGAGAAAGCTGAGGCTCACAGAGGGTAGGTCACTCACTCAAGGCCCTGCTTGCATCCAGGTCTCTCTGTCTCCATAACCCTTATTCCTAATACTAGACTGCACGACACAGCAGCTGTATACTGCAATCTACATTTTTCCAGAATGAATGCTGTCCCAGTAGAAGCGTTTCAGGAGATCTGCAGGGTGTTTGAAGAGGACACCTCTCAAAGTTCTGTAAGGTATAGATTGTATACATTTTACTTACTCCTTTGGGTAAAGCATATTCCCCCAGAACCATTGCCTTGTCGAGAGTCCGAGTTGTAAATGGGACACTCGGGTTAAGCCTGAAAATACAAAATCAGAGATGTCAAGGTGCACAGACCAAGTCGTAGCTCAAGGGAATTCAGAGTCTGGCTAAATAAACAATCACTGCCTAAGCTCTCATAAAGGGGACATGGTTCCAACTCTACAAAGCAGTTCTCGTTCTTCCCAATATTTACACCTCTTGCTTTTATTCCTTATTGTGTTGGTTAAACCCCCAGTGTAAGCTTACTTCACAGCTGTTCACAGTGACTGTCCCATTTCACTCTAGACTTCAAATGTGTGTGTTTACACGTCTCGCCAGCAAGCTTGCTGTTTGTTAAGGGTTTATTCCATCTGCCCTTCATAAAGTTAAAGATATTTCCTTCGAATCTAAGATGTTATGGGTTTCATTTTCCAGAAAAAGAATCTTCAAAGACCATTTTATACAGAGGCTCAGAAACCAGCCTGTCTCTATGTCTTGTCGTATAATAATATGGTTCCTCGCTGAGCTTTCATCTCGCTCCCTTCATTTGTGCCCCTAATCTTAATTATTGCTTATAGTATCCATTCAAGTATTATTATTACTGATTTAAAGGGGGCAGACTGTGGGTTTCCAAGATTTAATAGAATTTGCCCAAATGATTTAAGGAATGAGTCATAGCTGGTCCTGGAGGGTTGGTTTTTTTTTTTTTTTTTTTTGGTAGCTTGCTCAATGTTTATGAATCAACTATGGGAGGGGGTCCTTTATTATGTGTTGGCGAGAACAGCCGTCTGACATTCACATTAGCTTAGGCACGTGTTCTTACCTCATAGATTCTTTCAGACAGGCTTTTAAATATGGCATGTTCCTCAGATCCTCTGCTCGTGGCAGCTGATTCTCAGGCAACACACTCTGAATCTCCTTAAGAAGCTTTTGTTGCACATGGGGATTACGGGATAGGTTGTAGAGAATCCACATTAAGCTGTTTGCCGTCTGAAAGCCAAATGGACATAAACTTGAGTTTTCTGTAAATAAGCTGCCTTGAAGTCTGTATCAGCTGAAGTAAAGGTGGTCCCCATCACCTTGTGAAAACATGAGTGATGCTTTCCCACCCATCCTTCTTGGCTGTGTCTCAAACAAATGCCATGTATGAAAAGTCAGATTCGGTTTATAAAACACATACATGAATAATAGCTTATTTCCGGAGGGAATCAGAGTAGAACTCTTCGAATAGACAGCTGCATTAGGACATAAAGTGTAGTTTGGTATAAAAACGGAACACAGATGAGGACACGTAAGACTGAGAAATGAGAAGCCAGACAGGTGATTGTAATAATGTCAACTTTCAGGCTGTCCTAAGTATATCTTAACGTAAAATGTTACCGTTAGTGGGGACTGGATGAAGGATTAAGGAATCCTCTCTATTGTTGCTTAGAACTGCATGTGAATCTACAATTATCTCAAAATAAAATCTGTTAATTGTTTAAGATGAATAATAATATAAAAATTGAGTGGAGAGAGACAGATGGGGATCCTAGGAGTGTTACTAATAAAAATGTTGTTTTTTTTTTAATTTTTCAGTGCAAATGCACAAGAAACTGCATTTCTGGAATTTAAAAGAAAGCTTTTTTTTTTTTTTTGCCATACCCTCAAAAGCTACCATAAAATAAAAAGGCATTATCTATACTCAGAGTTTCAGCCTCAAGCAAAGAGCCCTGGTAGAAGGCAGCCAATACCAAAATAAGGAATTCTGGCATCAAGTTGAGTATTTCAAGGAAGCAGCCACAATTCTGACAAAGACATTCATGGCCTTTTAAGTGGCATCCTTCATTTTCTTTCCAAAGGCAATGAGAAGAGAAAAGTATTGGCAGAAACAGCCAGTACAGCTTTCAGCTTCATAATGCTCTCCACTGGTAGCCTTATCTGTTTGTTTTGGGGCCTATTCTTGGCCGCTGCTGCTGCTGCTAAGTCGCTTTAGTCGTGTCCGACCCTGTGCGACCCCATGGACTGCAGCCCACCAGGCTCCTCCATTCATGGGATTTTCCAGGCAAGAGTACTGGAGTGGGGTGCCATCGCCTTCTCCATATTCTTGGCTAATTTAAGCCAAGTATCCCCATAAAAATGGTCGCTGTGTCCTCTCTTGGCAGACACAGACGCTTTAGCAAAGTGTCACTCTCACAAATGAGCAAAGTACAGGACAAGTTGGAGCCGGTGGTATTCATTATTTTTGGAAGAAGATGCCTCCAAGAAGCCTTTCTCATGTCACAGGACTGGCAGCCTCAGCTGCAAATAAACTGTGGATGCCATTATTATAAGAGGCCGATTTTCAAAACAGGAAGAGGGCGTAGCCACCAAATTAGATACACTTTCAGATTTCTCTGATTTTCCAAATGCGACGTTCAGAATAGCCAGGACGAAAAAAGAAACAGATTGAGCCATATCAGTGGGTCCCTTACCGCAAGTACCAAACAGAGTTCCCAAAAGGCAGATAACTGTAGCTTTCACCAGAGCCCTGAAGGACAGCCCTGGCCTGTGGGGGTAACTGCAGAGGCTGGACGCAGGGCAAGCGGCCTCAGAAACCTCCGGGGCGCAAAGTATCCCGGCCTGACCTCCGCGGAGGAGACCGGTCTCCTTGCTGGCCTTCCCACTTCCGCGCCCTCGGTGGGGCCCGCGCCCTCGGTGGGGCCCGCTCCCCATCCACCAGCCAGAGCCCACTCTTGTTTTGCTGAGCCGTGTCTGACTCTTTGTGACCCCATGGACTGTAGCTCTTCGGTCCATGGGATTTCCCAGGCAGGAGTGCTGGAATGTGTTGCCATCTCCTCCTCCAGGGGATCTTCCCGTCCCAGGGATTGAACCTGCATCTTCTGAACCGGCAGGTAAGTTCTCTACCACTGAGCGACCAGGGAAGCCCAGAGACCACTTTACCATCAAGTCACTGCCCTGTTTAAAATGCTCCAAGAGCTTTTCATCACAGGAGTAATAATCCAAATATCTTACTAAATGAAAAGTAATTGTTGCTAAGTCGTGTCTGACTCTTTGCGACCCCATGGGCTGCAGCCCACCAGGTTACTTTGTCCATGGAATTCTCCAGGCAAGAATACCGGAGTGGGTTGCCGTTTCCTTCTCCAGGGGATCTTCCCAACCCAGGGATCGAATCCGGGTCTCTCACATTGTAGGCAGATCCTTTACCGTCTGAGCCGCCAGGGAAGCCCCATCTTCCTAAGGCTCCTGGCTAACAGAGCCCACGGACTTCTCCCAGGTCAGCTCTGACTCCGGCGCTAGTTCCTCAGGCCAGCCTCTTTCTGCCCCGGGCCCTTTGCATGTCCTGTTTCCTCCTCCTGGAGTGCTCCTCTACCAGATCTTCCCCTGGCTGTCTCCTCATTATTCCAGCGTCAGCTCCAGTATGACATCCTCAGAGAGGGACCACCACCCCTGCCTCTCAATGACGTCACCCTGATGTCTTGCCCCAGGGCCTGGACCACTGTCTGAAACGGTGCTATCTCACTGGTCGGTTGTCTGTCTATCGTGGGTTCCCCACGGCCACTGAAGTCCCGTGAGGCACCCGGAACAGTGCCTGACGTGTAGCAGATTCTCAATAGTTCCTAAAGGCTTTCATTTACTGAACAAATATTTACTGAACACCCACCACGTGCCAACTTCTATTCCACATCCTAGGAATACAGCAGGGGACAAAACGATGTCATCGCTGCTGCGGAACCCACATTCCAGATGGGAAGAGAAGAATAATGGGGGAAGCTTCACTGCCATCACTCTCAGGAGCCTCTCGGGGTCAGAGATTCAACGGGAAAACGAGCTGAAGTTCCCACTTTTCACAGTCTTCTGGAGCATGGGGAGAAATGCGAACCTTGCTGTTCCCTGATGTAGAAAATCCTGCTTTTTGTTCGTATCAGAAACACCACGGAACATGGAACAGAAGTGACCTGGTATACATTTTTCTCAGAGACGATAGCTGTGTGAGAGGTGTTGGGCCATCGAGGAATATTGGCATTATCACCCCAGAGACACTGAAACTCACCTGAACACCTGCCAGTGTCTGTGTTTGGAGTTTGGCTGTACTGTGTACCTAGTAGGGATGTCAGCCATAGCGAGGACAGAATTTTGGCTTTTAAAATTAGCTGTCTCAGAGTTCCCTGGTGGTCCAGTGGTTAAAAATTTACCTGCTAGTGCGGGAGACACAGGTTTGACCCCTGGTCTGGGCAGATTCCACATGCCGAGGAGCAAGGAAGCCCGTCTGCCACAGCCACCAAGTCCCACGCACGGAGAGTCGGTGCTCCCCAGCAAGAGACGCCACCTCAGTGGGGAGCCCCGCTCACGACCAGAGAAAAGCCGTGCACCGCAGCAAAGACCAGCACCGCCAAAAATAAAATTCACGCGTAAAAGTATTTTTTAAAAACTAATGAGTAAATAGAATAAGATTAGCTGCTTCATTGAAATTGAGAACAAGCTTTCCCAAACTTCCTCTGTTGACAGTTTTAAGTGGAAGAAAAATATTGGACTAGCAGAGACTGTTTCAGTATTTTTAGACGAAACAACCACCACAGTGAGGCACTTCGGTAAGATGCGAAACTGCCATATCCAATTTTCAAAGACCTGGACCATCTGCCTTGGCACAGTATAGAATTTCGCTGTTCCTGATCTCCTGTAGTACTTTGACGTCTGTCAGGACACTGACATTCTGCTCTGGATTTCTGTCCCTGCATGCGCGCTAAGTTGCTTCCCTCCTGTCCAGCTCTTTGTGACCGCCAGGCTCCTCTGTCCATGGGATTCTCCAGGCAAGAATGCTGGAGTGGGTCGCCATGCCCTTCTCCAGGGGATCTTCCCGACCCAGGGATCGAACCCGCGTCTCTTGCATCTCCTGCATTGTCACCAGCACCCCCTGCGAAGCCCCTTTTGTCTCTAAAGCACATGAATTTTTCTATCACATTTACACGCACAGGCTGTGCACGGGGTCTCCCACACGTTCGAGGATACTTTTTACTTCTGCTAAGCTTTTAAAGCTCAGTGCATCTTTATGGAATGGGTGAATTGAATGACCATGTACAATTTGTCATGGAAAAGATTTTACAGCCCATTGATTTAGTAAACCCAAACCAGGCCCACCCTTACCGTCTCCACTGCAGCCAGCTGGAGCTCCGTCACGGCTGCGTACAACTCTTTCTTTGAAAGCTGATTGTGGTGATAAATGTCACAAAGCAAATCCATGCTGGGCTGCTCAGAATATTTCTCTAACCGGTTGTCCACACAAGATTTGACTATTGGAGGAGAAGAAAGGGGTGAAGAAATCAGCTGAAAGTCAGGATGAGGAAAAGAACAAAGCAGAATCCAGGATCAAATTCTCCGTGCAACATCCAAAGGGTCTTTGCAGGCAATCTGACAATTTGTCAGATAAGCTAATGTTGCCTTGTTGCTAAGTCGCCAAGGACTGACCGATGCCGACATGAGCGCGAGAGTCCCCTTGGAATCTTCTTAAAACGCAGACTGACTGCGGAGCCCAGGCTGGGCCTGGAGGTCTGGCTTCCAGCAGGCTTCCCTGTGGTGCCGACGCTGGGTCTGTGGTCGTGTTGCGAGTAGGGAGCACTGAGAGTTCAGGAGAGGTCATCGTGAGACAGGGGTGGGATTTGGGTCCGTCTCAGAATCAGAACCGGGACTCACATCCAGTCATGAAGCAGATGTGGCCACTAACACGGACGGGGGGCTCCGGCTCCCAGATCAACAGACAGGAGAACCCCTCCCCCATGCTGCCGAACGACAGTGCACGCACCCAGAGCGCAGGGCCCACGCCGGAGGACAGCGCACATTCTAGGCACACATCTCCTTCCCCTCAACGATGGAAGGCACCATCGTCTTAATAATCACAGTGATGATGGCAAAACTGATAGCATAATGAATGGCACAGCGGTTAGAGCTGGATCTTCTGGAGTCCTTCCGTCTGACTTCAAATCTTGGCTTTGCCATCACCTACTAGGCGATCTTGATAAAGTTATCAACTTCCTTGTGCCTCATTTCTGTCAGGGCCGTCTGATAAGAGGACCTATCTTATAGGACTTTTGTGAGAATTAAATGAACGTGTGTATGTGTGTGTGTGTGAATGTGTGTATATGTATGTGTGTGAATGCGTGTGTGCAAGTGTGTGTGTATTGTATGTGTGAATGTGTGTGTGAATATGTGTGAATGTGTGTATGTGTGTAATGTGTGTGCATGCATGTGTGCATGTGTGTAATGTGTATGTGCATGCATGTGTGCATGCGTGTGTATGTGTGAATGTGTGTCTGTATGAATGTGTGTATGTGTATATGTATGTGTGAGTGTGTCTGTGAGTGTGTGTGTGTGATCACACAGTAATTCTTAGCACCAAGCATCCCCTCCGCACCAGCAGCAGCTCTGACCCACGGGAACACGGGGCTACGCTAGGTTTTTCATCCTTATTAGACTTGAAGATGGTTGCACTGAGATACATCCTACTACTACAAGTACTGTTCATGCTACTAGTATTATCAGCCCATTTTAAAGACAAGATCTGACAGACAGAGCGCCTGATGAGCTATGGACGGAGGTTCGTGACACTGTGCAGGAGACAGGGATCAAGACCATCCCCATGGAAAAGAAATGCAAAAAAGCAAAATGGCTGTCTGAGGAGGCCTTACAAATAGCTGTGAAAAGAAGAGAAGTGAAAAGCAAAGGAGAAAAGGAAAGATATAAGCATCTGAATGCAGAGTTCCAAAGAATAGCAAGGAGAGATAAGAAAGCCTTCTTCAGCGATCAATGAAAAGAAATAGAGGAAAACAACAGAATGACAAAGACTAGAGATCTCTTCAAGAAAATCAGAGATACTAAGGGAATATTTCATGCAAAGATGGGCTCGATAAAGGACAGAAATGGTCTGGACCTAACAGAAGCAGAAGATATTAAGAAGAGGGGGCAAGAATACACAGAAGAACTATACAAAAAAGATCTTCACGACCCAGATAATCATGATGGTGTGATCACTCACCAAGAGCCAGACATCCTGGAATGTGAAGTCAAGTGGGCCTTAGAAAGCATCACTACAAACAAAGCTAGTGTAGGTGATGGAATTTCAGTTGAGCTATTTCAAATCCTGAAAGATGATGCTGTGAAAGTGCTGCACTCAATATGCCAGCAAATTTGGAAAACTCAGCAGTGGCCACAGGACTGGACAAGGTCAGTTTTCATTCCAATCTCAAAGAAAGGCAATGCCAAAAAATGCTCAAACTATCGCACAATTGCATTCATCTCACACACTAGTAAAGTAATGCTCAAAATTCTCCAAGCCAGGCTTCAGCAGTACATGAACCGTGAACTTCCAGATGTTCAACCTGGTTTTAGAAAAGGCAGAGGAACCAAAGATCAAATTGCCAACATCTGCTGGATCATGGGAAAAGCAAGAGAGTTCCAGAAAAACATCTATTTCTGCTTTATTGACTATGCCAAAGCCTTTGACTGTGTGGATCACAATAAACTGTGGAAAATTCTGAAAGAGATAGGAATACCAGACCACCTGATCTGCCTCTTGAGAGACCTATATGCAGGTCAGGAAGCAACAATTAGAACTGGACATGGAACAACAGACTGGTTCCAAATAGGAAAAGGAGTTTGTCAAGGCTGTATATTGTCACCCTGCTTATTTAACTTATATGCAGAGTACATCATGAGAAACGCTGGGCTGGAAGAAGCACAAGCTGGAATCAAGGTTGCTGGGAGAAATATCAATAACCTCAGATATGCAGATGACACCACCCTTATGGCAGAAAGTGAAGAGGAACTAAAAAGCCTCTTGATGAAAGTGAAAGTGGAGAGTGAAAAAGTTGGCTTAAAGCTCAACATTCAGAAAACGAAGATCATGGCATCCGGTCCCAATCACTTCATAGGAAATAGATGGGGAAACAGTGGAAATAGTGTCAGACTTTATTTTGGGGGGCTCTAAAATCACTGCAGATGGTGACTGCAGCCATGAATAAAAGATGCTTACTCCTTGGAAGGAAAGTTATGACCAACCTAGATAGCATATTCAAAAGCAGAGATATATTTTGCCAACAAAGGTCCATCTAGTCAAGGCTATGGTTTTTCCAGTGGTCATGTATGGATGTGAGAGTTGGACTGTGAAGAAAGCTGAGTGCCGAAGAATTGATGCTTTTAAACTGTGGTGTTGGAGAAGACTCTTGCAAGTCCCTTGGACTGCAAGGAGATCCAACCACCCCATCGTAAAGGAGACCAGGCCTGGGTGTTCATTGGAAGGACTGATACTAAAGCTGAAACTCCAGTACTTTGGCCACCTCATGCGAAAAACTGACTCATTGGAAAAGACCCTGATGCTGGGAGGGACTGGGGGCAGGAGAAGGGGTCGACAGAGGATGAGATGGCTGGATGGCATCGCCGACTTGATGGACCTGAGTTTGAGTGAACTCCGGGAGATGGTGATGGACAGGGAGGCCTGGCGTGCTGCGATTCATGGGGTTGCAAAGAGTCAGACATGACTGAGTGACTGAACTGAACTGAAAGACAAGATAACCGAGCGTGAAAAAGAGTGAGGCCTTCCCTGGTGGTCCAGTGGTTGAGGCTCCACGCCCCCAATGCGGGGGCTTGGGTTCCCTCTCTGATCAGGGAACTAGATCCCACATGTCACAACTAAGACCCAGTGCATCCAACTAAATAAATAAAAATCAATAAATATTAAACAAATTTTTTTAAAGGAAAAATAGTGTATTTGGTGAAGGCGCTATGCCCAATGACAGAGCTGGAACTTGAGCTCAGGAATCTTTGACTCCGAAACTTTTGCTTGTAATCACTCCTATTTCTCAAAAAAGACTACAGAAAACTACGTCCCGATTTCTCTTAGAATGTATCTGCACCAGGGCAATCCCTAGACTCAAGCGCTTGCAAAGTCCGAAAGAATCACGAGGAGCGGCTCCAGCCACGGGCTAGGCGCTGAAACCAGGACGGTCACCCAGACCTCGCAGCATCTCCGGAGCCAGGACGGCTGGGCCCCTGCGGCCGCCTCACCTGATCTGAAGATGGTATCCCATGCCTGCGTGTGCGCCTGCCACACCCTGGTGTTGAGACTCCTGTGCAGCTCAACCGGGGTGACCATCATCTTCCCAAACATGCTCATCATCTGTGGGGAACACAAATGCCTGTCAGCCCCCTGCTCTTTATCTCACAGACAACCCGCAATCGACGGGAGACGTGTCCTCAGCAACCACATCCTCTGCTCCCCAGAGGCTGGACTCCCAGGGATGCCCCGGGCTTTCAGCACCAGTCCCCACCTGCTAAAGACACATGAAAATTAGCTTTGGGGTGCTTTCCCCCTGGATGGGGTTCATAAAAAAATTGACCTTTCGGGAATTTCCTGGTGGTCGAGTGGTTAGGACTTTGAGTTTACAGTGCGGTGGGCCAGGTTCAGCCCCTGCTCAGGAACTAAGATCCCACAAACCACACGTGAGTCAAAAAAAATTGATCTTATGACCTAAATGTAAGAAGAGAAAACTATAAGCCTCATGTCCACTTCCATTTCCAATAATTTCCAAACTTAAGTCATTCTTGAAACTGGTTTGTATATGGACTACTTCCATATACAACCTAAACAATCCAGAAATTTTAACCTGAAATTTTTCAGATTCTTTAAGATAGTATGTTAATCGACTGACCTTTAGTTGAAATTTCTACTTTCACCTTGCCTGCCAATGACTTAACATGCCTCCCTATTACATGCGCATACATGCACACGAGCTTCCCTGGGGGCTCAGTGGTGAAGAATCCACCTGCCAACGCAGGAGACAGGAGTTCCATCCCTGGGCTGGGAAGATCCGCTGGAGTAAGAAATGGCAGCCCACTCCAGTGTTCTTGCCTGGAAAATCCCATGGACAGAGGAGCCTGGAGGGCTACAGTCCACGGGGTCTCAGAAGAGTCAGACACAACTTAGCAACTCAACAACAAGGATATGCGCACATACATTCATGAAAACACATAACACACCTTAAAATGAACATTTAACTACTAAAATAAAGGCCATGTGGGAAACACTGGGACGCACACTTGTTGGGTTCTATAAACAGTTAATGAGGAAAGTGCTCTCCCCGAGGGGACACTCACTGTTTTGATGGCCATGATGAAGTTCAAAGCTTCCTCCCCTGCGTTCTTCTGAAGGAGCCCGAATCTCTTCTCATACAGCACAAGGCAGATGCCTGGTATTTAAAGTAATCAACACTGTTACCCACTCACAGAGACACTGGAGTCTATGATTAGCTCACTACCAAAGGCTCAGTCCATCCGGTCTCCCATAAAGATGAGGTGTTTTCGAAGAACAGAGGAGCAGAGAGTCTAAGGCCAAGGGGCTTGATGACTCTCTTCTCTTTCTAGAAATTATCTCCAGCTCCAACAACTTGTCCTCTGCAGAACCTCCTGATCAGAAAAACCACTGCGAGGATGCAACCATTTTTATACCTGAGTGAATCTCTCCTGCAATGTCTTGCTTGTCTCAGTTTACCCTTGACATCACATGCAGCAGACGCTGCTAATAACTACCCCAGGCTCATTCCTCCCTACTTCTTCCCCGAGAGAGCCCTGATCTACTTCGCTTGCCAGTGTACGCATCCTGGGCAGTCAGCCAGCACCGATCTCGGACCATCCTGCTCCCCGACTTCCCGGGCGTCCTGGGGGAAGCACCGCAGTCACGTGGCCTGGGGCTGGCCACTGGGCCTCCCGGAGGCACTCCCGCTTTCTTACAAAGGGGGAAGAGTACAGCCAGCTTAGCTCTTGCTCTTCCCTCCCTGCCTTTGCCCAGAAGGCAGAGGTGAGACCAGGAGAGGCGGGAGCCGCTTGGCAACCAGCTCCGAATGAACGAGAAGGAAGATGGAACCGACTTGGTTCCAGTGACACCACTGAGGGCCAGCCGTGGACCGGCCTCCTCAGGGTTTCTCGTAATGCTGGACGATGATTTGCAAACCACCATGGTCCGATTTTCCTTGACTTGCAAAGAAATGCATGCGATGCGCCTTCATCTGGGTATTTCCAGCGGACCATTTCCAAAACATACGCTTCCCTCCTCTGTAATCATCCCCTCTCTTGACTTTTCTTTCCTTTAACACCTCCTGTGGATTTCTTGTCAGCATGGAGCTTTCTTATGTGCTGAGATGACTGCCCGTGACTTCAAGGCAGGGTCGATCTGATCAGGGAGACAGGTCAGGACAAAAGCCTCTGAACGGGGCCTCCTCTCCAATCACTCGCATCGGCAGCCAAGAGCGAGGCTTCCAGCGAGTCGGACTATGACACCTACCTGCTGAAAGCGCTCTAGACCGCTCCCAGGGACTCTGGGCTCAAAACCACACCCGCATCCCCGGTTTATACGGTTGGCTGTGAGGGCCACTGCCTTCCCCCCATCCTCTGCTTTGCCATCCACGTCCCTTGCGGGACATGTTTGGTCACTCGGAACTCCTTTCTCCTTCCACCTGGAATATTCTTCCCTCCTTCACGTTCACCTGGGGCATTCCTGCTCATCCCAGGCCTTGGCTGAGACGGTCCCACTTCCGTGCAGCAGCCCTGACCACGCTCAGCTGTGGACAGCCTCTGGGGCCCTCCGCCAGCCCTGATCCCCTTCAGCCAAGTGCTCCCCGATCCACCGAAGGCGCCTTGTTTGCCCCGCTGCGTCCCCACCAGGAGGCGAGCAGAGCAAGGGAGGGCTTTGCTTTTATTCCCAGCGTGCCCCTCAAGGACAGTGGCCAAGCTCCCTTCTGTTCAGAGTGATCCGTGGCTCCACATCTGACTCAAAGCAGAAGTTCTTTTCTTAAAAGTGTATTTCTGTTTATTTGACTCCCCCAGACCTTAGTTGCTGCGCATGATCTTTTGCTGAACCTGGGTCCCCTGCAGTGGGAGCGCGGGGTCTTAGCCACTGGGCCACCAGGAAGGCTCTAACGCGGGAGTTCTTTTGGGGGTTTTCAGGCTTCATCTCTTTCAGCTCCTCTCCCTGCCCCCCAGAATCCACCCCAGCCAGCGTCCTCAGAAGTTCCTGAGACAGCGCGCACGCTTCCACCCCAGGGCCTCTGCGCTTCCCGTCTCCATGGTCGGAACAGTCTCCCGGCGGACCCCCTGGTGGCATGCTGCCCATCTTCCTTCAGGCCTCACCTCGGACGCCTCCTTACCAAGCAGGCCTGCCTCGCCCAGGAAGCCGCACTCTTCCTGACTCCCTTATTTCTTGACGGGGTGTACATTAAAATACGTGTACCAGGTGGCTGTCACCGCTTTTAAAACCTGAGCTCCACGTGAGCAAGGACGTAGCCTGTTCTGCTCACTGCCGTGTCCCCAGTGCAGCGCCTGGCACTTTAGAGGCATTGAATGCATGTTTGTTGAACGGCTACATAAACGATCCAGGGCGCATAGCACCGTGAAGCGCCTGAAAGCATTTGGAGGGCTGCTGCAGCCTTGCCTAGTCAGCAAGAGGGTGTGATCACAGGAGAGTGGCCACCTTTGTCCTCAAAGTCAGCTGCAAAATCAGACAGACAAGATCTGAAGGCAACTTACTTTCAAAAGACCATTTGTTCAGCTCCGTGTACAAGTCTTCAATGCGGCCTCTCTCATCACAGAGCTCATCTACTCTACCCATAAAATCAGCCAAGACCTTAAAAGAAAGAAATCACCCAAGACATATTTCAGTCACTGAAGGGAAACAGAAGTTTCAAGTTCAGTAAGCTAGCTTCGGGTTTTGCGACCTTGTATATTCACTGCCCATAATGTTATTCATTCTGAATCATCACTAATTATATATTCTCCTTGAGAGCTCACCTCCTGCCCCAACACCCTTGTACTGGGTTATTTCTTGAGCTTTCCCTGAAGCCTTCCTGGAGCTTAAGTTTCAGCTTTTGATCTAAATTTAAGAAAAGGAAAACATTTCTTCTAATCAGAATGGAAAACAAACCATGAAGGAGGAACTGGCCAAGTGTCCCTGTGGGCACAGCATCTCAAGGACTCTGGCGGCCCTGAGGCTGGCCACGTCCAGAGCTGGGCACACAGACGTGTCCTTGCTGGTTGGCGTTATATTAAGCACGTTAAGCTTAGAGCTAGGAAATCCGTAAATTCTGGATGCAGCGCCGTCACTAAACAGCTCTGTCACCTTGGACAAGTCGTGGAAGGCCCCTAAATGCCAGTTCCCACAATCGGGATTTTAGATGCATTTAATGAGGCTTGTATGGAACCAAGCAGTCTCCAAAGTGTACTATCTTAGCTGATCCTCAAACAACGTCCTGATGTAGAAAGTACTGTCATTACTCACGTCTCCTAGGTAACAGAGGAGAAGACAGAGGCTTAGAGGGTGACTAAGGCACTCTCCCCTGGACACATACAAGTGGCCAAGTTGGGGTCTGGAACAGGGTGAGCTCTTGGTGGCGGTGCTGAGTCACTGAGTTTTGTCTGACTCTTGAGACCCCATGGACTGTAGCCCGCCAGACTCCTCTCTCCATGGGATTTCCAGGTAAGAATACTGGAGTGGGTTGGGGGGCTTCCCTGGTGGCTCAGACAGTAAAGAATATTGTAGTGGTTTGCTGTTTCCTTCTCCAGGCATCTTCCCAACACAGGGGTTGAATCCACACCTCCTGTACTGGCAGGTGGATTTATCAGTGAGCCACCAGGGAAGCCCTGAAATAGGGACTGAAAAACCCACAGACGAAACTAATAGGCACGTTGTGGTAGCCCACACAGCACATTAAAAAGTACTTTGAATTTGTTTCCATCAAAAAATCCAGAGGTTTCATGTGAACATATTAATTTCCACTAGTCACCAAAGGGGCTTCCCTGGTACTCAGCTGGTAAAGAATCCGCCTGCAATGCAGGTTCGATTCCTGGATCAGGAAGATCCCCTGGAGAAGGGGTAGGCTACCCACTCCAGTATTCTTGGGCCTCCCTGGTGGCTCAGCTGGTAGAGAATCCGCCTGCAGCGTGGGAGACCTGGGATAGACCCTTGAGTTGGGAAGATCTCCTGGAGAAGGGAAAGGCTACCCACTCCTGTAGCCTGGCCTGGAGAATTTCACGGACTGTACAGTCCACGAGATCTCAAAGAGTCGGACATGACTGAGCGACTTTCACTTCACTTCACTTGAGTCCTCAGAGAATAATAATAGTGAAGGAATCTGGTGACACTCGGCCCACATTTCCATGTGGCAGGGATTTGCCAGAGCTGGAGCCGCTGTCCCCTCTAGAAAGGGCATGCACTTATTCCATTGGCTAAAATCCCTACTGGGCCTGCTGTACATATTTATATTAATAACGTGGTTCCTGGAAGCTTTCAAATTTGTAACCTTTCACCTATATGATCCTGTGTGGGTTCAGTTCATAATAAATTCCCAGAGTGGACAGGAGTAAAAAGAGTTCTCTATCTGCTTAAATCCTTCCCCCTTTGGCCCCCTTTTGGCTAAAGGATAATGCCCAAATACCTTAGCATGGCATTAAAACTACCTTTAAAGAATACCTTAAAGATCTTGTTAAGACCCGCCCTCTGCCCAGCATCACTTCAGAGAAAGCTTCATTTCAGCTGCCCCAAATGTACTATTCTCTGAACGTTCCATCTCATGCCTCCATATTGTCAACAAGCTATTCTCTCTGCCTAAATGCCCTTCTCCACCTTCTCTGGCTTGCAGACTCTTACTCATCCTGTAAAACCCAGCTCAAATGTCACTACCCAGGAATCATCGCATTTAATCCTGACAGAAGCCTATGGGGGTTTCTCAGGTGGTGCTAGCGGTGAATGCAAGAGACTGCCAATGCAGGAAACCTAAGAGACACAGACTTAATCCCCGTATCAGGGATATGCCCTGGACGAGGCTGCAGCGATGCTCTCCAGTACTCCTGCCAGAAAATCCCATGGACAGAGGCGCCTGGCAGGCCACAGGCCAGAGGTCGTACAGAGTTGGACACGACTGAAGTGATTTAGCACGCATGCACAGAAATCTATGGAGTGGGAATTGTGAACTCCCAGTTTATAGACTGGGAAACTGAGGAAGTTAAATGGTACAGTCAGGTTGCATAGCTGGGGTCGGGGTGCAGGACTGATTTTCAAATCTAAGACTGTAGAATGTTGAAGTCAATGCTCCTAACTGCTCCGCCACTGAGGCACTACTTTAAAAGACAGGCGAGAAGAATTAAAGTTTTGGAGGCGGAGGAGGTGACGAGGAATGAGGAGGAAAGAAGAGTCTTGATACATCCAGACTGCCTGCTTTTTCCTCTGCACTTTGTGGCTGTGGCTTGGGGCTCTACTAATGTTCCCCCATCCCCAGGAAAACCAGGAAGGTGAGCCCCGGTCTGCACACCTCGTTGATTTTGTTGCCCAGCTTCATAATTTCCACTGGTTTCATTAGTTTCTTTTGAAAGGCACTCCTGACCCTCTGCCAGTCTTCTCCTTCCCTGGGAGAGAAGCAGAATTAAATTTAGAGCAAACTGAAAGGAAAAGAAGGAAGACGCGGGGATCCCTCCAGCTCTGTAAGTGCGTTAACTATATAATCAAATGAACAGAGAATCGTGCCAAGAAACAGCCAGAGAATATTAGCACTGGAATATCGGGTTGGTCTGACAATAGGATGAATAAGCTCCTTTCCTCTGAGCCAAAGATCGCGCCAGAAAGAGGAAGTCAGGGCTTCTGGGGTGCACTTCCTGGGGTTAAAATTACCAGCAGTAAGAGTGGGCACAGGACCTCACTTCACCAGCGACACAGAACTGTGTGAAGGCAAATTCTGTCTTCTTTCAATCCATTGAATTGGGTTCAAAGCCACATGCACAAAATGCCTCAAATTTACAAACTAACTTCTGTCCTTCGAGCTACCAAGAGAGGGTCACGGAATTTCAAGGGATAATTTTGTCTGTATAACGTGATTGCCTGGCAGGCTGACTTGACAGTCTCCTCCTGCCCAGGGGTCCGAACATCACAATCGTCATACCTTTCTGGCGTTTCTTTGAGGGCAAGGACTGGCGCAGCCCACGTGTCAGAAAGAACACAAGCGTCCCGCGCACAGCACGGCTGTCCTTCAACCCACTGGAGTCCACGCCAGAGCCCGCGACAGCAGCAGGTAGGGGCTTCCGTGGTCTCGCTGCATCAGGCGGGTGCAGCCCCAGGGAGCCCTAACTCCCGCAGCCGCCAGACCCCCTCCTGCCTCTCGGACTTACAGGATCAGCAGCCCGTAGCTCTCCTCGCGATAGTCGCGGTAGGCCTTCCAAGGTTTGATCTCCAGCCTCTGGGGGTGCGCGCTCTCGGTGCGATACAGCGCTTCCAGCAGGCACGGCGCGCCCAGGTGCACCGAGTCGAAGGAACCCAACTTCATGCGGAAAATCTTGCCGTACTTCTTGTGGTACTCGGCCTGCAGGGGCCGGGCGAGACGCGAAGTCAGCGCGCATCCCGGGCAGTCCCTGGAGCGCTTGGCCCTCCTCCCGCCTCCCTCCTCTCTGGGACCGCGGACCGCTGCAGCCGGGACAGCCGCGCGCACCGCGCCGCGCGCCTCGGCGAGGGTTTGGAGAGCGAGGCGGGGAGAAGAGAGGGCAGTAGGGGGCGGCGGGGCGCTTACCAGCGTGTCGTGCTGTTTCTTGAGGCCTCCTTTCCAGAGGATCTCCAGCAGGCTGCCCAGCAGTGGCCACTTGGTGGGACCGGGCAGGGTGGCCGCGTCCTGCGCTTCGCCCGGTTCCATCACGGGGCAGAGGGGCACCTCTCTCGGCCGACGGGGCGAGCACGCCGTCGATGTCACGGGTCTGGGTGGCTGCCCCGGGCTGCGAAGCTGCTGCAGGAAGGCGGCAAGGGAGCGGCTCTTGCTAATGGGTGAGCTCATGGCAGCGGGGGACACCGGGCGCCTGGGAAGGTGGGCACTGGGCAGGGCGAGCTTGTTAAAGAGGCGCCGGCGAGCTTCGGGCTCTTGATACACGGAGAAAAAGCGGCAAGGCGGAGCAGCAGGTGCGGCGGGAAGGGCAGAAGGGGGACAGAGAGCCGTCAGGACCTGGGCGAGGATGCTGCACGCGGCACCGCGCTGCAGTCTCCGGGAGCGGATGCCCGCCGAGCGCCGGCCACCGGGGCTGGAGGAGCGCAGTGGGGAGCTGGCTGCCTCTTGCAGGAAGGACGACGGACGTGACTTCGCCTGGTGGTGTTAAGTCTTGCTTCCAGCTCTGGAGCCGAAGTGGAGATGCTGCTGGCGCTGCGCTCTCCCTGTCCCGCTCCATGCCCGGGGACCGTGCATTTATGGAGACCGGCCGCCCCGGGTGGCCAATGAGCGCGCTCGGTGGGGCGGACCGGGCTGCGGCTGGCCGGGCCGGGAGCGGCGCGGCGCCCGGGGCGGGGTGCCTGGGGGTGGGAAGAGGATGCAGTCAGCGAGGTGAGCGAGGGCGCCCGGGCCTCGGATGACCGTGCGCGGCTCTCCGGGCGGGAACGCCGCAGACTCCACCCCGGAGATAACCCCCGGGGAAGGCTGAGTCTCCGGAGTTCATCGGGGCTGCGCCTTGCGCGCCTCCCCGCCCTCGCCCGGCGGCTGCCGCCCAGCGCTTGCACAACCGCGCGGCCGGGCGGCAGAGGTCTCCGAGTGCGGCGGGGCGGCTGCGGGCGCCTGCCGGGGCCCCCGAGCCCGCGCGCCCCCTTCAAACCAGTTTTTGCCAGCCCGGACGGACCTCGCTGGAGGAAGCTTGGGTTTCTGCACCTCCCTAGGTGGGGAGGGTTTGAGACTTAGTGAGAGGCACCCGAGGAAGTAAGTTCACTTTCGGGTCTAAACCTGGCCAAGTAGTCCACCGGGCGCGCCACTCGCTGGCGCCTCTTCGGGGGCTTTGCGATCGGCGGCAGAAGCGCGGCCTGGCCTTGAGGCGGGGCTCGGTCCCCCGCTCCGACTCTCTGGACACCGACCTCCCTGTACCTTCGAGCCGCGGTGCCCACCTTCCTCACCCATCCCTACAAAGTCGGTCTTAAGCAAGCGCGGGGGCACAGCTGCGCACACAGACACACGCGCGCGCGCCCACCTCTAGAGCCCTCGTGGCGGGCAGGGGTTGAACTCTGTACTAACTGAGGAAGAGAAGTTGATTTTTGTTTTAAAGTGGTTCGTATTTGCCCCCTTTGATCCGAGGAGTTTTGTCGCCTCTGAGGGCTTTTCGCTTACGTGACTGCGTTTCTTTTTTTAACCCTAGTGTTAAAGGTCCCTGGGAAGTTCACTGTAAACTCTCAGCTGGTCTCTAGAAACCTTCTACAGTCCGACTAGAGCCTGAACTCTGTCATTTCAGATTTGTCTTGATTACAGTTCAGTGACTGTTCATGATAATACAAGTAACATGGTATCTGAACATAATTTGTATATGATGTATCTACATAGCTATCTATATATACAGTATATAGCACATGCTAAGCAGCACATGCTGTAGGTTATACACTATATGTAACAGACACTGTATCTTGTATACCTTATGTTACAGAGTGTACTTCCTAGGGTTTATGATGTGCTTCCCAGGCGGCTTGCTGAGAAAGATTCCACCTGCCAATGCGGGAGGCCTGGGTTTGATCCCTGGATGGGGAAGATCCCCTGGAGAAGGAGGTGGTAACCCACTCCAGTGTTCTTGCCCAGAGAATCCCAAGGACAGAGGAGCCTGGTAGGCTGCAGCCAGGGTCTCTAAAAGAGATGGACACACTTAGCAACTAAACAACAAAGGCTTTATGACTTCAGTTCAGCCGCTCAGTCGTGTCCGGCTCTTTGCGATCCCATGGACTGCAGCACGCCAGGCCTCCCTGTCCATCACCAACTCCCAGATTTTACTCCAGCTCATGTCCATGGAGTCAGTGGTGCCATCCAGCCATCTCATCTTCTGTCGTCCCCTTCTCCTCCTGCCTTCAATCTTTCCCAGCATCAGGGTTTTTTCCAATGAGTCAGTTCTTCATATCAGGTGGCCAAAGTGTTGGAATTTCAGCTTCAGCATCAGTCCTTCCAATGAATATTCAGGACTGATTTCCTTTAGGATGGACTGGTTGGATCTCCTTGCAGTCCAAGGGACTCTCAAGAGTCTTCTCCACCACAGTTCAAAAGCACCAATTCTTTGGGACTTAGCTTTCTTTATAGTCCAACTCTCACATCTACACATAACTACTGGAAAAACCTTAGCTTTGACTAGACAGACCTTTGTTGGCAAAGTAAAGTCCCTGCTTTTTAATATGACTTAGCCAGGCACTAAGCTAAACATTTTACATAGAATTTCCCATTTCAGCCCAATGACAAGAATTAAATGAACAAATAAATTTGAAACTTAGAGAGTTATATAATTTGTCCTGGGACACAGCCCTTACCCTAGGCTCCTGTGGGAGTCAGATTGAGATTTTCTGATTTTAGCCTTCACTATGTACTTTCATGAAATGTTCCCTTGGTATCTCTAATGGGAACATTTCATGCAAAGACGGGCTCGATAAAGGATAGAAATGGTATGGACCTAACAGAAGCAGAAGATATTAAGAAGAGGTGGCAAGAATACACAGAAGAACTGTACAGAAAAGATCTTCACGACCCAGATAATCATGAGAATGTGATCATTAATCTAGAGCCAGACATCTTGGAATGTGAAGTCAAGTGGGCCTTAGAAGGTATCACTAAGAACAAAGCTAGTGGAGGTGATGGAATTCCCGTTGAGCTGTTTCAAATCCTGGAAGATGATGCTGTGAAAGTGCTGCACTCAATATGCCAGCAAATTTGGAAAACTCAGCAGTGGCCACAGGACTGGAAAAGGTCAGTTTTCATTCCAATTCCAAAGAAAGGCAATGCCAAAGAATGCTCAAACTACCGCACAATTGCACTCATCTCACACGCTAGTAAAGTAATGCTCAAAATTCTCCAAGCCAGGCTTCAGCAATATGTGAACCGTGAACTCCCTGATGTTCAAGCTGGTTTTAGAACAGGCAGAGGAACCAGAGATCAAATTGCCAACATCCGCTGGATCATGGAAAAAGCAAGAGAGTTCCAGAAAAACATCTATTTCTGCTTTATTGACTATGCCAAAGCCTTTGACTGTGTGGATCACAATAAACTGTGGAAAATTCTGAAAGAGATGGGAATACCAGACCACCTAACCTGCCTCTTGAGAAATCTGTATGCAGGTCAGGAAGCAACAGTTAGAACTGGACATGGAACAACAGACTGGTTCCAAATAGGAAAAGGAGTACGTCAAGGCTGTATATTGTCTCCCTGCTTATTTAACTTATATGCAGAGTACATCATGAGAAACGCTGGACTGGAAGAAACACAAGCTGGAATCAAGATTGCCGGGAGAAATATCAATAACCTCAGATATGCTGATGACACCACCCTTATGGCAGAAAGTGAGGAGGAGCTAAAAAGCCTCTTGATGAAAGTGAAGGAGGAGAGTGAAAAAGTTGGCTTAAAGCTCAACATTCAGAAAACGAAGATCATGGCATCCGGTCCCATCACTTCATGGGAAATAGATGGGGAAACAGTGGAAACAGTGTCAGACTTTATTTTTTGGGGCTCCAAAATCACTGCAGATGGTGACTGCAGCCATGAAATTAAAAGACGCTTACTCCTTGGAAGAAAAGTTATGACCAACCTGGATAGTATATTCAAAAGCAGAGACATTACTTTGCCGACTAAGGTCCGCCTAGTCAAGGCTATGGTTTTTCCTGTGGTCATGTATGGATGTGAAAGTTGGACTGTGAAGAAAGCTGAGCGCCGAAGAATTGATGCTTTTGAACTGTGGTGTTGGAGAAGACTCTTGAGAGTCCCTTGGACTGCAAGGAGATCCAACCAGTCCATTCTGAAGGAGATCAACCCTGGGATTTCTTTGGAAGGAATGATGCTAAAGCTGAAACTCCAGTACTTTGGCCACCTCATGCGAAGAGTTGACTCATTGGAGAAGACTCTGATGCTGGGAGGGATTGGGGGCGGGAAAAGAAGGGGACGACAGAGGATGAGATGGCTGGATGGCATCACGGACTCGATGGACGTGGGTCTGAGTGAACTCTGGGATATGGTGATGGATAGGGAGGCCTGGCGTGCTGCGATTCATGGGGTCGCAAAGAGTCGGACACGACTGAGCGACTGAACTGAACTGAACTGAATGTACTTTCATATACAACATGCTATAATATATCACCTTTTCTTAAACCAGTAATCTCTCAGAATATTGGAAATATTTCTTATATGCAAATGTCTCCAAAAGAGAGGTGGGTGGGATCAGTGTAGGCAGGGCTGTGTGATGCAAATGTTGCTGCATAAGGCAGTGGCGGAAAAATAAAACCAATGGCCCCCAAGGAAGAGCTGTGTAGTTCACCTGTGTGCAGTAAGTGGTCAAGAAACGCTAAATCCTGTTGTTATGTCAGCTATTGAGTTATCCATCCCTCCCCCCTTGTTTTTTCTTTTCTTTCTCTGCATGTGTGCTTAAGCAGAAAGGAAAAGAATTTCAAATTTGCTAGGGTTTTCACATGAGTTTAGCATCATTTTGCTTTATAAGTGCCAAGTAGATACTTAGAAGGGCAGGCAATCCTTGGTCTCATAATAGCTGGCAAAAAAATTTCTGTTTCGGGAAATTGCTTTCTCCTGTCTAATGGGAAAAGCCTGGGTTGCAGAGGAAAGCAGTGCTGGCTCGCTGAAGCTTCGTTGACGTCCATGCTTACGCGTCCCTGATGAGATGCAGTGCAGGCAAAATGAGTCCTTTGAGCCGGTCCCAGGGGCGCTCTCACTTGGCTTGGCCCCGGTGAGTCACCCCGGCAGGGATGCTGCTGGGAATTGCTAATGAGAGATCTTGGAGCGCCTCATAAATGGCCACCGTCATTACTGAGAAAGGCCCGGGCCCTCTGTTTTGTTCTGGGAACTCTTACCGAATCCTGAATGGATAATTATACTCCAGCCCTTGCACCGAGCGACCGCAGATGACAAAGTCTGTGTGTCTCTGTGTGTGTCTGTGTGTGCGTAAAGTCTGTGTGTCTGTGTGTGCGTGCGCACACGCGCGTGACTTTGTTGTGTGATGAGGGTGAGGCGATGGATGTGTTCTCTCTGCTGAGAAACCCAGAACTGTCTCAACTGCATCACACGCTAACACACAGTTCTGTGCTTCAAAGCTCTGGCTCAATGCCGAGATCTCCTTTCAGATTGTGGAATCTGGAAGGACTGAGGGTCCACATCTGTCGAATGGACACAGTAAAGTTCAAGTCTCCTGGAAGGAGCAGTGATGAACAGAGCCAGCCCAGCAGGGCTGCTGTGGGAATGACACGCCTACAGTTCTTAGCACAGAACAGCGCTCAGCAAACAGGGCCGGTAATATCACCGGTGTGTGCCTTGCTTTTTTGCAGACTTCACACTAGAGAGGCAACATAGAGGTCCCAGGTCTTATACCAAGTGTTCAACTTAGCAGTGTAATGTTGACTCAGGGAGCCGTATAATTGAGGAGGACTAGGAGAAGGCACTGGCAACCCACTCCAGCGTTCTTGCCTAGAGAATCCCAAGGACGAGGGAGCCTGGTGGGCTGCCGTCTATGAGGTCACACAGAGTCGGACACGACTGAAGTGACTTAGCAGCAGCAGCAGAGAAATGCTGGTGAGTGCAAACCCCGGCTCTGTCACTTAGGAGCCAGATCAACCGGGGATTATTTACTTTTGTCTCAGTTAAGGCTCAGGTGTGTATGTGTGTGNTGGTGGGCTGCCGTCTATGAGGTCACACAGAGTCGGACACGACTGAAGTGACTTAGCAGCAGCAGCAGAGAAATGCTGGTGAGTGCAAACCCCGGCTCTGTCACTTAGGAGCCAGATCAACCGGGGATTATTTACTTTTGTCTCAGTTAAGGCTCAGGTGTGTATGTGTGTGTGAGTCTTTCAGTCGTGTCCAATGCTTTGCGACCCCAGGGACTGTAGTCCACCAGCTCCTTTCGTCCATGGGATTCCCCAGGCAAGAATACTGGAGTGGGTAGCCATGCCCTCCTCCAAGGGATCTTCCCAACCCAGGGATCAAACCCTGGTCTCCCACATTGTAGACAGATTCTTTGCCGTCTGAGCCACAGGGCTCAGATGCCTCATCTCAAAGTGCTCGTGACGGAGAGTACCTACCTAGTAGAGTTTTTCTGAGGATGACAAAGCCCAAAAACTCCCCAGCACACAGTAAAGGCTCTGAAGCGCTTGTTGTTAACATTATTAAGAATGAACAAGGTTTGGGCTCTCAAATCATGGTGATAATCTCTGTTGCATTGATCTTGGGTTTTCTGTCAAAAAATATCATTGAAATTACAGATCCGTTTCCTCGTTTTTGTCTCTGTTAGAGCATATGACACAGCGCTGTTTATCTTGGCCAGCATCCACTATGCATACAATAGGCAACTGATTATTGATGGTTTCCTCATCGCCAAATGAGAAGGATTTATATCAATACATTCTTTGTTTTCTGAGGAAGAGGTTGATGGTAAATACCAGAGGGTTTTATTTGGGTGTCATATAGGAAGCAGTTCTATATAACAAAAAGAATAGCTTGGCTCGCAACAGCTTGGGTTGAGGCCAAGGCTCTACCACTCACCAGCTGTGTGGCCTTAGGCAAATTACTTAAGCTCTCTGAACCTAGTTTCCTCATTCATCAAATTGGGGGTTACTAAACTTATGTCTCAGGAAAGTTAAGATGAATACTTGAAATACCAGGGCAAGCACAATCAGCCAGTGTCTTCACAGACCTCCACTTGACTCCTGTATAAGCTGTATATGATGATTTATGAGTAGAATTCAGCCCTGTTGGTAAATTATACTATGAAAAATGTATCTTAAAGCCTCCAAAATGCAGTTACCTGGGGAGAACTTTAGTAAAAGTTCGTTAAAAGAGCAGCTCCATTTTAAAGGATATGAAAAAGATAGGGTTTGCATTCAAGTTCATGAGTCATTTTTACCATTATTACAAAGTGTAAGTGTAATTTATTGAAGAGCTAATATGTGTCTGCCAGCTTTTTTGTATCTCTACCCACACCGTTTGTAAGGTAAGTACTATTTCCCATTTTTACTTACATTTTGTGTGAGTAAACTTGTTTCTTATGGTGGTCAAGCCAGATGTGAGTTCAAATCTACCTTGCTACCTATTGCCAAGGTAGGTCACCTCGTCCTCATCTGCAAAACGGGAATAACAATAGCGGCTCTTATTTGTTGTTGTCACACTGAAGTCCTGTCCTGGATCTTGGGTTCCAGCCTGTCTCAGGGAGCCCCTGAGGGCAGGAGGACTGTGTCCTTAGTAGGCAAGACTGTGCTTGAATCAGTCAAGGCGCTCAGTAACTAACTGTCAAAGCAGGTATTGCAAAATAACAGCGAGTAAATGCCTTAAGTGTTACAGCTGTTCGTGTTCAGTTTGGTCGATTCTGTGGTCCTGGGGAAACAGTTCTGTGTTTAGTTACAAGCCTTATATAAAATTTTTATTTCATTTTTTCTTTTTTTCAATAATGTTTGAGGAAACTGAGATCTGTATGTGGAAGATGTGTCCTCTTTAGAGCATCTCCACTTAAAAATGGAGAACACCAATTAAATGAGTTACTATTCTGAACAGTACTTTTTACTTGGTAAATAGTATTAGCTATTATTATGATGATTTTTCTCTTTCTTTTTTATTTTTTAAATTATGAAAGTATGACAACACATTTACAGGAGACTTGGAAAAATCAGAACAAAGTTACATATAGTTCTGCTATATATTACAATTATTTTTTAAATAGATAAATTAATATTTTTAGTTGGAGTTTCAATATCAAACTCTCAAAATTAATAGAATAAATATACAGAAAAATAGGATACAGTAGAACTGAAAAGCACCATGAACCAATTCAGCATAATTAAAATTTATACGATTTTCACACAAAGTAGGGTACAAATTCTATTCAGGTTCCCGTAGACTGTAAGCTAGGAGACACTGGAACATGTCCAGGGTATTATTATTATTACAATATTACTAATTCTAGAAGGAAGATCTAGATTTATTTGTCTGCTCTAGAGTCAAATTAAGCTGGCTAGTGAAAAAAAAAACCCATTGATTTTGAAAAATTCCATTAGTACCATATATGTTTCATAATGAACTTTCAAAATTACATCATCACATAGCTCCCCATTCTATGCTTTCTTGCATGCTATAATTTGGCTAATTCCATCAGAGTGAAAATCGGGGGAATTCCACGGCAGGATTATTATTGCTAATTACTTTGGACCCAGAACCCATTCTGTCTCAGTCCTGTTTGTCAAGAGCCTGCCTTGACACATCTCACTGAAGGGTTACCCTGCTCTGACTGTGTTTTGTCAAAGCTTCAGTGTGAACCTCCACACGTGTATTTCCACTCGACGCTCACACCTTGAACGGAACGGCCGGAAAGTATCTGTGCTGTCCGGGTGAGTCAACTCTGGGAAGAATGGAAGCAGATATTCACCTGTTTGTGTTTGTGAACTGGGCCAGGCGAGCAATCCCCAAACAAGGGAACTCGAGAAGTGTCCTTTTATCTTTGGGTGGGTGGGGGGTTTAGCTAGCAGAGGACTTAGGCAGCCTTTGGGTAGCAGTAAATGCCGAATAGCCCTCACCATTTAGATCTCACATCCTGGTTCTCCCACTGACAGTTGTGTTCTGCTTCCTGGTGCTGTCAAACAACGCCGTTTACAGCATGGGAGGCGAGAGTCAGCTAAGGTCCAATCCCGCTGGAACCCGGATAGAAGGGCCTGGGATCTTGTATGAGTACATGATCACCGAGGTTCTTCCCGAACAACAGGCTTTTCCATGAAAAGATAATTTCATGTACGTTTCCACTAATCTCTTGATTTTTTGTTCAATTCAGGTAGAATGGAATTCACTGAAAGTGGAGTCATTCTGTAAATGGTTACTGAGCGCCTCCAGTCTTGGAACTGGAGATACAACGGCACGCAACACAGACAAGCCCTCTGACTTCTTGGAGCTCACGTGGCAGAAAACACACGTGTAATCAAAGAAACAGAACAATTTCAAAGAGGCTTAAAGCAGGGAGATGGGATGGAGATGAAATGGGCTGTAGGGTAATTATGGGCTTCCCAGGTTGTGCTAGTGATAAAGAATCCAGCTCAGGAGACACAAGAGATGCAGGTCCCATCCCTGAGTCAGAAAGAACCCCTGGAGGAGGAAATGGCAACCCACTCCAGTATTCTTGCCCGGGAAACCCCATGGACAGAGGAGCCTGGTGGCCTGTCCGCCGTGAGATTGCAAAAGAGTCAGACAAGACTTAGTGGCCAGACAAGAACAGAAGGGTCTAATACTTCAGTTATCTGCAAAGGCCTTCCTAAGGAGCTAGCATCTGAGCTTAGACTTAAATTATGAGGAGTAGTTGGACTCATTGAGATCTGGGGGATCAGGGACAGGCCTTTGACAGCTAACAGCTTAAGGAGACCCACACGGAGAATCACAGAAGGAATCCTGATCAGAAGCACAGGTATCTTGTATTCGCCCCAGAGACAAAGGGACAGTATTTCCTAGTGTCCTCTCCATATCTGATTATCCAATGCTTTCTGGTTGCCGTGCTCTAATACTACAGAGGCTATTATTATTTCAAGGGTGTTTTGTTTGGTGACACAGATTTGAGAGTTAAAATTCTTTAAATATACAAGAGTTGCTTAAAATAAGAATTAAGCTGAATAATGCTATGAGAGCTAAGTTCCATACATTTGCCAGTTCACAGGTGGAAACAGCTTCTGTAAGGTAGTCATTGGGAAGGGGTGAACTTCGGTCCCTGTCTCAGGTCCCCAAATGTTGCATGTGGAAGTTATCTGTGAGTCGTGTGATCAGCAACACTGCACAAAATGTTCTTGAGCACTGATAGGTTTAGAGACATGTGGCTGCCTGTCCTCCAGCCCCTGAGAGGTGTAATTGTGCTGAGGACGTGTGTTTAAAATAAAACAGATGAGCATTTGCAGGCTTGGAATCCAGGATCTGGATTGTCTTCTGACTTCCATCGGAAGTGCTGCTTCTCCTCCAGCAGTCTGGGCGGTCATCTGGGCTCATCTCATCCCCCGGGGCTGGAGGGGGGGGGGTGGACCATGGTTTATGACCAGTCAGAGGTGCATCCATGATTCAAGTCAGTCAAAATAGTGAAGCCTAGGACTTTTGCTGAAGTAACTGGGAAAGAGATGAATCCAATGGAAGAGGTAACTGAGAGCCCAGATTTGCTGAAAACCACCATGCAAAGCCATTATGAGAAGCAGAGACATGATTGTGCCAACAAAGGTCCCTCTAGCCAAGGCTGTGGTTTTTCCAGTGGTCGTGTATGGATGTGAGAGTTGGACCATAAAGGAGGCTGAGCACTGAAGAATTGATGCTTTTAAATTGTGTTGTTGGAGAAGACTCTTGAGAGTCCCTTGGACTGCAAGGAGATTCAACCAGTCAATTCTAAAGGAAATCAATTCTGAATACTCATTGGAAGCACTGATGCTGAAGCTGAAGCTCCAATACTTTGGTCACCTGGTGCAAGGAACTGATTCATTGGAAAAGACCCTGATGCTGGGAAAGATTGAAGGCAGGAGAAGGAGATGACAGGATGAGGTGGGTGGATGGCATCACTGACTCGATGGAAATGAGTTTGAGCAAGCTCCAGGAGTTGGTGATGAACAGGGAGGCCTGGTGTGCTGCAGTCCATAGGGTCGCAAAGAGTTGGACACAACTGAGTGACTGAACTGAACTGGACTGAACCATGCAGATGGGGCTTCCCAGGTGGCCCAGTGGAAAGAATTTGGCTGCAGTGGAGGAGATGCAGGTTCAGTCTCTGGGTGGGAAGATCCCCTGGAGAAGGGCTTGGCAACCCATTTCAGTATTCTTGCTTGGAAAATGCCGTGGAGAGAGAAGTCTAGTGGGCTACAATCAGGGAGCTCACAAAGAGTGACACATGGCCAAGCAAGAACGCCCACCCACCATGCAGATAAAGAAGGTGCCCTAAGGCAAAGCCAACTCAGGAAAGCAGAGCCAAGTGCAGGTGTGAGAAAGAGCGCATACAGCCTTGGTGGCGTCACCTGGGGCCATCCACCCCGCAACACACCCCTCGTGTCTGTGAATGCCATTCTCACATGGGTTTCTCCTCTTGCATCAGAAAGTACTGGCTAGAGCACTTACACTAAACATTCTGTTGCTAGCAAATCTTCCTAGTGTTAATGAAAAGAAAAGTCACCCATAACCAGGAAAGGAATTAACCTTTTTGGCCTGGAGCAGTTCAGCAAAACACAGTCACGCATGGATGGAGTGTGTGCGCGCTCAGTCGCGTCTAACTCTTCAACCCCGTGGACTGGAGCCACCATCCATGGGATTTCCCAGCAAGAACACTGGAGTGAGTTGCCATTTCCTTCTCCGGGGATCTTCCCAACTCGGATGGAACCCGAGTCTCCTGCACTGGCAGGCGGATTCTTCACTACTGAGAGGTCGTAACAAACGTGGGCTCGGGATTGGGCCCGACTGGGTCTTTCTTCTACCACCTTTTCGCTGTGTGAGACTCTCTGAAAATCCAGTTCCCTAATCTACTGGAAAAGATGTCATCACCAGGGGGGCTCTTCCCTGCTAGAAACTTGAGATATAACGGGCGTGTGTGATCAGACTGCACCCAAGCAGAGCCCGTGGGGCCTCCCTGGGCGGGGGACAGGCCTTCCCCGAGGTCCCCTGGGTGGGGGGCAGGCCTCCCCACGTCCTCTGCTTTAGCTCCTCCAGGAGGTACCAAGGTAGCAGTATCTGATGCACACTCTCTGAGTTGTTTTGCAGGTGTGAGACCTCCCCCGCCCCAGTGGAAGATGTTAACTACTTGAGGACTGTGAGCCTCAAGCCCCAGGCCTCCAGGAGCTGAAGGACTGATAAAGTTTATCCCGTGACACCGCCTGTTCCCTCCCATCAGCCAGTCGGAGAGCTGATCTGATCGCGCCTCCCGTGACCGCCTCGCCCCATCCCCCATCGCTTGGCTTTTAAAGATGCTTTGCCAAAACCCTTCGAGAAGCTTGGAGCTTTTCAGGGCTTGAGTCTCTCGTGGCCTTGCAGCGGCCTGCAGTAAACCCTCCTCTGCTTCAGATTCCACTGTTTCCATTTAAACTGGCTGTTTCACCCTTTCTTTTATCAAAATCAGCTCTCAGAAAGGAATCTGGTAGGGCTTATTGATTTCATTCTGAATTAGTTTCTCCCCCAAGTGTCTTCACAAAGGAAGCCCTTTCTCTAATTATGAAATCTCAGCTAAGGGACTTTGAGGCATTCCTAGAAGGTCTCAGGGTGTTTTCAGAGGCAGAAGAATCTCTACTCATAGAATTCAATGAGAATTCCACCTACATAAGGTCAAGGCAGCACCAGAATGTAGGAACACTAAATTCACACTTGGAAAGCTGTCTGAAGGTATGGGATTGGAGGGAAAATACTTTTTACTGAAATACATAGGCGCTTTATGGAGTAGACAAGAGGACCCATCCCTCCCACCACCATGACCAACCACCCTCGCCCCCAACACACACATACACACACCCTGCTCTGAGACTTGTGATCAGTGAGTCTTCAGTGGTTCGTCATTAACAGTGTCTCCCTGATGGGCTGGGAGTGTCTGTCCATTCACTTTTACTTATACAATACACAACACTCACAATCAGTTCATCTCGCCAACATAAATAAATATATTATTCTCATGCCCGAGCTTGTGACTTGATTTCAAAACCACTTGAGTCACAAAGAGAGGTCCTCAGGTGCTTCTTCCACATAAGTGACTCAGACATTTTGCTATTCAACAACATGGTTGGTCCACAGGGCTACTGACTAATGAAATCAGTCAGTTTTATGAAATCTCAAGTCTGGAGTCTAAAGTGTGAAATGAGTAGCTCATAAAATAGCTTTTCTCTAAAATGAAAACGTGTGCATTACTAGACTGTCAAAACCCTTGTTTTCCTCTTAGAGGAGAAATGTCATCATTTGGAAAACAGACCTGGGCATCAGACATACGTGTGTGTGCTAAGTCGCTTCGGTCGTGCCTGACTCTTGGTTGGCGATGCTATAGACTGCAGCCCACCAGATTCCTCTGTCCATGGGATCCTGCGGGCAAGAACACTGGAGTGGGTTTCCATGCCCTCCTCCAGGGGATCTTCCCCACCCAAGGATCAAACCTATGCCTATTAAGTCTCCTGCATGGGCAGGTGGCTTCTTTACTGCTGGCACCTTAAGTATACACGTTCCCTCTCTTCCTTTGTTACATTTTAAATAGAATTGCTCTAGCATTTCCTGCAGATAAAGATACTCCTTTAGAATTAAGATCTTCGGAGAAGGAGTCTCACGATTTTAGTTGTTAACTTACTGAACCCATTACAACGCAAGCAAAAGAGAAAGCGTCCACAGGTAAGAACACGATCTGGGCGATCCAGCCAACCCAGTGACGGGAGCACACATTCCTGTCGCGCAAACAGTGTTATCCTCGACGGGCAGGAGCGGGAAGGCCCCGCCAAGGAACACCTGAACCGGGAGCGGGCACTGCTTGTCCCCGAGCCCCTTCCAACGCCCCCAGGCGGCCGCTGCCCTTTGCCCCCGGTTCAGGGGAGCCAGCCCGGGCGGCCGTTCCGGCCGCTCAGGTTCCGGTGCAGATACTGGTGCTCGGCAAGCCTTTGAAGCAGTAGAGAGGCTTCTCTGAAAAACAAAAGTGAGGAACATTGTAACTATTAGGAACTAAGTATTTGGGGCTTTCCTGGTGGTTCAGTGGTAAGCAATCCGCCTGCCAATGCAGGAGACCTGGGTCCTGTCCCCGGGTGGGGAAGATGCCCCGGAGAGGGGCATGGCACCTCACTCCAGTGTTCTTGCCTGGGAAATCCCACTGACAGAGGAGCCTGGCGGGCTACAGTCCAGGGGGTCGCAGAGTCAGACGTGACTCAGTGACTAAACAACAGATCCATGAAGGATTTCGGCAGTCCTGTGCAGACGCGGTGGCCATGTCCAGGTGCTCAGGTCTGGAGGCTGTAAGCAGGGGTGGGAGCGTCCATGGGAAATCCCACTGACAGAGGAGCCTGGCGGGCTACAGTCCAGGGGGTCGCAGAGTCAGACGTGACTCAGTGACTAAACAACAGATCCATGAAGGATTTCGGCAGTCCTGTGCAGACGCGGTGGCCATGTCCAGGTGCTCAGGTCTGGAGGCTGTAAGCAGGGGTGGGAGCGTCCTGTGCAACGAGCTGGGGACTCCTTGGAGCCACAGAACACTCGGCATTCGGGGTTAAACCAGAGTATAAATCAACGGTTGTTGACGGCTGATGCTAAGATTATACTGACGGTCCTTCGAAGCCACTTCCAGGAGACACACGCACCCAACCCCTACCCTACCCCTGCAGCCATCGGCCTGCCCGCCCCTCCCATTCCCCACCCTGGAACACATCCGCACTCCTTCATTTGGGCGCCAGAGGTTCTAGTAATTTTTCTACCTGAGAAAAAGTAATTACTAGAAGGCAATGGCACCCCTCTCCAGTACTCTTGCCTGGAAAATCCCATGGACAGAGGAGACCCTGGTGGGCTGCAGTCCATGGGGTCGCACAGAGTCGGACACGACTGAGTGACTTCACTTTCACTTTTCACTTTCATGCATTGGAGAAGGAAATGGCAACCCACTCCAGTGTTCTTGCTGGGAGAATCCCAGGGACCGGGAAGCCTGGTGGGCTGCTGTCTATGGGGTCGCACAGAGTTGGACACGACTGAAGCGACTCAGCAGCAGCAGCAGCAGAATCAAACTCACCTTAGGAAGTACTCAGACGGTGAAAGGTACCCAGGAAAGGATCCTGATGAAATAAACAGGATGAATCCTTCCTGGACTTGAAGCCCCATCAGGACCGGTGCCATGGTGTTTTTTAGCCAACATAGGCCTGAAACTTAGGACAAGGTTTGACCCCAGAGATGACATCCAGGGTCACACGTGATCTGGGCAGTCACCCAGGGCCCCTCGTTCAGAAGACCCCCACACTTGGTTCAGTGCTCTGCTGTTGCCATATTAAGACTTTCAATAATGGTTTCTAACTTTTTGCTTTGTATTGGAGCACAGCCGATTACCAACGTTGTGATAGTTTCAGGTGGACAGCAAAAATGACTGCCANGATTACCTTGTAACTTCTCCTCTTCCTAATTCTCTTCCTCTTTTTAACTGCTTGCAGGATTCAAGCTCCAGTACCCTTGCCTGGAAAATCCCATGGATGGAGGAGCTTGGTGGGCTGCAGTCCATGGAGTCATGAAGAGTCGGACACGACTGAGCGACTTCACTTTTACTTTTCACTTTCATGCACCGGAGAAGGCAATGGCAACCCACAGTGTTTTTGCCTGGAGAATCCCAGGGACAGGGGAGCCTGGTGGGCTGCCATCTATGGGGTCTCAAAGAGTCGGACACAACTGAAGCTGCTTGGCAGCAGCAGCAGCAGCAGAATTCAAGTATATTGCAATTAGTGAATATGTTTCTTAAGTCTATTTTAGTCTACCCTTTTTCCCCCTTGCAATTTCCTCATTGAAGAAGAGATTATTTGCACTGAAGTTTCTCAGTCTGTGGAAACTATGCAAAGAAGAGCCTAGATCATGGGACTTCCCTAGTGGTCCTGTGGCTAAGACGCCATGCTTTGATTCGATCCCTGGTCAGGGAACTAGATCTCAGATCACAACTAGGAGTTTGAAGGCTGCAACTAAAGATCCCGTGAGCTGCTACTCAGACCGAGAATAACCAAATAAATACATATTGAAAAGAAAAAAGAGAAGAAGAAGAGCTTGGATCAGACTGCATCCTTGCAATTTCTCTGTTTGCTTATTTTTGGCCGTACTGGGTCTTTGTTGCTGTGCACGGGCTTTCTCTAGTTGCAATGAGTAGGGGCTGCACTCTGGCTGTGGTACACGGGTTTCTCATTTGTGGTGGCTTCTTTTATTGTGCAGCATGGGTTCTAGAGCATGCAGGCTCAGAAGTCTGTCTCTTATACACATCTAGTCCATGGGATCACTAAGAGTCGGACATGACTGAGTGACTTCACTTTCACTTTTCACTTTCATGCATTGGAGAAGGAAATGGCAACCCACTCCAGTGTTCTTGCTGGGAGAATCCCAGGGACCGGGAAGCCTGGTGGGCTGCCGTCTATGGGGTCGCACAGAGTTGGACACGACTGAAGCGACTCAGCAGCAGCAGCAGCAGAATCAAACTCACCTTAGGAAGTACTCAGACGGTGAAAGGTACCCAGGAAAGGATCCTGATGAAATAAACAGGATGAATCCTTCCTGGACTTGAAGCCCCATCAGGACCGGTGCCATGGTGTTTTTTAGCCAACATAGGCCTGAAACTTAGGACAAGGTTTGACCCCAGAGATGACATCCAGGGTCACACGTGATCTGGGCAGTCACCCAGGGCCCCTCGTTCAGAAGACCCCCACACTTGGTTCAGTGCTCTGCTGTTGCCATATTAAGACTTTTAATAATGGTTTCTAACTTTTTGCTTTGTATTGGAGCACAGCCGATTACCAACGTTGTGATAGTTTCAGGTGGACAGCAAAAATGGCTGCCGCACACGTGGACACATATCCATTCTCCCCCAAACCCCTCCCATCCAGGCTGCCACATGACGCTGAGCAGAGTTTCCTGTGCTCTGCAGTGGGTCCCTGTTGGTTATCCCGTGTGCACATGTCCATCCTAAACACCCTAAGTCCCCCTTCCCCTCTTTCTGCTCCTCCTGGCAACCATAGGTTCATTCTCTAAGACTGTGAGTCTCTTTCCGTTTTGTAAGTTCGTTTGTTACAGTTAACTAACAGGACCTACGGTATAGCACATAATTCTGCTCAGTGTTGGAGAAGGTAATGGCACCCCACTCCAGTACTCTCGCCTGGAGAATCCCGTGGGCAGAGAAGCCTGGTGGGCTGCAGTCCATGGGGTGGCGAAGAGTCCAACATGGCTGAGCAACTTCACTTTCACTTTTCCTTTCATGCATTGGAGAAAGAAATGGCAACCCACTCCAGTGTTCTTGCCTGGAGAATCCCAGGGATGGGGGAGCCTGGTGGGCTACCGTCTATGGGGTCGCCCAGAGTTGGATACGACTGAAGCGACGCAGCAGCAGCAGCAGCTGCCCAGTGTTGTGTGGCAGCCTGGATGAGGGGCGTTTGGGGGAGAATGGATACTTGTCCATGTGTATGGCAGAGTCCCTTTGCTGTTGATCTGAAACAATCACAGCATTGCTAATCAGCTATAAGTGTCATAAGCTTTAGTCACTCAGTCGTGTCCAACTCTTTTCCACCACGTCGCTTCCATCCATGGGATTCTCCAGGCGAGTGTACTGTAGTGGGTTGCCATTTCCTTCTCCAGGTCTTTCTGACCCAGGGATCGAACCCGTGTCTCCTGCACTGCAGGCAGACTCTTTGCAGTCTAAGCCACCAGGGAAACCCATTAGTTATTTAGACTCCAATACAAAATAAAAAGGGTTTTAAAAAACGTTATTAAGAATCTCAATAGGGCAACAGCAGAACACTGAATTGAGTATGGGGATCTTCCGAACAAGAGGCCCGGTGTGAATGCATGGATTACATGGGACCCATGAAGGTCATCTACGGGGTCAAACCCTGTGCTAATTTCAGGCATGATTAGTGAAAAAAAAAAAAAAAAAGGAAAAAACCACACACACACACACGGTGCCTGTCCTCACGGTGCTTCAAGTCCAGACAAGGATTCATGCTCTTTGACGGCTTCCCAGGCGGTGCTAGTGGTAAATAATCCGCCTGCCAATACAGGACATGCAAGAGACTCGGGTTTGATCCCAGGGTTGAGAAGCTCCCCTGGAGAAGGAAATGACAACCCACTCCAGTGTTCTTGCCTGGGAAACCCCATGGACAGAGGAACCTGGTGGGTATGGAAGCGACTTAGCGCTCACGCACAGGGCACAGGAAACTCCCGAAGACATGAGGAGGCAAGAACAATCCGGAAAGGGCAAGGGGGTTGACAAGGATGAGTGGATAAATGCCATCTCTGGGGTGAGAACATTCTGAGACACGTGGTACACAGTTTCTCCAAAGAGTTCCCAGGGGAAACCGTCTCCAGTCGCTTGGGGTAACCAGATCAGGGACCGGCCCTCAGAGGGGCCTCCCATCCTCGCCTCTTAAAATCTTCTGATCCCCACCCCGTCTTCCCCAGGTCGGCTCCCTGCAGCCAGCCGTTGCCCCGGAGCTCTTAAGGCACTGACGTCGCCGGACTGCATCCCTGGGCACTCTTGATTAGAAGCCACGGAAGGCTAAACCAAGGTCTCACAAGCCGGACGCTTGGGGTGGTCCCTCTCCTTTATGCCTCGCTTCAGTCTCGGGGCCTGTAAAGTGTTCTGCTCCCAGAAAGACGGAAGCGTTATCCCCGACTCACGGCGATGGTCGCCATGCCTCTTCCGTCTCATCCTTGCTAGTCACCCCACGCAAAGCATGATTCTCCAGAGACGAGTCATGCTGCCTTTGGAGGCTTTCCGACCACGAAGCACCTGCTGGGCTGTCACTTCTGCTTTGGCTGCTCTTTGCGTTCATGCCTGTGACCCTGCAGCTCACTGGGAGGCAGGGGTGGTGGGCGCCCTGCTGGTTTGGGGGTTGGGGGCTGGCTTTGTACGGTTTTGCTCTCCCCTCAGCCCTGTCTCTCCACTGAAGTCTGTGTCAGTGTAACACAAATGCAACCTACAGGTCACGTGAGTGAGTTTATTATACAGTAAAAAGCCTTGAACGTCAGTCAAGTTCCCTGACTCTAACTAGTGTGCCCTGTGCGGTGTCGGGAGGATGTTTCTATTTTCAGGTAGAATTTCGCCTCTGCAGCTGTCATACCAGCAGCACCTCAAAACAAACTAAAGAGTATGACAGCCTCTTGTCTGTCCATCCCTTCCGGATCGTCTTGACAGAACTTACAATAACAAAGGAATCACTTTTCTCTAAAAAGAACATCTCTTTAGGGTCTTTGTGGCGAGGAACAACCCCTGTATTAGATTCAGCGGACAGAGGTTTGGAGCGGGGGTCAGAATGCACACAGACCCTTGGTAAGGGCTGAGGAGTCCACGTGGAGGCGAACGTCTAGGGGTGGCATTGAAGTGGCCTTGCAGGGCTGCGGCTGCTAAAATCTCAGCGCGGGCTGCCTCCCTGCTGCTTCCGAGGGTCCAGCTGCCTCTGCTGGGCTGCCTCCATCACCAGGAGCGGGCTCCCAAGCCTCCCGACACCCCTTCTTGGCCTCTTAGAGCAAAGTCTCCCACTGGTGAGTCTGATTGGTGGTTTAGTCGCTAAGTTGGGTCTGACTCTTGCAATTCCACGGACTATAGCCCACCAGGCTCCTCTGTTCATGAAATTTTCCGGGCAAGAATACTGGAGTGGGTTGCTATTTCCTTCTCCAGGGGATGTTCCAGACCCAGGAATTGAACCCGGGTCTCCTGTATTGCAGGTGGATTCCTGCATTGCAGGCAGATTCTTTACTGACTGAGCTAGGAGAGAAGCCCAGTGAATCTGATTGGCTGGACTAAATCCAGAGATCTGCATCCTAGCTTAAGGGATGCTTTGAAATTGAGAGTTGACACCCATGACCTGGAAATTTCCCCAAATATGGAGAGAAGTATTCAGGAGATATTAGGTGGTCACAGATACGTAAGGTGCCCCCCTCCATCACAGAACAGATCTTTTTATGAGCAGCATCTGCGTGAAGAGGCTGCTGGATTCAGTATGAAGCGCAGCCCAGGTTCTGGGTGAATTCTTGTGGAATGAATCACAGTTGGGAATTTATGTTTTAATTTGAAGATGTGCTGTGACTGCTCCTGATAACAAGTTCTGACTCTTTTCTCAATGTATTGCTGTAAGCACACAACCTTGAAACAGTTTATTTCATGGTCTATTACAGAAACCTTCAACCAGTGAACATTCTGGAGGGGTATGGAGAAATGTTAACACTTTTTTTTTCCAAGCAAAAACTAAGTTGAAATTCCAGCTGAAGAGAGAGGATTACATTTTGGCCAGGAAACAGAGGTTTCCTTGCTTTGGGGCAGTGTCTACAGAACTCGGACTGTTCAGAGGGTTTGAAAGTGAAAGTGGCTCAATCATGACTCTTTGTGACCCCATGGACTGTGACTACAGTTCATGAAATCATCCAGGCCAGAATACCGGACTGGGTAGGTTTTCCTTTGTCCCGGGGATGTTTCCAACCAGGCATCGAACCGGGGGCCGCTGCATTGCAGGCAGATCCTTTACCAACTGAGCTATCAGGGAAGCCCTCCTGAGGGTTTGCAAATAGAAAATAAAATGTCAGATTCTGAGGTCACAGCGCCACCTGGTGGGAAAGAAAGCTATTCAGTCAGTGAGTCCGCATGATAGCAATCTGTGAGGCACATAGAAAAGATCTACTAGCAAAAAAAGAGAAAAAAGGGAATGGAAATCCGCTATGGACTCCTGTACATTGTTACTGAATGAATTCACAAACAGATATATTGCATTATGTGTTACTGCATGAATTCCTAAACACACAGCCACTCATTCAGGTGTGTGTGTGTGTGTGTGTGTGTGAGAGTGTGTGTGAGTGTGTGTGCTTAATTACTCACTCATGTCTGACTCTTTGTGACTCTATGGACTGTAGCCCTCCAGGCTCCTCTGTCCACGGGATTTTCCAGGCAAGAACACTGGAGGGGTTACCATTTCCTCCTCCAGGGGATCTTCCCAACCCAAGGATCAAACCCAGGTCTCCCGCATTGCAGGCGGATTCTTTACCAGCTGAGCCACCAAGGATGTTGGACTCCTCTTTACCCCTCACTGTTCTTGTCCTCAAGGGAAATCCCCAAGTTTTCCTTTTAAGTTCTACAACTGGGAGCCTGGCATGGATGTTGCAGATTTTGGAGGGCACTCATGCACAGACAGCTATGAAATGAGCTCCTTATTGCCTTGTGACAGAATTTAAATTAAGCTGGGACGTGTCTGGACAGTTTTGTAGCTCACATGTCAATTCAAATAGAATTTCCCCACCACCTCAACATAGTCGACACCCTATCCTTGTATCTTCCTCATGTACCTTTCATACTGGTAGTTACGTAGTCGTTTATGATTTTTATGTGCTCTTGTTATAGCTATTAAAGCCACATATTTAATAACACCTTCTAACATACTGGAGAATCCCAGGGACAGCGGAGCCTGGTGGGCTGCCGTCTATGGGGTCGCACAGAGTCGGACATGACGAAGCGATTTAGCAGCAGCAGCAGCAGCAGCAGCAACATACTGAATAATGTATTTATACATTTAGAACATGGTCTGTCTGCCATCACTAGCTGAGTCCTGGGTTTGATCCCTGGGTCAGGAAGATCCCCTGGAGAAGGGAATGGCAACCCACTCCAGTGTTCTTGCCTGGAGAATCCCGTGGACAGAGGAGCCTGGCGAGCTACAGTCCATGGGGTCACAGAGAGTTGGATGCCACTGAGCGACTAATACTTGAACTTTTTCACTTCAAGCTGCATAAGCACAAGGAATTTTGTTTATTTTTTCAGGGCTGTAGCCCTCCTGCCTACCACCTGCCCGTCTCAATCAGTTCTAGGGACTTCACTGGCGACTCCAGCCAGACACAGCCTCTTCCTCACCAGGACCCCTCACGTGGTCTCAGGGCTGAGTTCCAGGCGCCCTGGTTGTGGAGACCTGTGTGTGCCAGCTGTAGGTTCCCTGAAGCATAGCGCCTGGTCGGATTCATCTTGTTGCAATAGCATCTAGCACGGGACAGATCGCAAACAAAGGGCCCTCATTTACATCTGCTAGAACCGAAGCCTGGGGGTGGCGAAGGTCATCTACCTGGAGGGCCTGACAGGTAGCCACACAGAGGAGGCAGGCAGGGGCCTGCGGGTGCCCTGGACAAGGCCTGTGAGCTAAAGGGTCCGCGTCGGATCAGTGCCAGCAGTGGCTAGCGTGCAGGAGTAGAGGCTGAGGGTCACCAGGATTCTGCTTTCACTAGCAAGAGTAAAATAAAAACTACGATTATTATTAACTTTTTATTTTACATAGAACACAGCAGGTTAACATTATTGTGATCATTTTAGGTGTACAACAAAGTGATTCAGTTCACTCATCTCTGCTTTTTCAAATTCTTTTGCCGTTCAGGTTGTTACATAGTATCCAGAAGAATTCTCTGCGCTGCGGCGGTGATCGGGTGGCCTCGGCCCGCAGCGGCTTGGAGCGGGGTTTGGGTTCCCAGCCAGAGATGGAGGCTGGTGGCCGTGGCGAAGGCACCAGTTCCTAGACCAGTGGTCAGTGACGAGGGCCCTGGCCGTTCGGCTTTGCAGAGGAGAATCTCTACGAAGACTGAGAAGCCAGTCAAGTATGCATCAGGAGGGAAGAGAGTACCGTCCGCGTGGACAGCCGCAGGGGGCGTCCCGAGTCCCGTCCTCGCGGCGGTCTGAGTCCCTTTCACGGGGCGCTTCTTCCAGGGTTCCTCTGGCCTGTCATCCTGGTTTGCCCGGTTCCCAGTCCGAGTCTGGTACATCTCGGGATCCTCCCACCTGTGCGCACGCGCCTCTTGGCCACGATGGATTTTACTGAACAGCGTATGGGTATAGAGAACGTCCCTTGACTGGCCCCCCTTGGCCTCCGAGGAGCTTCTCTGCGCATGTGCGGTGGGCCAGGCCTCCTGAGCTGCAGAACGGGAAAGAGGTGGTCTCGGCAGGCCCCCTCCCTGCCCTGTCCTGCTGTTCTTATGCCGGCATTTCAGACCACAGGGGGTGAAGCTCCAGCCGCTTTACCCCAGGGGCCCACCTACCTCCTGCCTCAGCAGGGCCTTGCTGCTTAAACCTAGCCATGTATCCCTGTCCATCCCAAACTCCTGTCTCTTCCTCTCATCCTTCCTCCACTAACCATGTTAGTTCTCTACGACTGTGAATCTGTTTCTGTAAAAACTCGAATATTGTCGAGTGAAATCTCCTGTTTCAAATGTTGTTTCATTAAAAAAAAAATACTGTATGGGTCAAAAAAGAACCCCAAACAAAGCGTATGTTGCATCCGGTCCTGGGCGGCCAGTTTTCAGTCCAGTGTAAGCGGATGTGTTCCTTCATCCACTGGGGACAGTGTTTTCGAGAGCTTATTGGGATTTTGCTTCCTGACCTACGGTCTCTGATTGTCCCCCTTTGGACCCCAGGTTTCCTTCTTTTGTGGGTCCAACTAGATAGGGCCAGTCTCAAGCTGCAGGGAAAAAAAAACCCACAACAGAAGCAGAGGTAGGAAATGCTCAGTTTAAAGGAGTGTAATGGGGAGCCGAGGGGAGAAACGGAAGGAGAAAGACCTCTGAACCAGAGGCGGCCCGTTCAGCACCAAGGTTGGGGGCCTGCCCGCTGCCCGTCCATCCAGGCTAAATGACACTCTCCCAAGCCTTGAGACCCTGTCCAACCCCGGTCTGCCCTGGCTCTCTGAACGGCCCCAGCTTACAGCTGATGACTGTTGGCTGCTGACCCAACAACGCTTCCTTCCTCCTGTTTGTAGTGTTCAGAAGCCCGGGCTAGTTTTGTTTTCAGGAAGCCACATTTCCAACCTCGGGGAATTAGTCATCACTGTTTAAGGTAATCATTACTCCTGTTGCTTTTGGCCAGTGATTGAAGTGGGTGTAGTGAAAATCGCTCAGTCATGTCTGACTCTTTGCGACCCCATGGCCTGTAGCCTGCCAGGCTCCTCTGTCCATGGGATTCTCCAGGCAAGAATACTGGAGTGGGTGGCCATCCCCTTCTCTGGGGGATCTTCCTGACCCAGGGATTGAACCCCGGTCTCCTGCACTGCAGGCAGATTCTTNCCCCATGGCCTGTAGCCTGCCAGGCTCCTCTGTCCATGGGATTCTCCAGGCAAGAATACTGGAGTGGGTGGCCATCCCCTTCTCTGGGGGATCTTCCTGACCCAGGGATTGAACCCCGGTCTCCTGCACTGCAGGCAGATTCTTTACTGTCTGAGCCACCAGGGAAGCCCAAAGCGGGTGTAAGACAGACATAAAGAAAGGGGACTGACCGGAAGAGTCTGGGAAATACATCTCTCCTCGAGAGCGAGAGAAGGCAAGTGGAGAGCGAGAAAGCGCAGGACAGTGAGTCAGAGGCCGGAGCACAGAGCTGCCTGCGGACTGCTCTCCTCTCTGCCTTTGCACCTCCCGGATGAAGACTTGACGCCTGAGGGTGCAGCTGCTGCAGGAAGGGGGCCTTCTTCCAGAGCCCGAAAGTGGGCTCTTGTCTAACTCTACGCTTGGAAAAGCAGTGTCCGAGGAGACACACGAGCTGACAAAGCAAGAGACATTATGGGAAAGGGGTGCCCAGGTAGAGGGCAGGAAGGTGAGGGGACCCAGGAGGACGGCTCTGCCACGCGGCAAAGGTCAGGGACTGACGGAACATCCGGCTGGGAGCCACGACGTCTGCTTCTGTCGGTTTGGGTCCCCCACCCCCCAAATTCATGCCTTGAAATCCTAGGGCTCCGTGTGACGTGCCAAGAGGCGGGGTCTTTGGGGGCGCAGCCTCCGTGGAGGGGCTCAGCGCTCCCGTAAGAGACACCGGTGCGTTGCCCTCTTCCTGCCTGGGGGCACGCGCGGAGGTGCTGGCTGGGAAGCCGGAGGGCGGCCCTCAGCGGAGCACGCTGGTGTCCTGCTCGCAGACTTCCAGCCTCCAGAGCAGTGAGACAGCTTCCTGTTGTTTATAAGCCGCCCAGTCTGGTGCGTTTTATTACAGAGGCCTGAACACGGAGAAGGCGATGGCACCCACTCCAGGACTCTCGCCTGGAAAATCCCATGGGCGGAGGAGCCTGGTGGGCTGCAGTCCGTGGGGCTGCGAAGAGTCGGACACGACTGAGCAACTTCACTTTCACTTTACACTTTCATGCATTGGAGAAGGCGATGGCAACCTGCTCCAGTGTTCTTGCCTGGAGAATCCCAGGGATGGGGGAGCCTGGTGGGCTGCCATCTATGGGGTCGCCCAGAGTTGGACACGACTGAAGCGACTTAGCAGCAGCAGCAGCAGGACACAGGAAGAGGGTGGCTCTGAGCTGCTGATCTAGCCCAGGCATTCCATTCCTCCATGAGAGATTGCCCNATCCCAGGGATGGGGGAGCCTGGTGGGCTGCCATCTATGGGGTCGCCCAGAGTTGGACACGACTGAAGCGACTTAGCAGCAGCAGCAGCAGGACACAGGAAGAGGGTGGCTCTGAGCTGCTGATCTAGCCCAGGCATTCCATTCCTCCATGAGAGATTGCCCACCCCCACCCTCCGTAAGTAAATGCTTCCCATTCTCAATGCTGTTCACTCACTCAGTTGTGTCCGGTTCTTTGCGGCCCCAGGGACTGCAGCACGCCAGGCCTCCCTGTCCATCCCATCTCCCCACAACTCATGTCCATTGAGTCAGTGGTGCCATCCAACCGTCTGCCGTCCCCTTCTTCTTCCACCTGCAGTCCTTCCCACCATCACAGTCTTCTCCAATGAGTCAGCTCTTTGCATCAGGTGGCCAAAGTATTGGAGCTTCAGCATCAGTCGTTCCAATGAATATTCAGAGTTGATTTCCTTTAAGATTGACTGGTTTGGTCTCCCTGCAGTGCAAGGGACTCTCAAGAGTCTTCTCTAACATCCCAGTTCAAAAGCATCAATTCTTTGGCGCTCAGTCTTCTTTATGGCCCAACTCATATCCGTATATGACCACTGGAAAAACCATCGCTTTGACTATATGGACCTTTGTTGGCAAAGTGATGTCTGCTTTTTAATACTCTGTTTAGGTTTGTCGTAGCTTTTCTTCCAAGGTGCAGGCGTCTTAATTTCACGGCTGCAGTCACTGCCCTCCATGATTTTGGAGCCCAAGAAAATGGAGTCAGTTTCCATCTCCTCCTATCTCTCAATGGCCACCTCCAGAGAGCCCCTTCTGACCGTCGTTTCTGCCCCTCTCTGTTTCAGCCCCACGCTTGTTCCGCCCTTCGTGCACCATCTGTGACGACTTGGCTTTCTTTTTGGAGGTGGACCATTTTTTGTCCTTATTGGATTTGTTACAATATTGCTTCTGTTTTATGTTTTGGTTTGAGGCATGTGGGATTTTGCCGGGGTCCAGCCCCGGTGGATCCAGGGAATTCGAAGGTGGGGACGGATGGCGTCCTTGGAAAATACATAATTAATTACAGATAGAGAGATTAGAAATGGATAGTGTAGTAGGAAATATTAGTGGAGAAAAAGAGGCTGAATAACTTGGTTTACATGGAATAGCATCCATGCTCCAGATGGGAATTCAGCCGGAAAAACGAGGAGTAAGAAAGAACGACATGGGGGAGTCAGTCTTTCCAGAAACTGAACCCATTTCTTTATTTTTCAGGTTTTCTTATATACCTTTCGTTACATATAGGGATGAATACAGAGTCACATGGGGGTCAGCAGTCCTGACCTTTATCAAAGTCAGGTGCTTTACATAAAAAAAATGTTCTTAGGGGTTTTACATCATCTTCTTGCCATAAGGCTCGCTGACATTTTATGATCCTTTCTTTCTGATAACCAAAAAACTTATTTTTTCCAAGGGTGTTTTTTCTTAAACCAGGCACCACCCTCCAAATAAAGTTGCATTCCTATAGGGTGAGGGT
>SJYX01020142.1:323412-333593 GCA_006410675.1 Oreotragus oreotragus
CTCCTCCTGAGCTCCCCGGAAGGGCTCGCCGGCTCCCTCCAGGGAGGCTCGTGGCCGTGCGCCCTTGTGTACCCTGCCTCCCGGGAGGGGCACCGGCCGAGACCACACTTGCTAAGCGCGGAGTCCCTGCTCCTCCCGGCGGCCCTGCGCTGTCCTGACGTCCTGACGCTTCCATTCGCTGCTGCACGAGAGCAGGCCGCTGGGCTGCTGGGCCACAAGGCTGCGCGAGACAGCAAACGCCAGGCACTGCCGCCCGGCCTGCGGTTCCACAGGGCTCGGTGTTCCTGTGACTCGTCCTGTGAGGAAACGGAGGCTCAGAGCTGCCGCCAGAGGCTCAGAGCTGCCGCCAGAGGCCGGGTGACTACGTAGCGTTGCCTTCGTACGGTTTAGAGGGAATTCTGTTGTGTGGTTGATTCTACGTGACTTCCATACTTTCCCTGAACCACAGTGCTTGCGTAATGATTTTCATGGTCGTTGAGCACATTTGCCTTCCGGAGCCTTTCCCTCCATAAGACAAATATGATAAAGTATAGTTTACGGTTGCCTTGGCATAAAGACAAATGTAACTCAGGCTGGATTAGTACATTCAGTATATATATTTTTTTCTTTCTAATTTTGAAAGAATTGAAAATGTTTTCATGGGGTCCTAAGTCACCATCTGGGCCCCAGGGATTGGGTCCACTGGGCCTAATTGGGTTGGATTGTCAGCGCCAGTGGTGAAGATGGTGGTTTCTCTGGGTGAGTAAGGGAGGAAAATGCATTTGAAGGCAGAATTCTTTTTAGATGGGAAGAGATTCTACTTCTCTTTTTTTAAATTGCCATAGTTACTATAAAAATTTTTCTTTCTAATTTTGAAAGAATTGAAAATGTTTTCATGGGGTCCTAAGTCACCATCTGGGCCCCAGGGATTGGGTCCACTGGGCCTAATTGGGTTGGATTGTCAGCGCCAGTGGTGAAGATGGTGGTTTCTCTGGGTGAGTAAGGGAGGAAAATGCATTTGAAGGCAGAATTCTTTTTAGATGGGAAGAGATTCTACTTCTCTTTTTTTAAATTGCCATAGTTACTATAAAACATTTAGTCATTAGCATGAAATGACATTTGAGTTCGAATGATAGTAAAAACTTGATGTAATAATGAAAAAGCAGAAAACGGTCTTTAAAAAAAGAGACCACAGTTTACCGAAATGGTGTTTTGTATCGTTTTATCTGATTTGGAACGGGGTGGGGAGAAGGAATTGATGAAATGCTGTAAAATGCTGGTGTTTAAATAGGCCTTGATGTAAACAATGAGTCATGCTTTCAGCCTTTGAAAATATGTGATTCTAGATTCAGGTTAAATAATAGTTTATTGGAGCCAATATAAATACATGGAGGATGATAGCATCAAGTGTTACTCAGAATACAGGTTTCCCTGAAAGTTTTTTATATTACCCATTTGCCTCGAGTCTGGACCATCTAGAAGGCCTTTAAAAACCATAGAAGGAAGAAAAGAAATCTCTCAGGCAATTTAGACGCTATTGGTCTGCGGGATTTGAGGAGCTCTGAGCTGGTCACGGGTGTCTGTAACCGCTTGTGGAGGTCTTTAAAAGCACACAAACCTGTAGGAACGGGGAACTAAGGTGGCTCTAACTGTTACTCAGCAGGGTCCTTATGCAGCCTCCTTCTGCGCACTTACCGACAGCCGTGTGCAGCAGGGCAAGGGGAGAGTACAGAATATGGGTGAATTTTGGTGTTACAGCTGCCACTAACACAAAACCAGGAGGGTAGAAAGGCAGTAACATGCCTTCCTGCTCCGTCAGGAGTGGCGAGCGTAGGGCCTCTGAGGACCAGGTGCTGGGAGAAGAGATGAACGTGAGCCCAGCAGGAAGCCATGGGGGAGGCCCGGCAGACACAATGGTCCCAGGCTTCTGGCCCTCGTGGTGGTGAGTGAGGTAATCTCACCCCAAACCAAGGTGTGTTCAGACTGGAAGCGCTGGGCCTGGGTCTACCCTGGATGGCCCCCTCAGCGCAGCTCCCACAGACGAACAGAGCGCTCCCACAGGTGGAGGAGCAGCTGCTCTCTTTAGAGGTGGCAGAACTGGCTAGTACCCCACGCCTGATTATCTCCTCAACCATCAAGTCACTGAGGCTTTTATGGAAGACGGATTTCTAGCCGCCTTGCTTTGGGCTAACACTGTCATTGTTAGAACGATTGGGAGGTGGGGAGGTGTCTGTGACAGTCGAGGGCATGCCCCATGTCGGGGAAGAAATGACTCTCAGCTTCAGCCAGCTGTTGCCACGTTGGAATTTGGGCAAGGGTTGTGAAGTGTCTGATGGTACAAAAGAAAAAAAAAAAAAAAAGCCAGAAAATGAATTTCTTTCAGTGTGAGATCTTCCTATTTAAAATATTTCCAGATCATTGGTAAATTTAAAAGCCAGTCCCTTGGACAGCAAAAAGATCAAACCAGTCAATCCTAAAAGAAGTCAACCCTGAATACTCATTGGAAGGAGTCATCCTAAAGCTGAAGCTCCATCCAGTACTTTGGCCACCTGATGCAAAGAGCTGAATCACTGGAAAAGACCCTGATGCTGGGAAAGATTGAGGACAGGGGGAAAAAGGGTGACAGAGGATGAGATGGTTGGATGGTGTCACTGACTCAATGGACATGAATTTGAGCAAACGCTGGGAGAGAGTGGGCTTCCCTGATAGCTCAGCTGGTAAAGAATCTGCCTGCAGTGCAGGAGACCCTGGTTCGATCCCTGGGTCAGGAAGATCCGCTGGAGAAGGGGTAGGCTATCCCCTCCAGTGTTCTTGGGCTTCCCTTGTGGCTCAGCTAGTAAAGAACCCACCTGCAATGTGGGAGACCTGGGTCTGATCCCTGGGTTGTAAAGATCCCCTGGAGAAGGGAAAGGCTACCCATTCCAGTATTCTGGCCTGAAGAATTCCATGTACTATATATCCATGGGGTTGCAAAGAGCTGGACATGACTGAATGACTTTCACATCCCATTGGGAGATAGTGGAGGACAGGGAAGCCTGGCATGCTGCAGTCCACATGCTGCAAAGAGCTGGACGTGACTAAGCAGCTAAGCAACAGCAACGAAGAACAGAACCATACGGCGCAGACAGCCGTTGTCTGCAAACCCCAGTTCAGAGGCTATCAGCTTGTGGCCAATTCCTCGGGGAGCGGAAACCTCAGTGGGGCCTCGTGAGGGCTGACGTAAGCCCTTAAATTAATAGCAGAAAAGAAAAAAGTCTCATCTTTCCTTTGGAGGTTTACACTCCACAGTTTGAACATTCTTCAACAATGTGTTCCCTTTCTTCAACCCGAAGAAAAAGTTAGTAAATACAAATGGCAGGGATATTTTTACAACATGGCTAAATTACTTAAATGTGGTTTTAGTGTCTGACTTAGTTTCTGTGATGGGTTAAAAGTGAGTTCATATTGTTCAAAAAAATGACATTTCTCCAGTAGATGAAAAACCAGTACTGGACAGAGATTTAAAAAAAAAAAAAAATGGTCAAGAAAACAACTAAATGATCTCGAATACCACCGGAGAGTGTTCACCAGCAAGTCAATAAAGCAAAAGGGTTATTAACCTCGGGACAGAGCTGCTGTTGTGATCCCAGGAAAACCATCTGCCATGCACCGTTTTTTTATTGCGACTTCAGGATAAGCTAATAAAACTCTCCATTTCAATTAAATTTTGGAAACTCATGTTCCTTCTTCTCAAATGCTGCAAATGGGCGCAAAAGTGCAGCAGACACTTTTCCCCTCAAAGTTCACCTTGCCTCCAGACCTGGAGCCGATGGCACGCTGGCGTTGGCTTCCCCGTAGTCCTCGACCTGTACCTACGAGATCCGTGTCGGTGAGATGTGACGTTAACAGAAGTGGGGAAGGTTAGAACCTTTCCTGATTTTTGCAGGAGAGCTTAAATGCGGCTTTAAAATATGTTTTTCTGTTTCTTTTCAAGACCTCCTAGAACCATAGGTTGAGCTGGAAGGGATCTTGGGAATTAAAATACAGCTTTTATGGAGAGGAGCATTGAGGTGCAGGATGGCTGACTCCGTCAGGGTCAGAGGGCAAAATAAAATCCACTTCGATTCCGTGTCTGGCGTAGCGTGTGCTAAGTCACTTCAGTCCTGTCTGACTCTTTGGGACCCCATGGACTGTAGCCCACCAGGCTCCTCTGTGCTGGGATTCTGCAAGCAAGAACACTGGCGTGGCTTGCCATGCCCTCCTCCAGGGGACCTTCCTGAGCAGGGATTGAACCCATGACTCTTGTGTCTCCTGCACGGGCAGGCGGGTCCTTTGCTGTCAGTGCCGCCTGGGGTAGCAGCCTTCTAAATCGGCTCCCAGTGCCCCCTGCCCTCTGACAATCAAGCTCTTCTCTCCCTTTGAATGTGGGCTGGACCCAGTGATGCGCTTCTGACGGACAGAGCACGGCTGAAGTGGCAGGAAGTCACCTGTGTGACATGGCGCAGCGCCACGGAGGTCACAGAAGGCTGCCTGCTCTCGTTCTCGCTGGCGCTCTGTGTCTTTCTCTGGCTCGTCTCACATGCTGGCTCTTGATAAAGCCAGCTTGGCAGGGCAGAGCACTGAGGGAGCCCACTCACCAACCACCAGTCAGGTCAGGGACTTCCCTGATGGTCCAGGGGCTGAGACTCCACACGCGCCCAGCACAGGGGCCTGGGTTTGATCCCTGCTCAGGGAATGAGAGCCGCCAGAGCTAAGACCCAGCAGCCAAGTACATTCTAGAAACTATTAAACAACAGAATTAAAAACATAAAATAAGAACCAAAGCCCTCAGGCCCCGGAAGCACTAAACCACGTAGCACCAGTGGACCCGGAATCAGATCCTTCACCCGAGGCCTCCGGTGCCTTGGCTGCAGCCTCACGAGGGGCGCTGAGCCAGAGGCTCCCAGACCAGTGGTCAGCCCCGATCGTAGGATCTGTGCTGTTCTCAGCTGCTCAGGTTTGGGGAAATTTGTTACACGGCCATGACTAGCTCATACAGCATCCCAGGACTCTTGGCTCCCAGGCCACAGTTCTTAGTCCGGTTGGCTGACTTTCTTTATATTCTTTGTATATGTTTTTTTCAGTTGATTTTTCCACTTCCTATTATCAGTCACCAGCGCTCGGTAATGTCTGAGAAGCAAAGGTGAGGGTGTCAGAGTCTTTATTCTCACAGAATTGCTTCAGTAATACAACCACGTTTCTTTTTAAAGAAGCACATTTTTAAATGGACATCTTGGTAGGACACAGAGAGACTTCTGTAAAGACCAGTAAAGGCCAGTGCCTTTGCTGGGGGGAATGAACACAAGAATGCCTCCATTACCAGGCTGTTGTAAGAAACAAGAGAAGTCAGCGGAAGCGGCACCTTTTGCACCAGGATCGCACTAACGCTTTATGGATGTTAACTTATTTAGTTCTCATGGCTTGATAACGAAGGTGTAGCATCAGGCTCATCTTCACAGACAAGGAAACTGGGACACAGAGATGTTAAAGCAAGGTCACGCTGGTAGAAATTGGCAGAAAAATTTCACATCTTGGGTGTTTGGGATCATGAGTCTGTATTTTAACTACTTTACCCTCCTGTTCCTAGAGATAAATGGAGAATGATGACCACATAAAGTGGTCAGCAATACCTGATATGTTTGAAGTGCTCCGTGTGTGGTTGCTATGGTGATGGTTATCAAAGATATACTCCTGTTGCATTGGCAGGCAGTGGCAGCTCCTGTATGCAGCAAAGGGTTTATGAGTTTCTGATGAAACCTGACCCAAAGCACTCAAACCTTCTAGGATGTCTGTCAAGAGAAAGAGGCTAATATTTTTAAAATGTTTGCACCTGAAGGTATTAAGATACTTTTCTATTGAATGCGATCTAAAAAAAGCTCCAAATAACCAGCTACCAAATTTACCCTCTAACTGGTTTAAGCTAAAAAGAAAATTCATTGGTGCGTAATAACTAACAGTCAGAGGCAGGCTGGGTTTGGGACTCATACGATGTCACTGGGGTTTATTCCCAATGCTGTCTTCTGTGCTGGCTTTTCCCTGAGACCCCAGGAAGCGGTGACCAACATCTCTTCTGTCTTCAGGTAGAAATGACCTCGGTGGCTCCATCCTTGGATCTTTTCAGGCTCAGGCCCCAGGGGAGGATGAAAGCCTTCTTGTAGCAGTCGTGAGATACAGATTCTCGCTGGCTGGAGCTGCTGAGCTCACACACCCATCCCTGACCTGAGCTGGGAGCCTTGGTGGGCTGACGGGCGAGGCTTGGGCCAGGTCCCTGTGCTGGCCATGCAGGTGCAGCTTGGGTCCATGAACAAGCGGGAGGGGGTCCTGCCGGAGAAGTGGACTTTGGAGTCCAGAGCCCGGTGGAGGATGCTCACTCCAAAGTGATAAAGCCTTGGAGTATCCCCAGATTCCACGCCCAGTCCATTTGATTTATATATTTATTTTTAAATCCATTTTAGAGTAAATGGATGAACCTTGTGTTACTCTGATCTCAGCCTGGGTCCATGAACAAGTGGGAGGGGGTCCTGCTGGAGAAGTGGACTTTGGAGTCCAGAGCCCGGTGGAGGATGCTCACTCCAAAGTGATAAAGCCTTGGAGTATCCCCAGATTCCACGCCCAGTCCATTTGATTTATATATTTATTTTTAAATCCATTTTAGAGTAAATGGATGAACCTTGTGTTACTCTGATCTCTGCTTTTGTTCGGTATACTTTCTTTTGCTCATTATCTTCAACAGTCAGCTTTCTTATATGACTCTACAGGTACCGTGTTATTTTAGCAAATCTTTTTTTTAATATGCAGAATAAAATCTGACTGTTTTTTCTGGGGATGTGCCCACTGCAGACGTGTCGACTTTGTAACTGTCCCTCCGTTTTCTTGTTTTACCTTTTCCAGCATCTTACAGCTCTCTCTCCTCTTATATTTATATCTCGTTTGAAACAAGAGAAAAATGACATAAACTTGTGGCATCAGAAGAAAGTGAGTATGTTATGCCCAAGTTGTGAAATCTCCCAATGACCACCAGGGAGCCGATATCCGATGCAAAAGCAAGAGAGTTTTTATTACCAAGCTCACCGATACCGACACAGCGGCTAGAGGGAGGAGCCCCGGGTTTTGGATTACATGCTTATATAGGGAGTGTTCATGGAAAAAAAGGATTTCTAGATAGGGGAACGTCTGATTGGTCACTTTCTTTCGAAGGGTTGTGTGTTGGTTCTTGATTGGTCCCTATTGTCTAGGTAGACCACAAGTTCCTGAGTAAGTCAGGAGATTTTGGTCTGGGGTCCGATTGGCTCGTGGGCAGTGGGGTGAGGTCAGGGGATTTCCAAAGGCTCTTGAATTTCCAAAGGCTCTTTTCCAGGAACCTTACAAAATGGAGTTTTTCTGTTAACAAAATGGAGTAGCTTAGATTCTTCAAGTACCTAACAAAATTGCATCCCTTCGGAGACCAATGCAACGGATGACCACACTTGGCCATATTCATAGTTGAATCCTTCATATGGTTGACATGCCTCGGAGGTCATGCCAGGGGTTCAGTTGGATCTTGTATTATCTGCAGCTGTGTAACAAATCACACTAAGACACAGCAGCTGGGAACAACAAGTATTAATTATCCCACAGTTTCTGAAGCTCAGGAATCTGGGTGCAGCTCATTTGATCACCTCTGGCTCAGCATCTCCCACAAGACTGTAACCAAGACCTCTGCCCGGGGTGTGGTCATCGCAGACTAGCTCTTTTCCAGGAACCTTACAAAATGGAGTTTTTCTGTTAACAAAATGGAGTAGCTTAGATTCTTCAAGTACCTAACAAAATTGCATCCCTTTGGAGACCAATGCAACGGATGACCACACTTGGCCATATTCATAGTTGAATCCTTCATATGGTTGACATGCCTCGGAGGTCATGCCAGGGGTTCAGTTGGATCTTGTATTATCTGCAGCTGTGTAACAAATCACACTAAGACACAGCAGCTGGGAACAACAAGTATTAATTATCCCACAGTTTCTGAAGCTCAGGAATCTGGGTGCAGCTCATTTGATCACCTCTGGCTCAGCATCTCCCACAAGACTGTAACCAAGACCTCTGCCCGGGGTGTGGTCATCGCAGACTTGATGGGTGATGGGCCTGCTCCCAGCTCACTTCTGCGGCCGCTGTCAGGCCTCAGAAGGTCTCCCCAGCGCTCACTCACACGGCCCTGCGCTGGTCTGCCTTTCAGCACGGCACCGGCTTCTCCCCGAGCAGAGCAGGGGAGAGCAGGGGAGGGACTGCCCTGGAGGCCCAGGGCTTAGGACTTCGCCTCCAGGGCAGAGCTGCACCCGTACATGCCTGCCGGCCCCAAACCAGAACACAGACAGCAGAAGCCACGTTGCAGCAAGCTGAACAAAGACCTACAAAATGGCCCACGTTAAGAGAGTGAGGAGAGTATAGAAGACTCAGGCTTTTGTAACATAATCTCAGATGGGAAAGACCTCCCATCACTTTATCCCATAGTGTGTTTCTGAAAAGCAAGTCGGTGAGTCCAGCTCACCCTCAAGGGCGGGGGGCTGGGGTGGATTTCCTTCTGGAGAAAATCCTGGAAACCAGGAGGAGGGCTCCCTGGCGACCATCTCAGAATGCTGCGGACTCACCTCTCTGCAGGAGGACCCCACTGTAAGAGTTTAATCGCCAAGGTAACCAGAGGACCTGACCTATTAGGTAAGCTGTTGTTTAGTCTTTAAACGGTGTCTGGCTCTGTGACCCCGTGGGTGACGCCCTCCAGGCTCCTCTGTCCATGGGATTTCCCAGGCAGGAATACTGGAGTGGGTTGCCATTTCCTTCTCCAGGGGATCTTGAGGGATCGAACTCATGTCTGCTGCATTGCAGGCAGATTCTTGACCACCGAGCCACCATAAAGTGAATACTTTTATAAAAGTCTGATGTCGCCTGTATGAGCGTTAGTTTTTAAAAATGGGATTGACATTTTTTTTCTGTCTAGTGAACCACACTGACCCACTTTGGGTTAAAAAAAAAAAAAAGTACTAGTGGAATTATTGGTTTCATTTGAAAAGATTTTTTAGTATTTGGTGACTTCTAGGCACAAGAGATGCAGGTCCGATCCTTGGGTCAGGAAGATCCGCTGTAGCAGGAAACGGCGACTCAGTCCAGTATTCTTGCCTGGGAAATCCCATGGACAGAGGAGCCTTGCAGGCTTACAGTCCACGGGGCCCCAAAGAATTGGACATGGCTGAGCGCTCGCGCGCGCGCACACACACACACACACACACACACACACACAGTGATACTTTGGGAGCAGGAAAGAAAGAGACCACTGTGGATTCCCTACCGAAGAAATGACTTTCAGTTTTCCAAGATTCACTTTATAGCTTTGTGCAAATAGTCTCTTGAAACAAAACCGAAAGGAAGCAACTGGAAATGTCTGAAAAAGTTAACGAAGGCTGTACAATTTGAGAAAAACTGCTGTGTTTAGTGTTACAGAAAGTAGGGTAATAGAGATGAAAAATGCTGTATAGATGGCCCGATCCATGTACTGGTTTTCACTTTGGCATATTAACACACTTTTGATTCTATTCAAAGTCTGATTTTTCTAGGGAAAGAAGGAGTAGGAGCAACCAGAGAGTTATTCATTCTTCTTTATGCTTAAGAGTCAAGGAAAATGTGTTCCTCTTTCTAAGGATGTGTGTGTGTGTGGAGGGGGACGGGGCGGGGCGGGTGCACACTTTCCTTTTGATTGAGGTTACTTATAAGGCACACGGAAATAATGGAATTAAATTTCCTCCTTTCTTAAGCTATACACCTTTATAAAGGTTGCTATAAATGTCATAACTACTTAGTTTCCTGAAAAGTAATTTTCCTGTCAGTCTGGTCTGTTCCTTGGAGATACCGTATTATTAGCCTGTGATGATTTCTTTAAAGTGCATCAAAAGTATATGCTTCAGTGAGCTTTTATCATTTCACTGCCTTACAGTGAATTTTTCACTAACTTCAAGGCTTGTTTCTAATCACTAATTATTCATAAAGATGTTGAAATTGCTATATTTTATCCTCCAAATGAAATGCATTAAAGTTTAAGGAGAACCCTTAACAGAGCTTAAAATGCCAAAAAGAGCCTTGGAAATGGAAAGTCAGCCACAGCTGAAAAGGGAAATGAAAAGAAGGAAGAGGTGGGGGGAGGGGGAGGAGGAGTGAGA
>SJYX01020146.1:7346-23388 GCA_006410675.1 Oreotragus oreotragus
ACCATTTCTGTCCTTTATCGAGCCCATCTTTGCATGAAATTTTCCCTTGGTATCTCTAATTTTCTTGAAGAGATCTCTGGTCTTTTCCATTTTGCTATTTTCCTCTATTTCTTTGCATCATTGAGGAAGGCTTTCTTATCTCTCCTTGCTATTTTTTGAAACTCTGCATTCAAATGAGTATCTTTCCTTTTCTCCTTTGCCTTTTACTTCTCTTCTTCTCACAGAATTTTGAAAGGACACCTCAGACAACGATTTTGCCTTCTTGCATTTTTTTTTTCCCCTTGGGGATGGTTTAATCACTGCCTCCTGTACAATGTCACAAACATCCATCCATAAGTCCTTCAGGCCCTCTGTCTATTGGATCTAATCCCTTGAATCTATTTCTCACTTCCACTGTGTAATTGTAAGGAATTTGATTTAAGTCATACATGAGTGGACTAATGATTTTCCCTACTTTCTTCAAATTCAGTCTGAATTTGGTAATAAGGAGTTCATGATCTGAGCCACAGTCAGCTCCTGGTCTTGTTTTTGCTGACTGTATAGAGCTTCTCCATCTTTGGCTGCAAAGAATATAATCAATCTGATTTTGGTTTTGACCATCTGGTGATGTCCGTGTGTAGAGACTTCTCTTTTTTTGTTGGAAGAGTGTGTTTGCTATGACCAGTGCTTTCTCTTGACAAAACTCTGTTAGCCTTTGCCCTGTTTCATTCTGTACTCCAAGGCCAAATTTGCTTGTTACTCCAGGTATCTCTTGACTTCTAATTTTGCATTCCAGTCCCATATAAAGAAAAGGACATCTTTTTTGGGGTGTTAGTTCTAAAAGGTCTTGTAGGTCTTCATAGAACCATTGAAATTCAGCTTCTTCAGCATTACTGGTTGGGGCACAGATTTGGATTAACATGATATTGAATGGTTTGCCCTGGAAACAAAGAAAGATCATTCTATCATTTTTGAGATTGCATCCAAGTACTGTATTTTAGACTCTTTTGTTGACTATGAGGGCAACTCCATTTCTTCTAGAGGATTCTTGCTCACAGTAGTAGATATAATGGTCATCTGAGTTAAATTCACCCATTCCAGTCCATTGTTCACTGATTCCTAAAATGTTGATGTTCACTCTTGCCATCTCCTGTTTGACCACTTCCAATTTGCCTTGATTCAAGGACCTAGCATTCCAGGTTCCTACGTAATATCGTTCTTTATAGCATCAAACTTTTTCCATCACCAGTCACATCCACAATGGGGTATTGTTTTTGCTTTGGCTTCATATCTTCATTCTTTCTGGAGTTATTTCTCCACTGATTTCCAATAGCATGTTTGGCACCTACCGACCTGAGGAGTTCATCTTTCAGTGTCCTAATTTTTTTGCCTTCCCATGGGTTCCTGTTCATGGGGTTCTCAAAGCAAGAATACTGAAGTGGTTTGTCATTTCTTTCTCCAGTGGACCACATTTTGTCAGAACTCTCCACCATGACCTGTCCATCTTGGGTGGCCCTGTATGGCATGGCTCATAGTTTCATTAGTTAGACAATGCTATAGTCCATGTGATCAGATTGTTTAGTTTTCTGCAATGTGGTTTTCATTCTGTCTGCCCTCTGATTGAGAAGAAAATGAGGGTCATGGACGTTTCCTGTGAGAGAGACTTACTGAGGGAAAACAGGATCTTTTTTCTGATGGGTGGAGCCATTTTTACTAAATCTTTATCCAATTTTCTGTTGATGGGCAGGGCTGTGTTCCCTTCCTGTTATTTACCTGGGGCCAAACTGTGGTGGAGGTAATGAAGATAATGGCAACCTCCTTGAGAGTTCCCATGTCCTGCAGCAGACCGCCACTGACCCGTACCTCTGCTGGAGACTCCTGGACCCTCACAGCAAGTCTGGGTCAGTCAATTGTGGGGTAACTGTCCCTTTCTCCTGAGTCCTGATGCCTGCATGATTCTGTTTGTGCCTTCCAAGAGTCTGTTTCTCCCGACCTTTGTAAGTTCTGAGGACTCTAATGTGGGAATAATGGCAACCTCCTTCAAGAGGGCTTATGCAATACCCAGGTCCACTGCACCCAGAGCTCCTACCCTATTTCAGTCCACTGCTGAGCCGTACGTCCACATGAGACACTCAAACACAGTTCTGGCTCAGTCTCTGTGGGGTCTCTGGGTCCTGGTTCACACAAGTTTTGTTTGAGCACTGTGAGAGTTCCAGAAAAAACATCTACTTCTGCTTTATTGATAATGCCAAAGCCTTTGACTGTGTGGATCAAAAAAAAAAAATGTGGAAAATTCTTAAAGAGATGGAAATACCAGACTACCTGACCTGCCTCCTGAGTAATATATGTGCAGGTCAAAAAGCAACAGTTAGAGCTGGATGTGAAACAACAGACTTGTTCCAAATTGGGAAAGGAGTATTTCAAGACTGTATATTGTCACTCTATTTATTTAACTTATATGCAGAGTATATCGTGCAAAATGCTGGACTGGATGAAGCACAAGCTGGAATCAAGATTGCCGGGAGAATTATCAATAACCTCAGATATGCAGATGACACCACCCTTATGGCAGAAACTGAAGAACAAAAGAGCCTCTAGATGAAAGTGAAGTGAAAGAAGACAGTAAAAAATTGGCTTAAAACTGAACATTCAGAAAATTAAGATGATAGCATCTGGTCCCATCACTTCATGGCAAATAGATGGGGAAACAATGGAAATAGTGGCAGACTTTATTTTTTTGGTCTCCAAAGTCACTGCAGATGGTGAGTGCAGCCATGAAATTAAAAGATGCTTACTCTTTGGAAGAAAGGTTATGACCAACCTAGACATCATATTAAAAAGCAGAGACATTACTTAGCCAACAAAGGTCCATCTAGTCAAAGCTATGGTTTTTCCAGTAGTCATGTACGGATGTGAGGGTTGGACTATAAAGAAAGCTGAGCGCCGAAGAATTGATGCTTTTGAACTGTGGTGTTGGAGAAGACTCTTGAGAGTCCCTTGGACTGCAAGGAGTTCCAACCAGTCCATCCTAAAGGAAATCAGTCCTGAATGTTCGTTTTGAAGGACTGATGCTGAAGCTGAAACTCCAATATTTTGGTGACCTGATGCGAAGAACTGACTCATTGGAAAAGCCCCTGATGCTGGGGAAGATTGAAGGCAGTAGCAGAAGGGGACGACAGAGGATGAGATTGTTGGATGGCATCACCGACTCAATGGACATGGGTTTGATTAAGGTCTGGGAGTTGGTGATGGACAAGGAAGTCTCTGTGGTACAGTCCTTGGGGTCACAAAAAGTCAGATATGACTGAGTGACTGAACTGAACTGAGTTTATATTTGCATTCTACCACTTATCACCGCAACACTCAGCTGCCTAGAGGGCACAGATAGTGACCTGTGTCCTTCAGTACTAGCATTAATGCCACGGCTATGGCTACAGTGTCCTAGGCAGCTAACTAGTTCATTTGGCAATTAGCTCAGCAATAATAATGCACTCTGTTCAACCCTGTTAAATATAAAGCCCAAGAGGCATGTTAATAAGCATTTACCTCCAAATTTAACAAGGCCTTGACTTGCAGTAATAATCTTGACTGATTTGGCCTTGTTAATCCAGTAAATATCACAGGGCACTTAATAATTATATTTAGTAAAATAAAAACTATCTCAATAAAAAATCTATGGATCTTAATAGATATTTAGCTCTTCTCTTGATGGCCTTTAATTCAGTTCAGTTAATAATTTCAGTAACCACACTCTGGAAAGCTAATCAAATTCTGGGCAGTTCATCCAAAATAACACAGAGCAAACTTTATATTATAATGCATGGCTTTTGAACTTTAACATGAAAATTACTACTCTAAGAAGAGTAAATGTGGCAGAAGTGAACATATGAGATTTTGTTGCTCAAAAGCATTTATCCAAATGTTATATTTTTTGAAACACTGATAAAATAGACAATTTTATCAACTAGTAGACATTTAGCCCTGTCCAAAATGTCCATTGAGACTTTATGCCACACCAGAAAGACTTAGAAATTTGTTTCTGTCCAAAACATCCAGGAGCACATTGAGTCTAATGGCTATAAAAACAAACAAGAAACTAAAAACAACCCTTTGTTCTGTTGCTTGGTAGTATTAAATCTTTATTTAAACATTCACAGGGGAACATGTCAAAAATATTAAACTCACACACAAAAATGCCAGTGCTACATTATAAGGTTTTGTTACCATTTCTATTATTTTAACAGAGATGGGAATAAAAGGTACAGGTGCTATGAAGAGGAGGGAACCTGCAATGCCTGCTGTACATTAATCAGGATTTGGATGAGTTTACAGGGCTTCCCATGTGGTGCTAGTGGTAAAGAATCCAGTGCTCTGTGACAATCTAGAGGTGATGGGGTGTGGTGAGGGATGGAAGGAAGATTCATGAAAGAGGGGAAATATGTATACCTATGGCTGATTCATGCTGATGTATGGCAAAAACCAGCACAGTATTGTAAAGCAATTATACTTCAATTAAAAATAAATGAGTTAAAAATATATTAAAAAATTAAAGAAAAAAAAAANGGAAGATTCATGAAAGAGGGGAAATATGTATACCTATGGCTGATTCATGCTGATGTATGGCAAAAACCAGCACAGTATTGTAAAGCAATTATACTTCAATTAAAAATAAATGAGCTAAAAATATATTAAAAAATTAAAGAAAAAAAAAAGGAATCCCCCTGCCAATGTAAGAAACACAGGAGACAGTGTTCGATCAGGGGTCAGGAAAATCCTCTGGAGTAGAAAACAGCAACCCACTCCAGTATTCTTGCCTGGAAAATTCCATGGACTTGCTCTAAATTCCACGTAGAGCCTGGCAGCCTACAGTCCATGGGGTTGCAAAGAGTCGGACAGGCCTGAGCATGCACATATAGAGCCTTTTGGAACAGGACAGGAAAACAACAGTGCAATATAGGTGTTGAAGGGAAAGCAAGAAAAACTCGGATTGGGCTAAAAGTAGCAGAAGAACCAAATGTGACATCACCACAGGTACTTGGAAGAACACTCTGTGATGCTCATGATAATGAGAGCCTGTTAATGCTACCAAAAGAAATTCATTAAAGAAGCATGTAAAAAGAATTAAAAACCCACTTCAGCTGCCAAACTCAACTTCATTGCATGGAATTGAAATTCCAGGGGCTTATAAAGTAACCAGATGTGGAGAATCATTTTTTTATGAACAATTTCAGAGATCAAGATGAGAATTCTTATTTACACAACTTATGAAAATATTTGATATTATAAGTACCAGCTCCACATTATTCAGTGATGGCACCTTCAAGATGGCACCAACATAGTTCATTCAGTTATTTACTGTGCATGCTGTAGTATTAGGTTTTCTTGCTGTCCAGTCACTAAGTTTTGTCTGACTCTTTGCAACCCCATGGACTATAGCATGCAAGGCTCCCCTGTCTGCAGAAGAGATTGTCTCTTGGCATTTGCTCAAACTCATGTCCATTGAGGCAGTGATGCCATCCAACCATCTCATCCTCTGTTCCTCCCTTCTCCTCTTGCCCTCAGGTTTTCTCAGCATCAGAGTGCTTTCCAATGAGTTGGCTCATTGCTTCAGGTGGCCAGAGTATTAGGGCCTCAGGTTCAACAGTCCTTCCAATGAATATTCAGGGTTGATTTCCTTTAAGACTGACTGGTTTGAGCAATAAGAAGTTGCTGTCCAAGGAACTCTCAAGAATCTGCTCCAGCACCACAGTTCGAAAATTTCAACTATGTCACTGACCCAGACACTAACAATGAAAAAGACAAATGTATGTACATTTTATTGTGTATTCACACACACAGAGACACACTTATATATATATTTATATATACACTTTCATTTGCATGAAAGAAAATCTCAACCTTAACCTTTCATAGTGCATGATAGCTTTCAAGATTGCAAATGTGAATGCAATTTGGCTACTCCTAACAAAAGCCGTTATTTTGTTCCTCCTAACAAATGAACGATTCTATGAAGACCTACAAGACCTTTTAGAACTAACACCCAAAAAAGAGGTCCTTTTCATTATAGGGGACTGGAATGCAAAAGTAGGAAGTCAAGAAACACCTGGGTAATAGGCATATTTGGCCTTGGAATAAGGAATGAAGCAGGGCAAAGGCTAATAGAGTTTTGCCAAGAGAATGCACTGGTCATGGCAAACACTCTCTTCCAACAACACAAGAGAAGGCTCTACACATGGACATCACCAGATGGTCAACACCGAAATCAGACTGATTATATTCTTTGCAGCCAAAGATGGAGAAGCTCTATACAGTCAACAAAAACAAGACCAGGAGCTGACTGTGGCTCAGATCATGAACTCCTTATTACCAAATTCAGACTGAATTTGAAGAAAGTAGGAAAAACCACTAGACCATCCAGGTATGACATAAATCAAATCCCTTATGATTATACAGTGGAAGTGAGAAATAGATTTAAGGGACTAGATCAGATAGAAAAAGTGCCTGATGAACTATGGACAGAGGTTCATGACATTGTACAGGAGACAGGGATCAAGACCATCCCCAAGAAAAAGAAATGCAAAAAAGCAAAATGGCTGTTTGAGGAGACCTTACAATTAGCTGTGAAAAGAAAAGTGAAAAGCAAAGAAGAAAAGGAAAGATATAGCCATTCGAATGCAGAGTTCCAAAGAATAACAAGAAGAAGCCTTCCTCATTGATCAATGCAAAGAAATCGAGGAGAACAACAGAATGGGAAAGACTAGAGATCTCTTCAAGAAAATTAGAGATACCAAGGGAATATTTCATGCAAAGATGGGCTCGATAAAGGACAGAAATGGTATGGACCTAACAGAAGCAGAAGATATTAAGAAGAGGTGGCAAGAATACATGGAAGAACTGTACAAAAAAGATCTTCATGACCCAGATAATCATAGTGCCTGATGAACTATGGACAGAGGTTCATGACATTGTACAGGAGACAGGGATCAAGACCATCCCCAAGAAAAAGAAATGCAAAAAAGCAAAATGGCTGTTTGAGGAGACCTTACAATTAGCTGTGAAAAGAAAAGTGAAAAGCAAAGAAGAAAAGGAAAGATATAGCCATTCGAATGCAGAGTTCTAAAGAATAACAAGAAGAAGCCTTCCTCATTGATCAATGCAAAGAAATCGAGGAGAACAACAGAATGGGAAAGACTAGAGATCTCTTCAAGAAAATTAGAGATAACAAGGGAACATTTCATGCAAAGATGGGCTGTCTCAATAAAGGACAGAAATGGTAGGGACCTAATAGAACAGAAGATACTAAGAAGAGTTGGCAAGAATACACAGAAGAACTGTACAAAAAAGATCTTCATGACCCAGATAATCACGATGGTGTGATTACCCACCTAGAGCCGGACATCCTGGAATGTGAAGTCAAGTGGGCCTTAGAAAGCATCACTATGAATAAAGCTAGTGGAGGTGATGGAATTCCAGTTGAGCTATTTTAAATCCTGGAAGATGATGCTGTGAAAGTGCTGCACTCAATATGTCAGCAAATTTGGAAAACTCAGCAATAGCCACAGGACTACAAAAATAGCTTTCATTCCAATCCCAAAGAAAGGAAATGCCAAAGAATGCTCAAACTACCACACAATTACACTCATCTCACATGCTAGTAAAGTGGTGCTCACAATTCTCCAAGCTAGGCTTCAGCAATACATGAATCGTGAACTTTCAGATGTTCAAACTGATTTTAGAAAAGGCAGAGGAACCAGAGATCAGATTGCAAACATCTCCTGGATCATTGAAAAAGCAAAAGAGTTCCAGGAAAACATTTATTTCCGCTCTATTGATTATTCCAAAGCCTTTGACTGTGTGGATCACAATAAACTGTGGAAAATTCTTCAAGAGATGGGAATACCAGACCACCTGACGTGCCTCTTGAGAAATCTATATGCAGTTCATGAAGCAACAGTTAGGACTGGACATGGAACAACAGACCAGTTCCAAATAGGAAAAGGAGTCTGTCAAGGCTGTATATTGTCACCCTGCTTATTTAACTTATATGCAGAGTACATCATGAGAAACACTGGGCTGGAAGAAGCACAAGCTGGAATCAAGATTGCCGGGAGAAATATCAATAACCTTTGATATGTAGATGATACCACCCCAATGGCAGAAAGTGAACAAGAACTAAAGAGCTTCTTGATGAAAGTGAAAGAGGAGAGTGAAAAAGTTGGCTTAAAACTCAAAATTCAGAAAACTAAGATCATGGCATCTGGTCCCATCACTTCATGTCAAATAGATGGGAAAGCAATGGAAACAGTGAGAGCCTTTTTTGTGGGGCCTCCAGAATCACTGTGATGGTGACTGCAGCTAAGAAATTAAAAGATGCTTGTTCCTTGGAAGAAAAGCTATGACCAACCTAGACAGCATGTTAAAAAGCAGAGGCATTACGTTACCAACACAGGTCCATCTAGTCAATGTCAGTGGACGTTCAACTTTCTCTTTAAACCAGTTTCCAATTTCTAAATCAAAACTGCCTTCATCATGGAATCAGAGATTATATTCAGCCACTGTTTGAAGACAAGCTTCTATCCGTTGATGCAAAACCAGAAGTCCCTGAACCTTGCTGAAGTATTGTAGAAATGTGGTGGGGCTTTCCAGCTGTTTGTCCCATAACCCTGCCTTTACCAACCTCCGTAGGTCCTGACAATCACTCTGTCCACCTGCCAAGGGCATTCACCAGGTCCCTGTTGGGGCGCTACATGTCACAGTCTTCATAGACCGGGACCTGGGGACTGGAGTCGATGAAACGAGGGACACAGGGGACCTTGAGTGAAACGAGGGTGCTTTCTTTGTAGCAGCGTGTGCTTATATATCTCTGTACAAGGAAGCTTTAGGCAGCAAAAATAAAGTTGAGCAAAAACAGCACCAGGTGAATAACAAACATCACAAGGCCTAACAACAATCCATATTCTGAGTAATAGGGACATGACTGAATAGTTTACATTAATGTAAAAATTCAATGAAGAGAATCCACACACGCACTGTCTCGTGACCTCAGTCCTGAGAACTGTGTGCAGCTCTGCTCTTTCCTGTTTTCCAGGAACGGAGAAGGAACAGAGGGCCCTTGAGAAACAGCACACAAAGGAAGAAAACAACATATTCCTTAAAGCTGAGCATCCCCTGACAAGTCAAAGCTATGGTTTTTCTAATAGTCATGTATGGATGTGAGAGTTGGATTATGAAAAAAGCTGAGCACTGAAGAATTGATACTTTTGAACTGTGGCATTGGAGAAGACTCTTGAGAGTCCCTTGGACTGCAAGGAGATCCAACCAGTCCATCTTAAAGGAGGTCATTCCTGAATATTCATTGGGAGGATGAATGAAGCTGAAGCTGCAGTACTTTGGCCGCCTGATACGAAGAACTGACTCATTAGAAAAGACCCTGATGCTGGGAAAGATTGAAGGCATGAGGAGAAGGGAACGACAGAAGGTGAGATGATGGGATGGCATCACCAACTCAATGGATATGAGTTTGAGTAAACTCTGGATATTGTTGATGGACAGGAAGGCCTGGCGTGCTGCAGTTCATGGGGTTGCAAAGAGTTGGACACGACTGAGTGACTGAATTGGTAGAACTTCATGAAGAGGAAGAACAAGAGTAAATGTGAAATCCAAAGCTTATCGTAAATTACAAAATAATAATAATAATAATGTGAATTAAATTTTAGCAAAATTAAATACTTGTCTTATTTAATGTGAAAGTGTAATGTTAGTCACTCAGTCATATCTGACTCTTTGTGATTCCATGGACTATAGCCTGCCAGGCTCCTCTGTCCATGGAATTCTCCAGGCAAGAATACTGGAGTGGGTTGCCATGCCTTTCTCCAGGGAATCTTCCCAACCCAGGTATCAAACCCATGTCTCCCACATTGCAGGCAGATTCTTTACCATTTGAGCTACCCAGGGAGTCCTGAACTATGAAGCAAATGTCTCAATGGACATTTGGACAGGAGCTAATTTCAAGGACATTTTGGTGAAGTTAATTTCAAGAACCATTTTGGCCTGTACCAAAGGTCTCAATGAATGTTTTATACAGGACAAAATGTCTCGCAATGATTGCATTGCCTTGTTACATCTGATTGATTTCTTCTTCATATTTTAAAATAAAATAGTAGTACATTCAAATTTTATTTTAATGATATCAAAATTTTTTGAAACCACTTCACAAAGTCACTAAAGATCAGGCACACTTAAAAAAAAAAAAAAAGCCAAATTCAAGAAGTAAAATTATTCATATAAGTGTATGTGTCTTTCTTCCTTAGGCTATACTGATTAAAAAAAATCATATTGTATTACTTTGTTAGGACTGCCATAAGAGTAGGAGTGAGGGGTTTCAGTGAATGGTAAGACTCAGAAGAATCCAGATAAAAGTCAAGTAAAAATAATTGATGATAGCAGTCTACTTGAATGACACATAAATGGAGCATATTACATTATAACCATATCAACTATATTTTGGCAAAATTTTCCTATTTTGGAAACAAAACTTTTTGGAGTTTTGGATTATAAGATGCAAACTATTATATATATATAATAGATAAACAAAAAGTTCATATTGTCATAGCACAGCGAACTATATTCAGTATCTTGTGATAAACCATAAAATGAAAGAATGTGAAAAAATACATGTATCTATAACTGAGTCACTGCCGTACAGCAGAAATAAACACAACATTGTAAATCAACTGTAATTCAATATTTTTTTTTGAAAAAGGATCAACAATCTGTCATTCAGTCTCACAGGATGAATTGAAGCTATGAAGGAAATAAAATTTATTTTTAATTCATTTAAAAATAGAATTTCTGTTGTTTGTAGCCTATATAATCATAACTAATACACCTTGAGTTGTTAAGATAAAAAAATAATGTGAAAAAAGTAGCATCTGTAATCTTTTCCCCCTTGAGGTCTACAACTAATCGCATTTCTTTCAATGTTTAATTCTTCATGTAGTAAATTAATCCAGCATAGGGTCAATCTGGCAATGTAAAACCATGGTTGTACTCATTCACATATTCAGTATTTGGCTAAATATGAAAATCTTGATTTTCTTTTCTCTTTATAGTCTATTTATTATCTTTTCCCAGAAGAGAGTGGGAAGAGGTAAATATCCAACAGATCTCCTTGGTACTGACATATCCCGAACTTATTTTACATGGTGCCCACAATTATGAAAATCTATATGAAAATCTATATGAAAATCTACATTTTCCTGGTAAGCATGAGAAATTTAAATATAATGATGCTTGGAACTCAGAAGGACAAATAGCAGTAACAACTTCTGGAAAAACTGGTCAAAAGCCAGTAAGAAAACTGCTAGTGTTGGCAGTTTCTGACTTAATGGTAACACCAGAAAACCGGCAAGCCCAAAGATCCTCTCCCGTCTGTTTTGGCCACGAGACTGGCTGTGGCTTTGGCTTTAAACACTCTGGAGCATTTCCTTTCCGTCAAGGCTTCATCATGCAGAATCTAAATTCTCTCTATTAGAGCAGATCTCCTTTCCGTCACGGCTTCATCATGCAGAATCTAAATTCTCTCTATTAGAGCAGATTTCGCTACTCTGGCAGAAGGTATATACAGCTTAGTTCTCTTTCTGTTTCTCTTTTTACTTTCTCACTATCAGTGAATTGTGAAGGTGCTGATTCACGACACGGATTAAAGGCTCATCTATTAAAAAAATAAAAAACAAATTCTAAACAATTCTCACATGAATAGCATTATACATGACTGATTCTAAAATTTGGAATGGTATAGTAATAATTCTGACTGTTAACCTGGTCTCCCCCTACATGCTGAGATCTCTTCTAAACCTGAAATATTTTACCCTTCATCTTATACAGAATAATTAGTAAGGGACAAGGAAAACCTCGGTATTTCTATATAAGAGTTTAAATTATTAATAATATTACAAAGAACAAAAGAACTGAGTTCATTTTGGAAGGAAGCAAAATGTTGATTTAATATAGACATTTTTTAAAAGAGTAAATTAATTTTTATATTCAGTATTCAGTATATCTCAGTGTAAAGGGTTTCAATGTATATAGGTTTAGCTAGATATTTAAAATATTAATAGAGACTGGGTAAAATAAGTTTTTGTGATTATGTGAAACACTCAAATAAATAAGAAATGTTTTAGTCACTCAGATATTTTAAAGTAGATACAGTTGTGGCCTCACATCAGCTAAATTTTAATTGACTGATGAAATGATTTACTTTTCAGATGTTTGAAGGTTATTGTTCTGTATTAATGGATCAACAAAGTATTTTATTTTAAAGATTATTCCAGTAAAAATGGAAAATCAGTATGCACACATGTGTATTATGACACCTCACAGAGTTTTATTATTGATTTAAAGAAGATATGTTTGCAATCTAAATCATTTAGCGGCATTTACAGCTTAACTTGTTAAAAGTATGAAAACTTTATCTGTTAGGAAAATTAATTTTTAAAGAGGAATATGATTTATGATGCTTTTTACTAGAACACAGGACATACTACAAGATAATATTTTTGTTAATATAGATTACTGAAGTTATCTATGGAGAACTAAGTGAAGTTTTTTAAAAATTCAATATTAAATGTAATATCAATAGATATATCATTTTACTCATGTATTATAGTGATTTTCTTTCATTATCTATTTATTAATAGAGTTACATATAAAATCATTTCTATATTTTATGAGCATATGTGAAGAGGTAAATACCTTGTTTAATGAAGAGAGTTGGAAAATTATGAAATAATTGCTGTTCCACAAGAGTGCAAAAATAACCTAGTTTTATTTTAACCCAATTGTATTAACACATCCCCAGATTTTTTGGAAATACTAAATTGCAAATGATTTTATACCAAGTATAGCAAAATATGAACTCCACACCAGTGTTGGGGAATGTACCTTACTCAAAAAATTTACTCCTGAATCCTATTATGGAGATAAAGGAATTCCTTTTGTGATTACTCTCTCCTCTGCTGCAACCTGTGTTTCTACAACCAGCCATATGTGGTTGTTAAATGGGAAATGATGCTGGTGTGGCAAAAATGGTGTGTTGGTTCATCACATTCTGACTTAAGCATAGGAGGAATTTAATTATCTCCTTTGACAACAAAGGGAAAAACTTTCAACTCTGTACACAGACATGAATCCGGTCACATAGAATGGGGCAACTGAGATAGAAAATTTTAAGCTCGAATTTTTATAAAAGTAAAAATTAGTGCCTATTGTACCCATTTCCAGCTATGATCTAAGATTGTGCTCATCATATGAGAAAATACTGGATAAGCAAGCAAAATAACACTTAACTTTAAAGCCTGGTAAGTGTACTGGATGCAGCAATGTTTAAAGGACCTAATTCAAAAGACAAATGAGCCTTTTCTAAGTGAGAAATTACTGGGTGCTACATGTTAAATGAGAGTAAAGGGGGAGGTGTGCCATGGAAGGGAGAAGACTTTTTCTGGGATAAGGAGAAGCAAGACTCAACTTTTATTGAAAGCTTAGGCTAGTTTGGAATCTGGAAGAGCCCCAGTGTAAAAATAAATCTCTTGGCCAGACAGTTATAACCTGAAAGAATTTGCTCAGTGAGCATCTGTGGGTATAGAGTAGAAAACATAGATAGCACAATATTATCAGAAACTTAGGTTCAGGAGTGCAGCTGGAATTCAATTCAGAGTTGGATTGGAATTAAATAAAGCTTCAACCTAGTCCCAGCTCAGCAAGACTTATGATTAGTTTTCATCTAAACACCCTTGCAAGAGGAAAGGGCAAGCCCTTACTGGGAAAACTAAAGTAGAATAAAAGCAAACATACTAAACAGTTGCATATTTATTGGACCTTTTAAAAAAAAAAGAATACATTAAAATTAAAATGCATGTAAAGATGTAAAATAAAAAAAAAGAAAAAAGATGTAAAATGATATGACCCTGTAATAAGGTTAAAATAATAATAGAGTCTCGGCTTCAGCTTAGGACCATATAATGCTAGAAAGAATGCTGCTTATTGTCATAATATGTAAAATTCAGAAAGCTGAGGTCACAGGACAGCCCAATCATGTGAAACCCAAGGAAAGGCCGGGACATGACCACTTACTTTCCTGGGGTAGGCTTTGAGGAAAATACTAGTTTACAAGACTTCAGTAAGATTGGAACATATTGCTGGCAGACAGTCACAGCCTGGCATATGAGTATAGAATATGTCGGAGCAACAGACACAACTAAAGGGCGTTTGTTTGCATTAGCAAGCTCTTCTCCACAGACTGTCTGCGTCCTCAAGAGAAAGACTCGAGTCATGGGACACCTTGGAAAAGCCTTACCTCCAGGAAAAGAAGTTGTGACTCAGCTACTAATGGCGGGTCACACTCCCCCTTCTGATGCTGTCTCCCCAACAGCCCTGCATCCAGCGATCTTAGCTGGGGGGATGGGGGGAGTGGTGTGGGATAGGACACAAGTGAAGACTGCTTGCAACTAGAGGAACTGAACAGAACAAAAATAAACCTCTATGCCTGGGAAAGAGAAAGGAAAATGTCATGGTTCCAGACGATTAAAGTTTTTCTACCGCTTGGAGGCTTCCCTGGTGGATCAGATGGTAAAGAATCTGCCTGCAATGTGGAAGATCCCTGGGTTCAGTCCCTGGGTTGAGAAGATCCCCTGGAGGAGGAAATGGCATCCCACTTCTGTACTCTTGCCTGGAAAATTCCATGGACAGAGGAGCCTGGTGGGCTGCAGTCCATGAGGCAGGAATGCACTCCCTGCTACTGAGGAAACCAGAGCAGAGTGCCTGTCTCCCAGCTCACACATCAGTCCTGAATATTCATTGGAAGGACTGATGCTGAAGCTGAAGCTCCAATACTTTGGCCACCTGATGTGAAGAACTGACTCATTGGAAAAGACCCTGATGCTGGGAAAGATTGAAGGAGGGAGGAGTAGGGAATGGCAGAGGATGAAATGGTTGGATGGCATCACTGCCCTGATGGACATGAGTTTAAGTAAGCTCCGGGAGTTGGTGATGAACAGGGAGGCCTGACATGCTGCAGTCCATGGGGTCGCAAAGATTCCCACACAACTGAGCGACTGAACTGAACTGAGGCATGTTCAGCATCATCAGTCTTTATGGAAATATGAGTTAGTTTTACAATGAAATGCTACCATATATGTAGTAGTTGGTAAAATTAAAAAGACTGACCATACTAAAAATTGATAAGAATGTCCTGTAACAAATTGATGGTAAAAATATTTTCAGCTGCTCCTTTTTAAATGTTCTGAATGTCACACAATATTCATTTAAAACATTGTGACTCATTTTTAAAATAATGGTTTTTAATTTGACAGTGCTATAAACTGATTATTTTTTCCACTTAAAAAGATGTTTGGCATCATTTACTGACAGTTCCGTTTCATCTCCAACTAGGTCAGCAAATTTGGAACAACTATTTTGAATGGGATATTGAACAGATGCTGTGCAGTGCAACTATTTTATGGTCCATCACCATTTCAGGGGAAGTATTTCCATGATTATATTCCACTTTAAATGCTTTGAATATGTAAAATCAATAACACTGATGACAATGTATAATATATTGAGAATGCTGGTTCACTTTCTTGAGCCAGGAGCATCGTTTCATTTATGAATCATTTAGTGAATGAGAGATGCCAGTAATACAAGTTTAGTATATTTATCACCAAGTCATGATAGTGCCAGTCAAATCTCCCAACACATCAGTGGTTACATTTTGTCAGGTTTTTCATGAAGCATCCTATTAGTTTTTAAAAGTAATTTGCTGCTTAGTATATATCTTTCAAGGGTTTCTCTGCTGGCTCAGATGGTAAAGAATCCGCCTGCAACTCAGGGGACCCGGGTTTGATCCCTGGGTCAGGAAGATCCCTTGAAGAAGGGAATGGCAACCCACTCCAGTATTCTCGCCTGGAGAATCCCATGGACAGAGGAGCCTGGTGGGCTACAGTCCATGGGATCACAAAGTCGGGCACAACTGAGCAATTAACACACACACACACACACACACACA
>SJYX01020146.1:24812-41326 GCA_006410675.1 Oreotragus oreotragus
TTTATTTTACTTTACAGTACTCTATTGGTTTTGGCATACATTGACATGAATCTGCCATGGGTGTACACGAACTCCCAAACATGAACCCCCCTCCCCCCTCCCACCCCGCATCATCCCTCCGGATCATCCCCATACACCAGCCCCAAGCATCCTCTATCCTGCATCGAACATAGACTGGCGATTTGTTTCTTACATGATAGTATACATATTTCAATGCTATTCTCCCAAATCATCCCACCCTCTCCCTCTCCCTCAGAGTCCAAAAGTCCACTCTACACATCTGTGTCTCTTTTGCTGTCCTGCATACAGGGTCCTCATTACCATCTTTCTAAATTCCATATATATGTGTTAGTATACTGTATTGGTGTTTTTCTCATCATTTTCATGATGTGTGTCTTCTTTATGTCTCTCAGCTTTATTTGGTAGGAGATGAATGCGTTTTAATTTGCCCCTGTATTATTTGCTGTTTATCCTTAAATCAATATGGGTGGTTGGAATGGGAAGTGTTTTCTCAGTACTATGTGGTCATTAGGTTATAAATGACAAGAATTTTTGAAGTATGTCGCTTTCAAGTATGAATCTCTCAAATATTGTTTCATTTAGTGAAGTATATAAAATATTGGAAGCAGGATTTAATTTCTTTAAATACCAGTGAACTAAATGCCAGACATGTGGCTTCACATTCTAGTCACTAGCCGCTAGCATTTATCTCAAAGAATAATATACTTCTCTTAGGATAAAATTTATTATTAATGATAATGGACTAAAATGATTACTTCAAATGGTTACTGCCTTGAAATTGAATGTTTTTTTCTAGCTTTTTGTCCTATCTGATTTTATTGCCATTTTTTCAACTGCTTGATGTGGCACAGTGTTACTCTTGATAGGGTTAATATAAATATCTTGTCTGCCACTTTTTCAATCTTCTGCATGTTTATTATTAGTAACACCTTAATATATAATTTTGTAGAAATACTAAGAAATTGTTTCCTATTTTTTTTTAGTATTAGTTTTATTGATAGTAGATATCCCTTGTGGCTCAGTGGGTAAAAAAATCCACCTGCAAGGCAGGGTACCTGGGTTTGATCCCTGGGCTGGGAAGAGACCCTGGAGGAGAACATGGCTACCCACTCTAGTGGTTTTGCCTGGAGAATCTCCATGGACAGAGGAGTCTGGCGGGCTGCAGTCCATGGGGTCACGGAGGTGGACACGACTGAGCAACTAAGTATACCAGTGAACCAGTGAAGTTGCTCAGTCGTGTCCAACTCTTTGGGATCCCATGGACTGTAGCTTACCAGGCTCCTCCATCCAGGCAAGAGTACTGGAGTGGGTTGCCATTCCTTTCTCCAGGGGATCTTCCTGACCCAGGGATCAAACCCAGGTCTCCTGCATTGTAGGCAGATGCTTTACCCTCTGAGCCACCAGGGAAGCCCACTAACTACAAAGGACAGACGTGTATCAATCACTGTATATTATGTATTAAGTATATTATTGGGGCCCCTCTGGTGGCTCAGATGGTGAAGAATCTGCCTGTAATGAGGAGACCCGGGTTTGATCCCTGGGTTGGGAAGATCTCCTTGAGAAGGGAATGGCAACCACTCTAGTGTCCTTGCCTGAAGAATTCCATGGACTACAGTCCATAGGGTCACAAAGAGTTGGACACGACTGAGTAACTAGCACTTTCACTTTCAGAGGGTCATTATTATATAAAATATGATAGGAAATAATTGTTTAAACAAATTACACATGAAGTTAAAATATATTGTATAAGACACAATGACTATAAAACAATTATATTCATATATTAAACATATTTGGGGCTTTCATAGTAGCTCTCCAGTAATTTTGCCTGGAGAATCCCATGGACAGAGGAGCCCAGTGGACTACAGTTCATGGGGTCACACAGAGTCAGAGGTGATTGAAATGGCTGAGCACACAGACAAATATAAATGAGATATATAATCCTAACATTAGGTATGACCTAATTGAAATACCTTATGATTATACAGTGGAGGTGACAAACAGATTCAAGAAACTAGATCTGGTAGAGAGAGTGCCTGAAAAACTATGAACAGAGGTTTGCAACATTGTGCAGGAGGTTGTGATGAAAATCATCCCCAAGTAAAAGAAATGCAAGAAGGTAAAGTGGTTGTCTGAGGAGGCCTTACAGATAGCTGAAAAAAGAAGAGATGTGAAAGGCAAAAGAGAATGGGAAAAACATTCCCAACTGAATGCAGAGTTCCAGAGAAAGCAAGGAAGATAAGAAAGCCTTCTTAAGCGAACAGTGCAAAGAAATAGAGGAAAGCAATAGAATGGGAAAGACTGGAGATCTCTTCAAGAAAACTGGAGATACCAAGGGAACATTTCATGCAAAGATGGGCTCAATAAAGGACAGAAAAGGCAAGGACCTAACAGAAGCAGAAGAGATTAAGAAGAGGCATCAGGAATACACAGATCTATCTGTCCTAGTGAGTTCTTAATGACCCATGACCAAGATGCTGTGGTCACTCCCCTAGAGCCAGACATCCCAGAGTGTGAAGTCAAGTGTGCCTTAGGAAGCATCGCTATGAACAAAGCTAGTGGAGGTGATGGAATTCCAGTTGAGCTATTTCAGATCCTAAAAGATGATGCTGTGAAAGTGCTGCACTCAATATGCCAGCAAATTTGGCATGCACAGCGATGGTCACAGGACTGGAAAAGGTCAGTTTTCAATCCAATCCAAAGAAAGTTCAAATTGCCATTCGACTGTACTCATTTCAAGCTCTACTCTACTATGGCTCAGATGGCACAGAGCCTGCCTGCAATGTGGGAGACCCAGGTTTGATTCCTGAGACAGGAAGATACCCTGGAGAAGGAAATGGCAATCCACTCCAGTATTCTTGCTGGTAAATCCTGTGGATGGAGGAACCTGGCAAGCTACAGACCTATGGGGTTGTAAAGAGTCAGACTCACACACACACATACACAAAACAACTATATATGTATACACAATTTTATATATATATATAGTTGTACTCATTTCACATGCCAGAACGATTATGCTCAAAATCCTTCAAGGTATGCTTCTTCAATACATGAGCTGAGAACTTCCAGATGTACAAAATAAATTTAGAAAAGGCAGAGGAACCAGAGGTCAAATTGCCAACATATGCTCGATCATTTTAAAAGCAACAAGATTCCAAAAAATATCTACTTCTGTTTCATTGACTATGCTAAAGCCCTTGACTGTATAGATCATAACAAACTGTGGAAATTTCTAAAGAGATGGGAATACCAGACCACATTGCCTACCTCCTGAGAAGCCTGTATGCAGGACAAGAAGCAACAGTTAGAACTGGGCATGGAACAGCAGACTGGTTCCAAATTGGGAAAGGAGCATATCCAAGCTGTATATCATCACCCTACTTATTTAACTTATATGCAGAGTAAATCACACAAAATGCCAGACTGGATGAATCACAAGCTAGAATAAAGATTGCCTGGAGAACTATCAACAACCTCAGATACTCAGATGATACCACTTTAATGGTAGAAAATGAAGAGGAGCTAAACAGCCTCTTGATGAAAGTGAAAGAGGATAGTGAAAATGTTGGCTTAAAACTCAACATTCAGAAAACCAAGATCATGGCATCTGGTCCTATCACTTCATGGCAAATAGGGAAAATGTGGAAACTGTCAGATTCCATTTGTTGGGCTCAAAAATCAGTGTGGGCAATGACTGCAGCCATAAATTAAATGACACTTACTCCTTAGAAGAATAGCTATGACAAACCTAGACAATGTATTAAAAAGTAGAGACATCACTTTGTTGACAAAGTTCGTATAGTCAAAGCTATGGTTTTTCCAGTAGTCCTGTATGGATGTGAAAGGTGGACTATAAAGAGGACTTTCTGCAACCCCATGGACTATATCCAAAATGGTTCTTCTGTCCATGGGATTTTTCATGCAAGAATATTGGAGTGGCTCCCAAGTCCTCCTCCAGGATATCTTCCCCACTCAGGAATCAAACTCTAGTCTCCTGCATCTCTTGCACTGCAGGTAGATGCTTTACTGCTGAGCCACTAGGTAAGTTCTAAAATATAATACTAGTGATAAGTGCTATGAAATAAAATAAAACATATACTGAACACAGGATGAAATGTGTCAGATATCTTTAATAAGTTAGTTCAGGGAAGGATTTATAAAGTGACGTTTGAGCAGTAATCTGAATTAAATATGAATTGGTGCCATGCCAGTATTTGGGGAAAGACCAGAAGAAAGCAAGCTCAAAACTGTGAAGTAGGTATCCACTTGGTGCATTCAGAGACTCGCAGGGATTGCAGTGCTGCCCGAAAGCACAAGAGCAAGGGGACAGAGATAAGGCAGCTAGTCTGGGGGTGCACGTTCATACATTGTAGCCATTGCAAGGTTGGCATATGTCACACTGCATGTCACAGAAAACTAATGGAGGCGTTTGACAGAGAAGTGTTATGGTAAGATTGATATATTCAGAGGGTCATTCAGATTCTGTGGAGAAGGAGACTGTCTGCGAAAAAGTGAGGACTGCAATAATGTCCAGGCAATAGAGGATATCGACCAGAACTTGTAACTGAAAAGCAAGAGGATCTAGTGATTCATTCACTATGAGACAAAGAGATAATTCAAGTTTGCAAAAAAAAAAATTTGGGGGGGGTGAGCCTCTGGAAAAGAGGAGGTGTCATGTGAAGAAGAGCGGCTGTGTAGGTAGAAGTGTGTATTTTAGCTCTGGCCAAGGAATACTTGGCTACTTAGCAGCCATCTATGTGTGATGTCAAGCAGGTACTAGGATATATGATTCAGGATTTCAGGAGAGCAATCAGAACTGTAATAAAATTGGAAGGTTATCAAAGTGTGACATTTTTACCACACTTTTGTACTTGAATAAATGAGATCACCTAGGGAGAGATATAAAGAGAGAAGTTACTAAGAATAGAGAAAAGATGCACAACAACATTTTGAAATGGGAAAGGAGAAGACCTAGTAGATGAGAATGAACAGGACCTGGTGAGTGAGACGGTCCTGGTGAGGAACCAGGAGAAGACAGTGGCTGAGAGATAGAGCGCAGAAAGTGTTTAAAAACCAGCACTGAAAACTTGAATAATAACGCAGATTGCAAGTTGATCCATGGAATTTGGCACTGCGGAAGCATCAGCGATATTGTCAAGAGTAATTTAGAAGAATTTAGGGTGTAAATTTGGAGTATTTTTTACTTAAGAATAGCATTGAAAGGGCTTCCTAGGTGGCTCAGTTGCAAAGAATCTGCCTGCCAATGCAAGAGATGTGGGTTTGATCCCTGAGTTAGGAAGATTCCCTAGAGGAGGAAATAGCAACCCACTCCAGTATTCTTGCCTGGAAAACCCCAAGGACTGAGGAGCCTTGCAGACTACAGTCCCTCGAGTTGCAGGAAGTTGGACAGGACAGCTCAGCAGAGCAGAGAGAGAATGTGAAAGTTGTAGTTTCTTCCTACACCACAGGGGATCATTTTGTGCCATCCTAAAATATATACTGGCTTGAACTCACTAAGATGTTTTCTTTGTGCAAACAACATCTATATCTAATGTTCTTCACTACTACATTTTTATTTCCTGAAATGTTACCATTCAGGAAATGTTGTATGAAATTAAGAATATTATCAATGTAAGTTTCTTAACTACCTTTTATTAATTGAGAAATTAGAATATAAAGAAAGATGATAAGGCTGCATTAAGCAGAAGTTTGAACAACTTCGTTTTCAATCCAATTTTCCACAATATTGGAAATGATATAATCCCCTTGCCCATTTCTTGATTATCTTCTAAGAACTAAGAGTGATTTATCTTTCTTCTCAGGTGGACTTTCAAGTCGGTAATAAGAATGTAAGTAATATTTATAGCTTCTCATGCCACTGTGCCAATAGAGATATCAATAAACTTGAATTTATAGCTCTGGTTTAATGACAAATTTGTTATTTTTGAAATGAGATGTCAAAAGAGTGGGTTGGTTTTTATAACCTCTAAAGTAGGGAAGAGGTGATTAACAAGATTGCAGTCAGTGCTTCTATAAAGTTTCAGTTTCACAATCACATGTGAAGTCCATTATGTTACAGTCCTTAGATGCTTGTGACTGCTGTGAAACTGTACAGACAGTACCTACATGTCTAAGAATAAAAGTCACTGACTTCTACACAGCAAAGAGCATCTGCTTTGATTCTTTTCCCCTCTGATTTTACATTGCTTCTGCACTGAACACCTCTGCTGCTTAGACATTTCCTGATATCATGGATATATTTGACAGATTTGGGGTTGTTTTGTATGAAGAATTCAGGATTTCTGCCATCAGTGTTGTCAGCCAGATTTAAGAAATCAAATTGGGAGAGGAAACCTATCTATTGTGTTGTCAAAAATATCTTTCCTCTCAAGGATGTTTGTGTGTATTTTAAGTGAAGAACATAAACTTATAATAGCCCAAGAAAGTATCATAATATTACATCATTAATGCTAATTTGAGTCTTCCCTGGTGGCTCAGAGGGTAAAGCATCTGCCTGCAATGCGGGAGACCCGGGTTCGATCCCTGGGTTGGGAAGATCTCCTGGCGAAGGAACCGGAAACCCACTCCAGTACTCTTGCCTGGAAAATTCCACGAGCAGAGGAGCCTGGTAGGCTACAGTCCATGGGATCGCAGAATCAGACACGACTGAGCTACTTCACTTTCACTTTCAATGCTAATTTTATTCATTAATGCATATGAGGCAGTATGCATTTGAATGCTGGTTTCTGCTCCTGAGCAGGAGGGCCTGATTCTTTCCTGGGAAGCTTTTCCCCATGATGCAGTAGTTGTTAGATCACTGAAAATATATGATTTAATGTGTTGCAGTGGTGAAAGATAGTTCCGGTGAAGCTTCCATCATTTTGTGAACATTACTTAATAGTATAAAAATTTGAATAGAATCTCTACAGTGATGGGAAAAAAGATCCAAGGAGAATATTAAATATTTTTCCATCTTTATGTGGATATTACTCATTCTCAAAAAATTGTCATTTCTGTGCAGCTGTGGATTTGATAATAACCTCATCTTACTTGAGATAAGAGCAAGTTTGAGCATTACCCTTGGATAAAGTTAATCAACCTGTTTGTCATTGTTACTGGTTTGATTGCTTCCTACTTTTAGACAAAATAGTTTCTATTTTTCCCTAAAATACATTTTATGAATAAAGGCAACTCTAGCAAACTAAATCTGTACTTTGCCAGAGAAGTTATTCCCTAGTTTACATGAAGCATTATTTCCTTGATGTCATGAAAATAAGCTGACATCCACCCCAAGGTAGGAGCTATAGATATTCCAGTTAGAAATATTTTTTTTCTGCAGAAGAAATTATTTATCAGCCTACTTTGCTTAATGTAAAAATTTATCTAAAATAAGGAATTATGATATTCTGACATTATTTATTAAAAATGAACAGTGTGAGTGATCAGTTTATTTTTGTGGGTGGGCTTCTTTAGAACAATTTCAAGTTTATTAAACAATGGAGTGTAGCAGATTGAATATTGAGGTTTGTGAAAATAAATTAGGTTATTTTTAAATCTATGAATAAGAAGGTTATGTTCACTTTGCATGATAAAGAAGAAAAATGAAGTAGTATCTGAATGAAATGGTTTCTAAAATGATGCTTTTAACAAGGTTAGAAAATTATTGAATTCTGAAACACATGTGGCCATAGTCACTAATCTTAAAGTACCATTTGTGACCAAATGAATCATTTTAAAAATGTAAATTCTATACTTTTGAAAGAATCATTTAACTTAAATATGCTCAAGCTGATGCACTTAACTTTTAAAGAATTTAGATATAAAAATGCAGTTATTTAGAACTGGTTAGATTTGGCAACTTTTGAATTCTTATAGAGTTGAATCCTGTTAATTAATGGTTTTGTTTTTGAAATGTAAAACCTAGTTTTGCTAATTTTGACTTTATTCTGAAAGAAAAATTATAAATGATGAGCTTCTTTCTGGAAACAGCTTCAATTTGTTGATCACTGATTTTCCCATAGCATTAGGTGACAAATACATTTTAGGCAGTAGTTAATGAGATCCACCTATTTGGCCATCTATCCAAAATACTGAAAATATAAAAATGAGTGGGTAGATTTCATCACTAAGGGGAACCTGCTTAGTCACTGTGCTGTCTATCAAAGTTACGATTGGGTCAGTGGAAATTAGTGTTTGTTGCTATGGATGCAAAGACAAGGGAATGCAAGTAGGCCTTTGAGTACTCTCTCACTCCTGTATAATCACCTTGCCTAATTTTGAATAATGTATAATTCTTTCCTCTTACATCAGATGTATCAATTGATATTCATAAGAGCTTACTGAAGAAAAATGCAAAACCTGAAAGTTGCTAATTAAGTTTTATTTAGGGATCTTTTTGAGGGCTATACCTGGAGCACTGCCTCTCAGAACGCTCTGAGGAACTGCTCCAAAGAGGTAAGAGAGGAGACAGGATATATATGAAGTGGTTTGTTTGTTTCTTTCTAGGGAATAAAACAAACAAACATGCAGTTGAAAGTCAGAAGGTTACTCCTAATCACAAAGAAGAGACATCTCAAGTTCATGATTTTAGTGTTTTTCTGTGTTTAGGGAGAGGATCTGGGTTCATTGAAGCTATTTATTAGATAACCATTGCAATTCTCTAGGGCCAATATTTAGAGCACAGAATGTTTTTTCTCCAGCCTCAGGGCATATTATAAGTGGGCAGCTGCAGTGGCTAATTGCCCGATCCTTGTATCACAAAGAGTTGGACAAGACTGAGCAACTAACACTTTCACTGTAGAACTGGAATGATAGACAATATTCTTTGTTTACTGGAAAGACAGGCAATACCCTCTGCCCATATAATAACTTTTTAATAAATTAAAGGCTAAATGTTTCTATTTTATTATTTTAAAGAAAGCAATTCATGCAATGAAATTTATTAAAAAATATGTTTTCTTTCAAAGAAATACAATAGTCTGATAGTCAGAGTTATGGATTTCAGCAATTTTTCTTGGCAGCTGTCATCAAGGAGATGAATCATTTTATTACCATACAAGATAACCTATTCCTCTTTCAGATTCATGAGGAATTTCAGAGGAGAGCTCTAAAATCCAACCTTGCGTATAATGATCCTATACACATTGTTAACACTTAGTCTCAAGATTCTTTCAAGTTCTAGTAAATTGTCCTTCAAAGTAAAAATAAAACCTGATTCTTCATGCACNTTATTAATTGAGAAATTAGAATATAAAGAAAGATGATAAGGCTGCATTAAGCAGAAGTTTGAACAACTTCGTTTTCAATCCAATTTTCCACAATATTGGAAATGATATAATCCCCTTGCCCATTTCTTGATTATCTTCTAAGAACTAAGAGTGATTTATCTTTCTTCTCAGGTGGACTTTCAAGTCGGTAATAAGAATGTAAGTAATATTTATAGCTTCTCATGCCACTGTGCCAATAGAGATATCAATAAACTTGAATTTATAGCTCTGGTTTAATGACAAATTTGTTATTTTTGAAATGAGATGTCAAAAGAGTGGGTTGGTTTTTATAACCTCTAAAGTAGGGAAGAGGTGATTAACAAGATTGCAGTCAGTGCTTCTATAAAGTTTCAGTTTCACAATCACATGTGAAGTCCATTATGTTACAGTCCTTAGATGCTTGTGACTGCTGTGAAACTGTACAGACAGTACCTACATGTCTAAGAATAAAAGTCACTGACTTCTACACAGCAAAGAGCATCTGCTTTGATTCTTTTCCCCTCTGATTTTACATTGCTTCTGCACTGAACACCTCTGCTGCTTAGACATTTCCTGATATCATGGATATATTTGACAGATTTGGGGTTGTTTTGTATGAAGAATTCAGGATTTCTGCCATCAGTGTTGTCAGCCAGATTTAAGAAATCAAATTGGGAGAGGAAACCTATCTATTGTGTTGTCAAAAATATCTTTCCTCTCAAGGATGTTTGTGTGTATTTTAAGTGAAGAACATAAACTTATAATAGCCCAAGAAAGTATCATAATATTACATCATTAATGCTAATTTGAGTCTTCCCTGGTGGCTCAGAGGGTAAAGCATCTGCCTGCAATGCGGGAGACCCGGGTTCGATCCCTGGGTTGGGAAGATCTCCTGGCGAAGGAACTGGAAACCCACTCCAGTACTCTTGCCTGGAAAATTCCACGAGCAGAGGAGCCTGGTAGGCTACAGTCCATGGGATCGCAGAATCAGACACGACTGAGCTACTTCACTTTCACTTTCAATGCTAATTTTATTCATTAATGCATATGAGGCAGTATGCATTTGAATGCTGGTTTCTGCTCCTGAGCAGGAGGGCCTGATTCTTTCCTGGGAAGCTTTTCCCCATGATGCAGTAGTTGTTAGATCACTGAAAATATATGATTTAATGTGTTGCAGTGGTGAAAGATAGTTCCGGTGAAGCTTCCATCATTTTGTGAACATTACTTAATAGTATAAAAATTTGAATAGAATCTCTACAGTGATGGGAAAAAAGATCCAAGGAGAATATTAAATATTTTTCCATCTTTATGTGGATATTACTCATTCTCAAAAAATTGTCATTTCTGTGCAGCTGTGGATTTGATAATAACCTCATCTTACTTGAGATAAGAGCAAGTTTGAGCATTACCCTTGGATAAAGTTAATCAACCTGTTTGTCATTGTTACTGGTTTGATTGCTTCCTACTTTTAGACAAAATAGTTTCTATTTTTCCCTAAAATACATTTTATGAATAAAGGCAACTCTAGCAAACTAAATCTGTACTTTGCCAGAGAAGTTATTCCCTAGTTTACATGAAGCATTATTTCCTTGATGTCATGAAAATAAGCTGACATCCACCCCAAGGTAGGAGCTATAGATATTCCAGTTAGAAATATTTTTTTTCTGCAGAAGAAATTATTTATCAGCCTACTTTGCTTAATGTAAAAATTTATCTAAAATAAGGAATTATGATATTCTGACATTATTTATTAAAAATGAACAGTGTGAGTGATCAGTTTATTTTTGTGGGTGGGCTTCTTTAGAACAATTTCAAGTTTATTAAACAATGGAGTGTAGCAGATTGAATATTGAGGTTTGTGAAAATAAATTAGGTTATTTTTAAATCTATGAATAAGAAGGTTATGTTCACTTTGCATGATAAAGAAGAAAAATGAAGTAGTATCTGAATGAAATGGTTTCTAAAATGATGCTTTTAACAAGGTTAGAAAATTATTGAATTCTGAAACACATGTGGCCATAGTCACTAATCTTAAAGTACCATTTGTGACCAAATGAATCATTTAAAAAATGTAAATTCTATACTTTTGAAAGAATCATTTAACTTAAATATGCTCAAGCTGATGCACTTAACTTTTAAAGAATTTAGATATAAAAATGCAGTTATTTAGAACTGGTTAGATTTGGCAACTTTTGAATTCTTATAGAGTTGAATCCTGTTAATTAATGGTTTTGTTTTTGAAATGTAAAACCTAGTTTTGCTAATTTTGACTTTATTCTGAAAGAAAAATTATAAATGATGAGCTTCTTTCTGGAAACAGCTTCAATTTGTTGATCACTGATTTTCCCATAGCATTAGGTGACAAATACATTTTAGGCAGTAGTTAATGAGATCCACCTATTTGGCCATCTATCCAAAATACTGAAAATATAAAAATGAGTGGGTAGATTTCATCACTAAGGGGAACCTGCTTAGTCACTGTGCTGTCTATCAAAGTTACGATTGGGTCAGTGGAAATTAGTGTTTGTTGCTATGGATGCAAAGACAAGGGAATGCAAGTAGGCCTTTGAGTACTCTCTCACTCCTGTATAATCACCTTGCCTAATTTTGAATAATGTATAATTCTTTCCTCTTACATCAGATGTATCAATTGATATTCATAAGAGCTTACTGAAGAAAAAGGCAAAACCTGAAAGTTGCTAATTAAGTTTTATTTAGGGATCTTTTTGAGGGCTATACCTGGAGCACTGCCTCTCAGAACGCTCTGAGGAACTGCTCCAAAGAGGTAAGAGAGGAGACAGGATATATATGAAGTGGTTTGTTTGTTTCTTTCTAGGGAATAAAACAAACAAACATGCAGTTGAAAGTCAGAAGGTTACTCCTAATCACAAAGAAGAGACATCTCAAGTTCATGATTTTAGTGTTTTTCTGTGTTTAGGGAGAGGATCTGGGTTCATTGAAGCTATTTATTAGATAACCGTTGCAATTCTCTAGGGCCAATATTTAGAGCACAGAATGTTTTTTCTCCAGCCTCAGGGCATATTATAAGTGGGCAGCTGCAGTGGCTAATTGCCCGATCCTTGTATCACAAAGAGTTGGACAAGACTGAGCAACTAACACTTTCACTGTAGAACTGGAATGATAGACAATATTCTTTGTTTACTGGAAAGACAGGCAATACCCTCTGCCCATATAATAACTTTTTAATAAATTAAAGGCTAAATGTTTCTATTTTATTATTTTAAAGAAAGCAATTCATGCAATGAAATTTATTAAAAAATATGTTTTCTTTCAAAGAAATACAATAGTCTGATAGTCAGAGTTATGGATTTCAGCAATTTTTCTTGGCAGCTGTCATCAAGGAGATGAATCATTTTGTTACCATACAAGATAACCTATTCCTCTTTCAGATTCATGAGGAATTTCAGAGGAGAGCTCTAAAATCCAACCTTGCATATAATGATCCTATACACATTGTTAACACTTAGTCTCAAGATTCTTTCAAGTTCTAGTAAATTGTCCTTCAAAGTAAAAATAAAACCTGATTCTTCATGCATATAGGCTTCATAATTATCTTCCTCATATGTTTCAGTTTTATAAATACTTTCATTCATTCCCAACAGCCACCTATCACTAGATGCCCAGTTAAACTGCTGAAGGGATTTACATAGAGGAGCTCTTGGTAGAACTCCGCTGTAAAACTTTCTTAGATTTATATTTCAGTCTAGAATAAATTATTTCCTTTTCAATACACAGGCAGCTTTAAGGTATAAGAGTCCTGGGAAAAGAAAAAGGAGATATTTTTCTCTATATTTTCCTTACAGCAGGGAAGCCTAACTTGCCACAAACTTATTCATTTATGGTTTATTTGTTTGTTCTAAAGTGCTAAAAAAAAGCTGAATCAGCTTTAACTCCTTATTTATTTCCAGTTGAATTTAAACTTCTCTTAATATCCATAGATTAGAAAACAACCAATATGAAAAAGAGATAAATTAATTATCTAGAATCTTCACAGATAGCCTGATTTAAATTCATATCATAGTGCAACTCACAGTAGTCCAATTTATAGTATGTTCTGGGGAGACGGTTTGAGGGATTGCAGGCTCCCTCCTTCAAGATCAACCTTGATGAAACTAAGTAAATGAGAAAGTTTGCAAGACATAATTAATTTAAAGGACAGCATATTAGAAACCATTGGGGAACTGAAAGTTCTTGTGAGCATTTGTGTGTGTGTGTGTGTGTGTCCGTTTCTGTGTGTTGGGGGAAGGGGAAAGTGTTCATGGCTGCAGCCTAGAATGAAACACATCTAGGGGCAGTAGTGANAAAGGACAGCATATTAGAAACCATTGGGGAACTGAAAGTTCTTGTGAGCATTTGTGTGTGTGTGTGTGTGTGTGCGTTTCTGTGTGTTGGGGGAAGGGGAAAGTGTTCATGGCTGCAGCCTAGAATGAAACACATCTAGGGGCAGTAGTGAGAATATTGAGTGAAGGTAATTCTTAGACACTGGTTCTGGCCTTTACCCCATAACATCATTGTCATCTAATAATAGTTTCTTGCCTCCTCACCACAGAAATTGTTAACTGCCATTCAGGTCTCCCATGTAGAACCTATCATAGAGGGTAAAACCACGTCAGAATGAACAATTCTTAAAAGTGTTTGAAGACTAATGAAATTCACTTGCATTTTTCTTCCACAAATGCTTTGTTTTTTCTTCACCTTTTTTCTTCTCATTTGGTTTATAATTTTTTTAAAAAATATAAATTTATTTATTTTAATTGGAGGTTAATTACTTTACAATATTGTATTGGTTTTGCCACACATCAACATGAATCCGCCACGGTTATACATGTGTTCCCCATCCTCAACCCCCCTCTCTCCTCCCTCCTCAGAGACACAGATGTACAGAACCATATTTCCTTCACCTTTAGTGAGGGTTATTGGTTTACAATCTTTCCTTCACCTTTAGTGAAGGATATTGGTTTACAACCTAAGGTGACTATTCCCTTCCATTTATTCATATTTCTAAGAATTTAGTAATGAACGTGTAACCAGGAAGGGTTATTTTGAATTTTCACTGCATCTGTATTTGTGATTTTCACTTCCATTTTTGCCACTTTTGTTATTATAAACCATACAGGATGGCCTGCTTCAGGGAGATAACCTCAGTTGCCCATCTGTGAAGGACTGTAGGGAAGTGAAACTAACACATCCTCCTGAGGCTTGCCATTCTAGGGGACATTTGCAAGGACTGACAAGTCTTTACTTTGTTTCCTCACCTCCCCAACCCATCTCTGACCCATAAAAGAACCTGGCAACCAGGCCCCAACAAGACGGTTATTTTGAGGTGCTAGTCTGCCATCTTCTCAGTCAGCCAGCTCTTGAATAAAGTCCCTTCCTCATCCCCACAGTTCATCTCAGATTCGTTGACTTATTTTGCAGCAAGGAGAACTAGCTTGGACTGAGTAACAAATAGAGAAATTGTCCTGTTGAAGTGAAAGCAAAGCAATGTGACCACTGAAGCTGTGATGGTTAGGATCCTCATCCTAAGACTGACTACCTCTCCTCTCCAATTCAACTGAAAGAGTGAGATGTATTCCTAGCTTTAATCCTTCCTCAGTATATTCTCTGTGTTATAGTAGCTGATGTTGTGGTTTGCTAGAACCAATTTGTACCTATTCCTTGATAATCAACTATGAATCTTGCTTCTCAGCTCTGAATTCAGTGACAACACTTGAGTAGTTTGTTATTGGCCTTGGTGGCAATATTTAAGAACAGAAATTCAAAAGCACTTTAAATCACACTGTTTCTGGAATAAAAAGATTGCTGGCTTACAAGGATACTGCCTGTGACAATGAACTCACAGATAAACATAGTCAACTGAGGAATACAAATATAATAAAGCAAAAACAACAAACTGACATAAAAATAGTCTAAAAAGAAAACAAACTTTCTGGAGGCAGGAAGTCAGTCGATTATTATTCTTAAAAGTTTAAAGAAAATATTCATACAGACAAAATGATTAGAACTATTTTGGACCTACAATTTTGTATTCAGACAAAAATTATTAAAATTCTAGAGTAACATAATGATATTCTCAGACAAATAATGCCCTAAATTGTCATATAATCATATTTTGAAATATTCCTGGAGGAGATATTCTTTAAGAAGAGGAATAAGTTCAAGAAGAGGGTAGCAGAAATTAAGAAAGTAAAGATAATAAGATACTTCATGAATATATATTAGGAGTTTACTTTTTATATGTTTAATGGATGACAAAACTAGATCTAATAAAGAATGGCAAAAGAAAACGTATCTAAGAACTCACTGTTCACATTTCCATAAAAAAAAAAAGAAAGGAGGTATCTTGATTGAAAGATAGAGATGAATTTCTCATTATTTACAAGTGATATAATTAATTATGTTAAAAAAACAATGAAATTAATAGTATTCAGTTCAGTTACTCAGTCATGTCCAACTTTTTACAAACCCATGGACTTCAGCATGCCAGGCTTCCCTGTCCATCACCAACTCCCGGAGCTTGCTCAGAGTCATGTCCATCGAATTGATAATGCCCTCCAACCATCTCATCCTCTGTCATTCCCTTCTCCTTCTGCCTTCAATTTTTCCTGGCATCAGGGTCTTTTCTAATGAGTCAGTTCTTCTCATCAGATGGCCAAAGTACTTTAGCTTCAGCTTCAGCATCAGTCCTTCCAATGAATATTCAGGACGGATTTCCTTTAGGATTGACTGGTTTGATTTCCTTACCAAGGGACTTTCAAGAATCTTTTCCGATATGAGTATTACTACTCCTGCTTTCTTTTGTCTCTATTTGCATGGAATATCTTTTTCCAGCCCTTCACTTTCAGTCTGTATGTGTCCCTTGTTTTGAGGTGGGTCTGTTGTAGACAACATATTTAGGGGTCTTGTTTTTGTATCCATTCAGCCAATCTTTGTCTTTTGGTTGGGGCATTCAACCCATTTACGTTTAAGGTAATTATTGATAAGTATGATCCCGTTGCCATTTACTTTATTGTTTTGGGTTTGAGTTTATACTTCCTTTTTGTTTCCTGTCTAGAGAATATCCTTTAACATTTGTTGGAGAGCTGGTTTGGTGGTGCTGAATTCTCTCAGCTTTTGCTTGTCTGTAAAGCTTTTTATTTCTCCTTCATATTTGAATTAGATCCTTGCTGGGTACAGTAATCTGGGCTGTAGGCTATTTTCTTTCATCACTTTAAGTATATCTTG
>SJYX01020146.1:44343-100999 GCA_006410675.1 Oreotragus oreotragus
AGTATTACTCAGCCATTAAAAAGAGTACATTTGAATCAGTTCTAATGAGGTTGATGAAACTGGAACCTATTATACAGAGTGAAGTAAGCCAGAAAGAAAAACACCAATACAGTATACTGACACATATATATGGAGTTTATAAAGATGGTAATGATGACCCTGTATGTGAGACAGCAAAAGAGACACAGATGTATAGAACAGACTTTTGGACTCTGAGGAGAGGGCGAGGGTGGGATGATTTGGGAGAAAGGCATTGAAACATGTGTACTATCATGTAAGAAATGAAGCACCAGTCTATGTTCAATACAGGATACAGGATGCTTGGGGCTGGTGCACGGGGATGATCCAGAGAGATGATATGGGGTGGGAGGTGGGAAGGGGGTTCACGATTGGGAGCTTGTATACACCCGTGGCAGATTCATGTCAATGTATGGCAAAACCAATACAGTAATGTAAAGTCAAATAAAAAGAAAAGAAAAGCTATATTCTGGGAGTCAAAAGAGTTACACAAAATGTGTTTGCTGATCACAATAGAATTACATTAGAAATTAATATCAGTGAGATCTTTAGAAAATTCCTAAGTATTTGCAGAATAGACAACACAGTTCTAAATAAGTTATGTGTCAAAGAAGAAACCAAAAGGGAAGTTAGAATACATATTAATGCAAACAAAAATGGAAACACAACTTATCAAAATATGTGAGACGCTGCTAAGGCAGTGCTTAAGAGATTTATAGTACTAAATACCTCTATTTCAGGACAGAATGGTGTGGAATTGTTGATCTCAATCTCCATCTTAAGAATTTAGAAAAGCAAAATGAAATACAAAGTAAGGAAGACAAGAAAGATCAAAGTTTGGAAATCAATGAGATAGAAAACAATAAAAAAAAAACCAGTAAAATTAACTGTAAATTATTCGAAGTCCCTAAAATTGATAATCCTCAAGCCCCTAAAAATTATGGCAACACACTTCGATAACTTAGATGAAATTAACCTATTCTTTGAAAGAAACAAACTACCAAAATTCACTTACAAGGACACAGATAACTGAGTAGCCCTATATCATACTGAGGCATTTGACATTTTAGTAAAAAGCCTTCCCAAGAGAAAACTCAGGATCATATATGTCTTCACTTAAGCATTCATCAGTATTTAAGGAAGAAATAATAAGGAATCACCTACAAACAAAGATGCTAAAGAGAACACTTCTCTTTAGAGGAAAGGATACAGATCAAAGAAGCTGGGGAATCCAGACTAAAGAGTCTTTCTGCGGTTTCCCTCCTATTGACTGCCGGGAGAGAGAAAGAGCCAGGTAAGATTTCTAATTCAATTGAGTTGAGCCAAGATCGTCAGCAGGCTCGAGTAAACAAAGAGAAAGGGGCCCTTTTTCTTTTTTCCATTGGCTGGTTGAACATGAGTTATATGAGAATTCTGACAATTGGGTATAGATTTTTCTAGTTACTATATCACAGCTACCATTGAGTATGTGCAGTTAAATCCCAAGGGACATAGCTGTGCATGAACAGTGATGGTTGGCAGCACGAGGCATTCACAACTTCTGGCAGAATGTCCCTCTTTTCACCTCCTTCCCTACAGTCTCCTTGGAAATGATAAAGGACCAGCTTCTTTATCACTCTCACTCCCACTCTCTCCTCTGGCGATTTTGGAAAGCATAAAAATCTTGCATGTTGTCAGTGGTAAGATATCTAGAACAACAAAGAATATGGAATACATGCCAAAGGCTTAGAAGCAGGAGGATCATAGTGGGGGAGGCCGATAGTGCAGTTAAGTAGCAAGGTCTGTTTTTGATGAATTTCCTAAAAAAATTAGCTGAAATATAATGTGGAATGTTGGAAAATTATTAAAAAGATATAAGCCAGAGTGTTGGGCTTGCAACACTCAGGTTTTAAATGGTTAATGAACATCCTGTGAAGTGCTTGCTCTGTTTCTTTTCTTGTAAGCAGCAGTATTCTGAAGAGTTCAAAACATGTGAAAGTTTTGAGAGCTGATTTGTTTAAAATTATCATTGAGAGAGATTGGAGAATACAGAGTACCTAGGTGTGAACACGACACAAAATTTCAGTTGCAAAAATTAAGCAAATTCCTTGATAAATATTCACTTAAGACAAATAAGGGGGTATGTCAAATAAAGTGGGGTATTTGATAAGGATATTTGAGAAATCTAAATACTTTATGCTATTTCCAAGTTGCTATTATACTGTAGTGAAATGGTTTTGAAGCAATTCGGTTATACTGTTATATACATATTAGGTTAAATCACTTATTTTTGTTTTTAGGCAGATGTCTTCTATGCAGCTGATCTTACTTGATTAAAACAGATGTAGGTGATTGGAATTGAGACTAGTGGGTATAACTAAATGACAATATGAAATCTGTAGAGAATAGTGAATTTTTATGAAAAAAAAGTTTAAATTTTTGCCCCAAATTCAAGCTATTGGAAATGATATATTGATTCACTTTGATTTGAGGCTTATCCATTCTGTGCTGAGATGGCAAAGTGGGCAAAGTTCTATTTCATTCTTGGGCTAGTTTTACCTGGATGTATGCATTTTAACTTAATTTCCTTTCTGGCCTTAAACAGAGAGCATTGAATTTATGGCACATTTAAACGCATTGTCAGATTTAAGAGGGAAGCTTGAGAAGCTTGAGAATTCTCTTCTCCCCTCAGTGTCTTTGATATCCTGTTGGCGCTCCTCCTGCTTTCTCTTGCTCCCTTTCATTTGGGCATTATAGCTACGGTGCCACTCCTAGACTTGACATAAAGGTGATTTCTGCTTTCTGAATAACATGCCACAGTCCACAATCTGCAGACATCACTTTTTTCTTTTTCATATGTGCTGGCGAAGATGGGCTTTAAATTATATATACAGACTTATTTCAGCAACAATAAAATGGTTCAAATGGTAAAGAATCTGCCTGCAATGTGGGAGACCCAGGTTTGTTCCCTGGATTAGGAAGATCCCCTGGAGAGGGTCATGCAAACCACTCCAGTATTTCTGCCTGGAGAATTTCATGGGCAGAGGAGCCTCTTGGGCTATATAGTCCATGGGTCGCAAAGAGTTGAACATGACTGAGCCACCAGCACTTTCACTTTCACTTTCAACTGGTCAGATGTGAATAAAAAGTTCTTAAAAAAATTCTTTATGCCAAAAAAAAAATGATGCTTAATTTTAATTCTGGTCATATATTTTTAGGAATTTATATTATGGGTATTAAGAAAATAAATGGCAAATTATCAAGCTTTAACCTACTTCTTCAGTTAATAGATGACTACTTTAATTTTTTAATAGAACTGGGATACAACAAATCCTTGAGGATCTTAAACACATAGATCTTATGCATAGAAAAATATTTTTCTGTATTTCTTTGGAATCACTTAAACCACTTTGTCCCAGAAATAAAATAGTAATTTCTTCCATTGGTAGACATTTATATAAACACATTAATGATATTGGCTAGGTGACTTGCTCTGCCCCCATCTAAGGATATCAACATAATTCAGGTTAGATCTGCAACTAGTTCACTGCTTTTTCTTCCTCTATTTCTATTTAATAAGGTTTTCCTACTTTAAATAGCCATGAAATTTCTGTGGATTCTGAATATGATCACACCTTACCACCTCTGTTTAGTGATTCTGATAAGATTATTTCTTGTGTTTGCATATGATAGCAAAGTCAGTGTATCGAGAGCCATATTTTGAAGTTTTAAAGTATATTGTAATTACCTTGTAATCATTTTACATGTCATCATGACAATTTTTAAAAGTATAAATTGCTATGTAAGAGTTTTTAAAACTATAATGCCTCTAGCTGATATTATTTTATACTGTATAGTTATATATATATGTATATACGTATAGGAGTATATTTGTAGCTAGATAATAAAGATGCAGTCTTTATTCCTTTGCTTCTAAGAAAAGTAGGCTTTTATTGTTCCTGTTTTATTCCTGTTATTCAATAATCTGTTGTATTAATGGATAAAGTGTTTTTAGTCGCTCAGTCATGTCTGACTCTTTGCGACCCCATAGACTGCTGGAGCTCTCCAGGCAAGAATCCTGGAGTGGGTTGCCATTCCCTTATCCAGGGGATCTTCCCAACACAGGGATCAAACCCAGGTCTTCTGCATTGCAGGCAGATTCTTTACCATCTGAACCACCAGGTAAACCCTATTAATGCATACTGAATCAATTATTTAACTAAACATGGCTATCAGCTAGCATCCTTCAGCAATAGTTAGGGGAATAGGAAAATTAAGTCTGATGGTAACAAAAGAGGAGGTACTTGCTTAGTTTCCCCAAACTAACGTTTTTCAAATATCCATGCTTAACTGAAAAATAGCAGAAGGAGGCATAGCAGGAGCATAATGAAAAAGCAGCTGGGGAGAGCTTCTCTATAAAAGGAATCATAGACCCTTAGCATACCTGTCTGTTTTTCTGACTTACCCGCCTCCCTCTTCCAGGAAAATTTGATATCACAGTCACCAAATGTGTTCATATGTGAGCTCTGCCTAACTCATGGTATATAACTTTGGCCACATTTCTTAATTTCTATATACCTTACTTTTTTCAGTTGCAAAATATGGATAATGATAGGTCCTACCTTCTCAATGCTACCTTGAGGATTAACTAAGAGAGAAAAGCACTTAGCACAGTGGTTGTCATGGGGAGAGTGCTCACAAAATGGCTGTAGATAGATCAATAGATTTACTTGGCAGCAAAAAAAATATGGTAGATCAGTAAGTCATGAAAATCAGAAAACACGTGGGAGATTAAAATAGGGGTAACAGAATTCCTAAAAGACAGGGAGAACGTGATGACAGAGTGTAATAGAGATTCAGGAAACATTTACTGAGCAACTGTGCATGTCATGAGCACCGTGGTGGAGCCTGGACATCCACTTAGAGTTAAAGGAACATAATTGCAGCTCTCAGGGAAGTAGGGCATCACCTGGGCAGTGATCAGTCCACCAGGGTGGATTGATGTGAACTGAGTGGAGACTAGAGTTAAATATTTTATTATAAATGTATCAGTATGATACTCTTAAATATACCAGACTAGATACCAAGCACTTTACAACTAAGAATTCATTTCATTTTTATATAACCCTGTAAGGTTAGCACTATTATTAGTATCCCTAGATTACAGTGAGAAAACCTGGATCCAGGGGGATTAAGTGACTTGTCCAAAGCCACGCAGCTAGTGATAGGAGGAGCCATTTAACCATGGATCCCAGAGTCTCTGTCACCCTGCTGTGCTGCTTCTTTTGTTGAGCTCCAGATACCACAACAGGATTTCTAGACCAGAAGCAATTGCACTAGGTAATAAAGTGCATTATATTGGTTCAAGATTTAGTTTTCCTCTCATCATGATTGAATTTAGAGATAGTGTCACTCGCTCAGTCATGTCTAACTCTTTGCAATCTCATGGACTATTACCCACCAGGCTTCTCTGTTCATGGAATTCTCCAGACAAGAACACTGGAGTGAGTAGCCATTCCCTTCTCCAGGAGATCATCCTGACCCAGGGGTTGAACCCGGGTTTCCTGCTTTGCAGGCAGATTCTTTACTGTCTGAGCCACTAGGGAACCCTTAGAGATAGTGAACAGAGGTAACTGCATGCTAAAGGCCAGGTGTCTCAGATGTGTAGAGAGTATGTTTCAAGAATCTGTAAACACTGCAGGACCTGAGAAATATATTGTCTGGCTACTGAGAAATATTATTTCATTACATAGGTAATTCTATATTATTATATTTTTTAAAATAACTGTACATGTGTATTCTCTACATTAGTAAGTATTGTTTTACTTTTTTCAAATCCTGGAAATATTTTTTATTATTTCATTAGTTCATTAATTTATTGCCTTTCATGAGCTTTACACAGTTATACCAATGACATATGGACTAAAAATAGAATTAAATGTATTAAAATTTATAAAGAACGTCAGTTGGCATGAAATTGATGCCTACTGTCATTCTTTAAAAATTAATCTAGTTTCTCTGTAATGTGCGTATATAATAAGGAATCATAGAAATCATTTTCAAACCCCCTAAATCTTTGCATTCCCATGAACTCCATGGCTAACTAGTACTATAAAATGCCACCTTTGGTGGCCCATTATATTTCCCTTTACTCAGACTTTTGGAAATAACTGAGTTAAGATTTCTGAAAACTCCATTAAGACTGTAGCCGTAAAAGTTTGATAGTGCTTGCCAGAAAATAAACGGAAAGCTAGTAAATGATACAAGGAAGTTGAAAATCTGTTCCTATTCTGAGCTTAGCAATGCTTTTTGTTCCACTTAAATTGCTGTAACGCCTGGGTAGCTTTAGTTTTTCTCTTCCACTCCTTGCAAACTCCTGTCTATTCACATTCTCCAGGGACTTGATAATCTGAATCAACTTTAGATCAAGTAAAATAGGAGCAAACTCTGCTTCTCTGGTTCATTCTAAAAATTATTTCCTGGCCCTGTAACTTAAGGGGGTAAAGGAAAAACAAAAACTTCATCAAACTCAAAAACAAGTAAGAGTGTATATTTTATTGCATGAAACCATCTTCTTTCTAATGCAGTATAATTTCTTTTTCACTTCCCCATTTTGTGGACGAAGAATCACTTCCATTTTTGTCTTAGGCTTAAACAACTAGTTATTTATTACTATGGAATGAGGTTCGTGACATTGTACAGGAACAGGGATCAAGACCATCCCCATGGAAAAGACATGCAGAAAAGCAAAATGGCTATCTGGGGAGGCCTTACAAATAGCCGTGAAAAGAAGAGAGGCGAAAGCAAAAGAGAAAAGGAAAGATATAAGCATCAGAATGCAGAGTTCCAAAGAATTGCAAGAAGAGATAAGAAAGCCTTCTTCAGCGATCAATGCAAAGAAATAGAGGAAAACAACATAACAGGAAAGACTAGAGATCTCTTCAAGAAAATTAGAGATACCAAGGGAACATTTCATGCAAAGATGGGCTCGATAAAGGACAGAAATGGTATGGACCTAACAGAAGCAGAAGATATTAAGAAGAGGTGGCAAGAATACACAAAAGAACTGTACAAAAAAGATCTTCATGACCCAGATAATCATGATGATGTGATCACTCATCTAGAGCCAGACATCTTGGAATGTGAAGTCAAGTGGGCCTTAGAAAGCATCTCTTTGAACAAAGCTAGTGGAGGTGATGGAATTCCCACTGAGCTGTTTCAAATCCTGAAAGATGATGCTGTGAAAGTGCTGCACTCAATATGCCAGCAAATTTGGAAAACTCAGCAGCGGCCACAGGACTGGAAAAGGTCAGTTTTCATTCCAATCCCAAAAAGGCAATGCCAAAGAATGCTCAAACTACCACACAATNGAATTCCAATTGAGCTGTTTCATATCCTGAAAGATGATGCTGTGAAAGTGCTGCACTCAATATGCCAGCAAATTTGGAAAACTCAGCAGTGGCCACAGGACTGGAAAAGGTCAGTTTTCATTCCAATCGCAAAGAAAGGCAATGCCAAAGAATGCTCAAACTACTGCACAATCGCTCTCATCTCACATGCTAGTAAAGTAATGCTCAAAATTCTCCAAGCCAGGCTTCAGCAATATGTGAACCATGAACTCCTTGATGTTCAAGCTGGTTTTAGAAAAGGCAGAAGAACCAGAGATCAAGTTGCCAACATACACTGGATCATGGAAAAAACAAGAGAGTTCCAGAAAACTGAACTCAATGCTGGTAAAGACCTTGAAACAGTGTTTCCAGCCTGAAATAGGTCAACATCCTTGCCTAAGGTAGATCTACCTACTTTGGGGAGAAATTGGTTATTTGTCCAATGGATAATAAAATTACACTTCTTCCTTCTCTACAGGATTAAAAGGGGATAGAAGTATTTATACACGTGAAAACCTCCTGAGTGCTTCAGCATCATACGAGTTTAGAATTTTTAGAAAATTTCCAAATGTGTTCAAGCTACTCTGCAAGGGTATTTGGAACTTGAAGTGGGTAAAGGAGAAGTCTGAAAATCTACAGAATCACTTCTTTTCAGAACTTAATTCTACCCAAAGCTCATTCATTGTTCTTCGTTATCCTGATGGTATCCTAATGCTGTCCTTCCCTTTTCATTTCCTCTCATTTTCCTCTCTGCACCCTCATTACATCTTTCCCTCTTTTTAACTCCCCATAATTTAATACAAATAATTTTTGGGTGAAGACTTCAGTGTGTGAGGCAAATGACATGATTTGGAATCACGTTAAGGAGGTAGTGGGGTGTCAGATAGGGAAGGATCATCTTGTCATTGGAGGGGGAGGCTCACCCTGCTGATTCTAAGCATTGCACAGAGACTGAATTTTTTTCCCCAAGAAACAAGAAATAATATTTTAATCTTCAGTTCACAGTGAAGAGCCTGGGGGCATAGAAACAGAATGACAGGTGTTTGGACTCTTTTGGAGTATTGAAATGATTGTGCATATACACAAAGGCAATAGTTAGTGCTATTCACCATCTCTGAAAGTAAGGGAGCCATTCTTTTAATTCCTCATTAATTCATACTTTCTATTAGCATTAATTACTGACTAATGCCCAGCACTATTGTTAGACCATGAAGGGCTTATAAAGTAATGTAAGTTCTGTCTATTTATAAGGTACTTACAGAAGGCAGTTATGGATAAGATATGATGAGGTATTTATGATGAGGTAATTAATTTCATAATACTGTATATAAGTGGCCAGTTTGAATATTAAATGAAACTGCAAACTGCCACAGGAAACCGGCTGCTTGTGAAATATTGTGTATATCTATGAATTTATTTTTATTTAGGTAAACTGTAGATATGCCTTAGTAATATGTCAAGAAATATCCTGTAAGCCTTTGTAGAGTATTAGATGCATCTCAATTGGGCTTGTACAAAATCAGAAGAAAAATTTCACCAGTAAAAAAAGATGGAAAGACACTGTATAGAGTAAAATATTGCACATTTTGGTCAGTTGTATGTGGAATGATACATTTTAGACTCTGACTTATAGTTTTGGCCTTAGAAAGGAGAAAAGGCATGATGCTATGAACTAATGAATATAAATAATAATTTTTAAAAATTATATCACTGATGCATAAGCAGGAGAGTCTGGGCTAACTATACTTGTGGCAAAATTAGTAGAAAGATCAACTTAAAAGTTTTATTAGGATATCAAGCACTGATAACATTCCACTATTTGTACTACTCACTTAGAAAGTGGAAATTTTTCATCTTACTCATTTAGTTCCCCTCTTTAAGTTGGCAAACACTGACTTTTTCCACTGTATTTCTATATAACTGGACTCTTACCAGCTCCTGTGTGTGTGTGTTTTAATAGTTATGCATAGTATCACTGGTGTTGTTAGCTTAACTTATCTGTATTTTGGAGTTAAAACTCTCTATAGACACTTTACAGGAGTAGGAATCTGATCATAGTTCTTTGCAAGTTTATAAATGCTTTGCTGTCAGATCATTCAGACTGACACAAATAGTGGCTCTCCTGAAGCTCTGCAGTCAGGATGTTCCCTCCAGAGTCTACTCTGTTCCACTGCCACATCACTGAGATTGTGAATGTTCCTATTTTGTATTCCAGCTTTGTGTGAGCAGATACACTGGACTCTGCTTTTTTATGTCCTTTCTGATGCTGATTCCTTCTCTTGAAATGTTCTTATTTATCAATTCTCTACCCATTCTTTGAAGTCCAGCTGAAACAGCCAAGCTACTTATTCAGTGTTTTATTCAGTTCAGTTCAGTCACTCAGTCGTGTCCGACTCTTTGCGACCCCATGAATCACAGCACGCCAGGCCTCCTTGTCCATCACCAACTCCCAGAGTTCACTCAACTCATGTCCACCGAGTCCGTGATGCCATCCAGCCATCTCATCCTCGGTCGTCCCCTTCTCCTCCTGCCCCCAATCCCTCCCAGCATCAGAGTCTTTTCCAGTGAGTCAACTCTTCGCATGAGGTANCCAATGAATATTCACGGTTGATTTCCTTTAGGATTGACTGATTTGATGTCCTTGGCATCCAAGGGACTCTCAAGAGTCTTCTCCAACACCACAGTTCAAAAGCATAAATTTTTCAGTGCTCAGCTTTCCTTATAGTTCAACTCTGATACCCATACATGACCACTGGAAAAACCATAACCTTGACTAGATGGACCTATGTTGGCAAAGTAATGTCTCTGCTTTTTATATGCTGCCTAGGTTGGTCATGGGGCTTCCCTGGTGGCTCAGAGGTTAAAGTATCTGCCTGGAATGCAGAAAACCCTAGTTCAATCCCTGGGTTGGGAAGATCCCCTGGAGAAGGAAATGGCAACCCACTCCAGTACTCTTGCCAGGAGAATCCCATGGAGGGAGGAGCCTGGTAGGCTACAGTCCATGGGGTCGCAAAGAGTAGGACACGACTGAGTGACTTCACTAGGCTGGTCATAGCTTTTCTTCCAAGGAGCAAACGTCTTTTAATTTCATGACTGTGTTATTAAAAGTCTGCAGTGATTTTGGAGTTTTAAAGAAAATAAAATCTCATTGTTTCTACTTTTTTCCCATCTTTTTGCTATGAAGTGATGGGACTGGATCCCATGATCTTAGTTTTTTGAATGTTGAGTTTTAAGTCAGTTTGTTCACTCCCCTCTCTCACCCTCATCAAGAGGCTATTTAGTTCCTTTTCAGTTTCTGCCATTAGAGTGGTTTCATTTGCGTATCTGAGGTCGTTGATATTTCTCCCAGGAATTTTGATTCAAACTCGGTATTCATTCAGCCTGGCATTTTGCATGATGTACTCTGCATAGCTTCTTGATCTGCATACAGGTTTCCCAGGAGGCAGGTAAGATGGTCTGACATTCTCATTTCTTTAAGAATTTTCCTCAGTTTTTTGTGATCCACATAGTCAAAAGCTTTATCGTGGTCCATGAGGCAGAACTAGATGTTTTTCTGGAATTTCCTTGCTTTTTCTGAGATCCAACTGATTGGATATTGGCAATTTGATATCTGGTTCCTCTGCCTGTTCTAAACACAGCTTGTACATCTAGACATTCTCAGCTCATGTACTGCTGAAGCCCAGCTTGAAGAATTTTGAGCATTACATTCCTGCTGCTGCTGCTAAGTCACTTCAGTCGTGTCCGACTCTATGTGACCCCATAGATGGCAGCCCACCAGGCTCCCTCGNTCTAAACACAGCTTGTACATCTAGACATTCTCAGCTCATGTACTGCTGAAGCCTAGCTTGAAGAATTTTGAGCATTACATTCCTGCTGCTGCTGCTAAGTCACTTCAGTCGTGTCCGACTCTATGTGACCCCATAGATGGCAGCCCACCAGGCTCCCTCGTCCCTGGGATTCTCCAGGCAAGAACACTGGAGTGGGTTGCCATTTCCTTCTCCAATGTATGAAAGTGAAAAGTAAAAGTAAATTCGCTCAGTCGTGTCCGACCCTCAGCGACCCCATGGACTGCAGCCCACCAGGCTCCTCCGTCCATGGGATTTTCCAGGCAAGAGAACTGGGGTGGGGTGCCATTGTGTGGCAGTTTGTGTGGTAATTTGAACATTCTTTGGCATTGCCCTTCTTTGAGATTAGAATGAAAACTGATTTTCTTCAGGACTGTGGCCACTGCTGGGTTTTCCAAATTGGCTGGCATGTTGAGCGCAGCACTTTAACTACATTATCTTTTAGGATTTGGAGTAGCTCAGCTAGAATTCCATCATCTCCAATAGCTTGTTTAGCGATAATGCTTCCTAAGGCCTGTTTGACTTAACACTCTGGGATCTGTGGCTCCAGGTGAGATAACACCATAATGGTTATCTGGGTCACGAAGGTCTTTTTTGTATAGCTCTTCTGTGCATTCTTGCCCTCTCTTCTTAATCTCTTGTGCTTCTTTTATGTCCTTGCCATCTCTGCCCTTTATTGTGCCTATCCTTTCCTGAAATATTCCCTTGATCTCTCCAACTTTCTGGAAGAGAGTGCTAGTCTTTCCCATTCTGCTGTTTTTCCTGTATTTCTTTGTGTTATTCACAAGAAAAGGCTTTCTTATCTCTCCTGCTGTTCTCTGAAACTCTTCACTCAGTTGGGTATATCTTACCTTTTCTCCTTTGCCTTCTGTTCTTTTTACAGCTATTTTCAAGGCTTCCTCAGACATCCATTCTGCCTTTTTGCATTTCTTTTTCTTGGGGATGGTTTTGATCACCACCTCCTGTACAGTGTCACGAAATTCCATCCATAGTTCTTCAGGCACTCTGTTCATCAGATCTAATCCCTTGAATCTATTTGTCACTTCCACTGTGTAATTGTAAGGGATTTGCTTTAGGTCATACCTGAATGGTCTAGTGGTTTTCCCTGCTTTCTTCAATTTAAGTCTGTATTTGGCAATAAGGAATTCAGGATCTGAGCCACAGTCAGCTCCCTGTCTTATTTTTGCTGACTGTATAGAACTTCTCCATCTTCAGCTGCAAAGAATATAGTCAATCTGATTTCGGTCTTGACCATCTGTTGATGTCCATGTGTAGGGTCATTCCTTGTGTTGTTGGAAGAGGGTGTTTGCTAGGACGCATGTGTTCTCTTGGCAAAACTCTGTTAGCCTTTGCCCTGCTTCATTTTGTACTCTAAGGCCGAACTTTCAAGATACTCCAGGTATCTCTTGGCTTCCTACTTTTGCATTCCAGTCCCCTATAATGAAAAGGTCATCTTCTGGGGAGGAGTTCATTCTAGAAGGTCCTGTAGATCCTCATAGAATTGTTCTATTTCAGCTTCTTTGACATTAGTAGTTGGGGCATAGTCTTGTGATATTAAATGGTTTGCCTTGGAAATGAACAGAGATCATTCTGTCGTTTTTGAGACTGTACTCAAGTACTGCATTTCAGATTCTTGTGTTGACTGTGAGTGCTACACCATTTTCTCTAAGGGGTTCTCACCCACAGCAGCAGATACAACGGTCATCTGAGTTAAATTCACCCGTTCCCATTCCTTTTAGTTCACTGATTCCTAATATGTCAGTGTTTAGTCTTGCCATTTCCTGCTTGACCAAGTCCAATTTACTTTGATTCGTAGGCCTAACATTCCAGGTTTCTATGCAATATTTTTCTTTACAGCATCAGACTTTACTTTCACCCTCTATACATCCACATCTTTAACTTCACTAAATCAATGTATAATTGCTTTTACTTGAATATCATTCCAGCTGACTTCATATAGCTCTTTACCAGCGCTAGGTATTAGAGTGTTGGAACTTACCAGGGAGAGAATGCAAACAATTTATAAGTAAGCAAGAAAACATTAAATATAGACAAATGTTACGAATAAACCAAAGCAGCTTTGCCAGTGAGTTGGAAACTATTAATCATGAGGGGTATTTTTAGACAACATGTGAAATTATTTTGACAGTTTGAAATTTAGAGTAATATCGCTCATACATGTACAGAATGTCTGTTCTCAGTTGCTCACTTGTGTCTGGCTCTTTGTGACACAGTGGACCATAATGAAGCCCACCGGACTCCTCTGTCCATGGGATTTCTCAGGTAAGATACTGGAGTAGGTTGCCATTTCCTCCTCTAAGAGATCTTCTCAATCCAGGGATCGAACCTATGTCTCCTGTGTCTTCTGCATTGCAGATGGAGTCTTTACTACTTAAGCCATCAGGGAATCAACTATGTAATAGTTTCTAAATCTTTATATTAATGTTTCATTCATAAGCATTATTTCAGTTTTTAACATCTCAAGTTATTTTGCAAATTCCTCTGATGATTTCTCCACCTTAATTTTACATTCCAATACACAATGAACAAAAGCATAATACTATAAAATATACAAACCATTAATTTAAAGATATATAATTATACTTTCATATCCTGAATATATACTTTATTTGTTGAACCTATGAATTTAATTATTTACATTAATATTTTGTTTTTACTGTTTATGTTCTCATGTCTTTCATTCAGTATACTTTTTGATTATATATGGATTTTGAAAAAACTTTCATATAACTTATAATATTTAAAATATACAGTTTATTTTTCATTAATGCCATTTGCTATACTACTGTATCTAAAATTGATAGATAACCATCATTGGACTCAGTTTAAAAAGATTTCATGTTTATCTTTAAAGTATTATCTTTCATGTGCTTGGGAATGAGTTGCTGCTGTGTTTAAAAAATCATGCTCTCCTTATCTACTGAAGTTTAGAAAATACAGACATGCAGCAAAGCAAAAAAAGATCTATCAGTTCCTCAACCAGTTACCATTACTTTTAAATACTGGTGTATTTCCTTCACCTGTTTGGTGATCCTTCATATTTTGACTAATAAAAATTTTGTTTAAAATAAAATTTGTTTTTTCTAAAGCACTCAAGCTGTTAAAAAATTTCCTGTGGTTGTAAACTGTGTTTTGGAGTTGTAGCTTTGAAAATAATCCCAAATGACCCCAAAGGTATGAGTTAATGAGACTTGAAAGTATTCATCCAAACCACTTTTTATGTATTAATAGTTGTGTGTTTGTGTGGTTAACCCTCAGTCATGTCCAACTGTTTGAGATCCCATGGACTGTAGCCCACCAGGCTCCTCTGTCCATGGGGATTCTCCAGGCAGGAATACTGGAATAGGTTGCCATGCCCTCCTCCAGGGAATCTTCCCAACCCAGAGATCGAGCTCAGGTATTCTGTGCTGCAGGTGGACTCTTTACCATCGGAGCCACCAGGGAAGCCCCATTAATAGCTATAATATACCACAAAACACATTTTTATCTTTTATATGTAATATATGATTTGAAATTTTTTCATCATGTAACTTAATAATAATATCATCTAAAAGACTGATGTTTAAAGTGGTTTATATATTTTTGCTTATTTAAATAGGTTGAGCATTTATGATAATTTTACTCTTCCAATTCTGAAAATTTTGAACGACTGTTTTTTTGCTATTTTTAAATTTTTCAAAATTGCATTGCAATTAATAAAGGCATGCTAGAACCTATTCTTTGTTTTTGTTGTGGGGATTTACAGCAGGAAAAATGAATCAAGCATCTGTTATGTTCCCGACATTCATCTCAATAGTGCAAAAAGCTAATAAATCAGAAAACGACAACACTCAATTCAGCTGTATCAAGTGTGGATAGTTGGGATAAGAGAATGGACCTAATGAGATCCTTCACAAAAATTCTTTTGTTAAAAAGAAAAAAAAAAAGAACAGAAAAAAAAATGCTCAAAGTGTGTGTATATGTGTCATAAATAAAATTTCAAGTTATTTACAAAGAAAGCAGAGAACAAATGTTAGAGAAGCATGAAGGAGACTTAACAAAGAAATGCTGAGACAAAGGAACCATAGAAGCTGGAAAATACTAAAAGAAAATCATCAGTGTGTGAAAAGAATGAAACATTTCATTTCTGCAAATTTCAATGTATGTTCCAGCATGATTTGCTCAAAACCTAAAGTGATTTCAGTTACCTACATTATGGAAGTTTCATTGCAGCGCTGGCCTGTCAGCCTGCTGGAACAGTAGCGTTCAGTTCTGCATGCCCCCTTTTAGTGTCACCGAGGTAAAAATGAATGTGAACAGTTAATGTGACTCAGAGAAGGTAGGACCTAGATTAAATAACGTATGAAGCACCATTAAAACAAGGTGAATATTTAGTCTAAAAACATTGTTAAATGGAACACAGATTCTCTAAAATCTAAACGTCACTTCTTTCAATGAAGACAAATCTGTTATCGTTGTTCTTATTATAATAATTATTTTCTAAAGACAGAATTGTGTTCTTTAAAGAAAATTATGTTTCCTTTTGCAAAGAATGTGTGACTTTCAATAAATAGAAGGAGTCCCAGAGCTGTATTCTCAGGGAGTCTGATGCAAATAATCGCAGGAAATCATGCTGAATGAGATCTGCGGCTCTCTCAGTAGTTTTGGGGAAATTATTTTTGAATGTTTAAATTTCCTGCAGGGAGACTCTACAAAGAAGAGTAATAGCTATGGAAGGAATTAGCTAAAAGTTTAACAGTGAGAAGAAGAGGAGGAGAGGGGTCAAGGAGGAGATGAAGAACAGCAACTATATCGCTGTTGTATTAAAACAAAATAATTATCCTTAATCAAAATATTGTAGGAAGTTGAAGAAATATGTGTGCCCTTCAGTAGATTCAAATGGAAGATCTAAGCCTAAACATAAGCTGCATTTTCATCATTAGTTCAGAAACACCACATCAAGATAAGGTAACAAAAGCCCTGGAAGGATATTGATTTAGACCCTACAAGTTAATTTGAAGATAAGATGGATAGGGAAAAAAAGAGCTTGAAAAAATAGGATAAACCAGAGAAAGTGTGGTTTGGCCTTTATTTGTCCTTTCTGAACTTAAAACTGTAGAGCATTATATATATATACATATATATAAAAGATATCAAAATAAGCATGATTTATCTCTTTAAATTGTATACATATAATAAATGTAAACATGCAAACAACCCACACATATCAGGTACACAGTGTAGGTCATTTTAAAGCCTCTGGGCTAAATTAGTTCATATTTTAGACAGGAAGGAATATCTTTGTTTACAAATTTTATTTTCTTTAATATTGATGCCAAATGAAGGACTTAAGCAGTAATTTTAAATCATATGTTAGTCAATACTTGAAAGATAAAAATCCTGTTTAGAAAATGATCCACTTATAGGGCCCCTCAGAAGTAGTTTATCAGATGAATGTAAAAATGTATCATATTTCTCTACTAACCATAATTATTTTCAGCTAAGAAGTTTAAGGTACTTAATGTGTTTGGAAGTTAGAGAGGATTTATTTCAAAAAGGTATCAGAAGAGAAAGTGTGGTTTTAGCTGATCTGGGAAGAAAATCTTAGAAGACAATGAATAATCTTTCAGGAATAGTTGTTGTTCAGTCACTAAGTCATGTCTGAATCTTTGTGACTCCATGAACTGCCTCTGTTCTCCACTATCTCCTGGAATTTGCTCAAAATCATGTCCACAGAATCAGTGATGCTATCTAATCATTTCATCTTCTGCTGCCCCCTTCTTCGGCCTACATTCTTTCCCATCATCAAGGTCTTTTCCAATGAGTCAGCTCTTGGCATCGGGTAGCCATAGTATTGGAACTTAAGGTTCAGCATCTGTCCTTCCAATGAATATTCAGGGTTGATTTACTTGGAATTGACTGGTTTGATCTCCTTGCAGTCCAAGGGACTTTCAAGAGTCTTCTCCAGCACCACAGGTCAAAAGCATCAATTCTTTGGCTCTCAGCCTTCTTTATGGTCCAACTCACATCTGCACCTGACTACTGGGAAAACCGTATCTTTGGCTATATACACCTTTGTCAGTAAAGTGATGTCTCTGCTTTTCAATATGCTATCTAGGTTTGTTATGGAAAAGGCAATGGCACCCCACTCCAGTACTCTTGCCTGGAAAATCCCACGGATGGAGGAGCCTGGTAGGCTGCAGTCCATGGGGTCGCTCAGCGTCGGACATGACTGAGCGACGTCACTTTCGCATTTCACTGTCTTGCATTGGAGAAGGAAATGGCAACTCACTCCAGTGTTCTTGCCTGGAGAATCCCAGGGACGGGGAGCCTGGTGGGCTGCTGTCTATGGGGGTCACACAGAGTCGGACACGACTGAAGTGACTTAGCAGTAGCAGCAGCAGGTTTGTTATAGCTTTTCTTCCAAGGAGCAAGTGTCTTAATTTTATGGCTGCAGTTACCTTCTGCAGTAATTTTCAAGCCCAGGATAATAAAATCTGTCACAGAGAAACCAATGCAAACATACAAGGATGAGGGGAAGCAGACATTTAGGAAAACAATTAACAAGGCCAAAGTCCAGTGTGTACAAGATTGAATAAAATGTGCTGTGTTTGGAAAAGTATGCTGCAGCTTAAAAAGAGAAAACTCAATATGCAAGTGTCAAGGAGAGAAACCTTATTCCATAGTTGTTGGGTGATCACTAAGGGGATAAAGACAATCTGTTTTGAACTGACACTCTTTCTAGTTTTGTAGGGTATGTACCTGAAAGGTACAGGACTAGAAAGTATGACCTCAGTTAGGAGGTCTCTCTTTGACCTCGTGTAAAAATGATAGACTATAATGAGACTGACTCAAAAAAGAAGATAAAAGTAAACGAATTAGAAAAATATTTATTTAATATTCAGACACACTGGGTCTTAGTTGAGGCACATAGGATCTTAGATCTTCTTTGTGGCTTTCAAGATCTTTCGTTGCAGCAAGCACACTCCTCGTTGCTGCCTGTGGAATCTAGTTCCCTGAGCAGGGATGGAACCTGAGTGCCCTGCATTGGAAGAGTGGATGGAGTCTTAAGCTCTGGGCTACCAGGGAAGTGCCTAGATGCATTTTTGATATAATTAGAGGTACAGCTGAAAATATTTAAGGGATAATGTATGCGAGGATAACAAACAGGTTTTCTCACAGACACTGAGATAGCTTAGCGTTCAGGGTGTTTATATGGGATCCTGATGGTATCAATACCCTAGAAAGGAGAAAGAGGAAGGATGGGCAGAGAGAGACATCCAGCTGTGATATGGTCCAAACTGTCTTAGCAGACCCAAGGGAGATCCTGAGGCTGAAATTCCTGTTCCGAGATATCCTGCTTTGGGCTAAAAAGAAGTGTGTTTCTATATTCCCTACACAATTATTCATCGAATGTGGGCCCACACTCTCAAAGGCATAACTTTTTGGCTGAAGCAGCACACTGAAGTCAAGGAAACCCCTGAATGTGTGTGTGTGCTCTCAGGCGTATCCTGCTCTTTGGGACTGCATGGACGGTAGCCCACCAGGCTCCTCTGTCCATGGAATTCTCCAGGCAAGAATACTGAATTTAACCCAATATTTGTAGGTAAATAGTATAGGCTGCATCTCTGCATATACCAGTTAGTTTAATTTGTTAAATAAATCTCAGTTGTATAAATAAGTGTATTTAGTAATATATGGGTCAAGGAAAGTTACTAAAACTGAAATGCGTCTTGTTTACTAGAAATAAAAAAAGCTGAATACACACCTTATCTGAGAAGGAGTCAGTAACTTTTTCCTTATTAAAAAATAACAGGTTAGTTTCCATGAATAGGGACATTATTGGAAGTCTTCCAAATAAATATTAATCTAAAATCATAAAATAATAAAACATGTCCTACATTAAGAAATTAAATAAAATGAACAAATTTTCTTTCACCCCTAAAAATAACTGTAGTTCACAGGGGATTTTAATGCCATAGAACCATCTTCAAAAGCTTCATGCAGAAAGTGGCCATTTTTTTAGTGCTTTGTCATGACATTTCATGAGATTTGGCATGATATCCTATAATAACTTCATTTTCCTCACAAGAAAAAGAAATGAGGCTACTGCACAGGAAGAATTTGCAGTAAATCTTGAAAGAACTCAGTAGCTTGGCATTTATTGCCCATAGCTTCCTTTTGATTTAGCGGGTCTGCCCTTCAATATTTCTTTTCCCCAAATACTTGCCCAACTCTGTTTTTAAAACAGTTTATACTGGTGGCACATTTTACAGCCTTTGGCAGTTTGTGGCATATGTTATTGTGTCAGAATGGTCCACTCTAGTATATTTAGAGAAACTTCTGGACATCTTTGGTAGAACTCAATTATTTTAAGAGTTTGTGTCTCCAAGAAAGAAGATCATGGTGCCATTTAGTGTTAATCCATGAAGGGTGCTTTTCTTTAAGTGTTGCTATATATTTTACTTTCAGTTTGAAGGAGAACAATATCTAGAAGTGGACTTGGAATTTCTGGGTTTTATTTTTGAGTTTATTGGAAGTACGAATGCTGAACTAGAAAGACAGACATTATAAAAGCAATACATCCAGTAATTTTTATCATATCCTTGAATTTAAACATTGATGATATAGTGTAATATTAACTAAAGCTTAGACTTATTTTTGAGTGTTGCTATTTTCTATTGAATATACATATTTCCTCTGAAATTCTAATTCTCCACTGAAGTTTTGATGTTCATTAACAGGAGATGGCTTATAACAATTCAGGATTTTCCATTAAATTCTATTGAAACTTTTTCTAGTAATAAAAGGTGATTTGACTTAAATGAAATAGTATTAATATTTCAGACTTTAAAATAGAACTTGATTAAAAGATAGCAGTTCCAAGATCTTATCACTAAAAAGCTCTCTTTGAATTATTGAGAACCATTTGTTTTTTTAAATATAAATTTATTTATTTTAATTGGAGTTTAATTACTTTACAATATTGTATTGGTTTTGCATTCTTTGCGACCCCATGGATTGTAGCCCTCCAGGCTCCTCTGTCCGTGGAATTTTCTGGAGCGGGTTGCCATTTCCTTTTCTAGGGGATCTTTGCCACCCGGGGATCTTTGCCACCCAGGGATCCAACCAATGCCTCTTGCACCTTCTGCATTGGCAGGCAGATTCTTTACCACTGCGACATCTAAATGACCACTGTCTGGAAAGAGCATCGGTGAGGGGCTGGTGAGTGCAGGGAGCATTGGGGTGGGGATTTAGTGAAGAGGTGTCGCTGCTGTCAGTGATGAACAATGGGGTCAGAGATGGAGGCCGCCAGTGGGTGGAATAGTACGGGTCGGTGTGGTCTTGACGGTGGCTTCCGGCAGGATTGGTGGGATCTGTAACTGTGAATCCCTGGAGACTTGGGGTGGGAGTGATAGTGGATGGTGGAACTCCAGGCAGAGTGATGGGATCTGTGGGATCTTGTTGTTGGATCGGTGGGCAGATTCCTGGATTCTGTGGGGGGAGGGTAACTGTGGGGCCTGAGAAGTGAAGGATCTGAAGGGGAGAGATGGTAGATGGTCATTAATATCCTCTCTTTTTTCTGCTTACTAGGTTCTTTCTATTTCTGATTTTTAAAAAATTATTGATGGAAATAATCAATAAATAATCATAATAGGAGTAGAAAAGAGTTTTGTTAGTATTATTTGAGGCAAACTGAGGACTGTAAGCCCAGGAGACAGCTAGGAGGCTCTGAGGAATTGCTGGGTTGGAGTATGGTTTTCAGCTTAGCCTTATAAACTTATCAGAACAAAGATCATATATCAAACACGACAGGGATACATTCCTTCGACTTTTTAAAGCAGCCAGATTTAATACATATACAGTGAGACTGCAGGACCATGATTCCTGTTAAGGGGATGCTATAAGAAAGGAGTTACTTATTCTTATCTTCCAGACACCTTAATGGTTAAAGCAGATGTGCTGTGTATGTTCCCACAAAGTTCAGTCTGAACCATGTGTAAGCCAGAACGACTTCTTGCCTCAATATGTGAAAGTTTTCTTCATGGTACACTTTGCTAGAGATTTAAAAATATATCGTTCTGTGCTTTGTATCCCGGTTAGGAGCTACATTGTCATTCCTAGTTATTTATGTATCATTTTTCTTCCCTTTTTTTATTATTAGGAATCTCAAGATTTATTTTATTGGTCATTTTGAAGTATTCATTATGTTTATACTCTCTATTTTTATATTAATTTTATCTTTTAAAAAAATGTTTTCTCCCCACTCCCCCATTTTCCCCCATTTTATGTAACTGTCATTCTTTTCCTTATTTTCCTAATTTTATACTGGATACATTTAGGGGTATGATATTTCTTTTATATACATCTTTATTTTTGAAATGTATAATTTCAGATTGATATTTCACTTTGATCCTGAGTTGAGTTTCTTTATTCCTGAATTATTGATATGTTTTGTTTACTTTCAATTTTATTGTATTTTCATAGACTGTAGACTGCAAAGTCTCAACTTTTAACAATTTATCAAGCTTTTTCTTTTTAAAAAATTTTATTTTTTATTGAAGGATAATTGCTTTACAGAATTGTGTTGTTTTCTGCCACACCTCAACATGAATCAGCTATAGGTATACATATATCCCCTCCCTTTTGAAACTCCCTCCCCTCTCCCTCCCCATCCCACCACTCTAGGTTGATAGAGAACCCCTGTTTGAGTTTCCTGAGCCATATAGCAAATTCCCATTGGCTATCTGTTTTAAACATGGTAATGTAAGTTTCCATGTTACTCTTTCCATACATTTCACCTTCTCCTCCGCTCTCCCCATGTCCATAAGTCTATTCTATATGTCTGTTTCTCCATTGCTACCCTGTAAATAAATTCTTCAGAGCCATTTTTCTAGATTCTATATATGTGTGTTCAGTCAGTTCAGTTCAGTTCAGTCGCTCAGTCATGTCCAGCTCTTTGCAACCCCATGAATTGCAGCACGCCAGGCCTCCATGTGTGTTAGAATATGATATTTCTCTTTCTCTTTGTGACTTGAAGGCAAGCTACACAAGTTACAGTGAGCTTTGTTCAATGGTTATAAGAGAAAGCATGTTTTCTGTTTGTGTGGTATAAACCTCTCCTAATGTATATTAAATATAGCTTGTTGGTATTTTTCAAGTCTTTCTTATTTTTGGTTTACTTAATTCATATTTCTAAAGAGTTGCAGTAATAATTTTTTACTAATAATTCACTTTGTAGTTCTATATGCTTTTTTTTACTCGTTTTTTTTGCATGTATTTGGGGGAAAGGCATGCATAAATCTAATGGTTAATGCATTTTGTATTTTTTAAAATTTATTGGATGCTATTATTATAGGATCTCTCTTTTCAGTGAAAAGCAATTTCAACCTTGAATTTAATTTTGGATTTATATTGCTATCCCAGCTTTCACTTTGATTTGGATGATTTATCTTTGCCCAGGGCTTTATTTTGTATTTCTATTGCTCTCATTGTTTAGATCTACTGCTTGCAATAGATACCATTTGGTTTTTTCAAATCTAACCTATAATCTAGTCTTTGTCAATAGATAATTTTACCTTTTCAGTTTGGTGTAATACTGATTTACCCAATTTTATACCTTCCATTTTAATGTTTACTATTTAACTCACTGTTTTCTGCTTTTCTTTTCCTTTTTCATTGGATTGATGAAATTTTTATTCATTGTTTCCATTCTACACCCCAGATAACGTCTGTTTTTTTCCTAAAATGTTTTGTCATATGATAATGTTATTACTTTTCCCTTTGATTACATTCTTTTATCATCATCATTGTCCTTTTCAATAATTATATATCTTGTAAAAGTTATTGCTAAAAAATATATTTCTGTTTACTATTTCTCACCGGATTTATTTTACGTTTATTTGGAATAGTTTTGTGGGTTTTTTTTTTTTCTCAGATAATGGTAAGAGATACTTTGTAAATGCTTTCATTTTTGAAAATGTCTTTGGCCCTAACAGAGAAGTTGTCCTTTAGATGCTACTTCTGAAGTCAGTTAGCTTTCATTACTGCAGATGAGGCATCTTTATTTTTTTAATTCTTTCTCTGTAAATAATCTGTTCATTCACTTGCACTTCAGATTTGGATGTGTTTTAGATTTTTAAATTTACCTTTAAAATTCAGGAATATTCATAGATTTCACTGATTGAGTTCCCAATTGTTTGTGTGTGTATGTAAATTTGTTAGGAAAACTAATGGTATAGGTCTACTGTGTGTGGATAGTGAGAGGAGTCCTTGGGTGATTTTTCATGACCCATTGAACATCTGTCTAGTCAGGGCTATGGTTTTTCCAGTGGTCATGTATGGATGTGAGAGTTGGACTGTGAAGAAAGCTGAGCGCTGAAGAATTGATGCTTTTGAACTGTGGTGTTGAAGAAGACTCTTGAGAGTCCCTTGGACTGCAAGGAGATCCAACCAGTCCATTCTGAAGGAGATCAGCCCTGGGATTTCTTTGGAGGGAGTGATGCTGAAGCTGAAACTCCAGTACTTTGGCCACCTCATGTGAAGAGTTGACTCATTGGAAAAGACTCTGATGCTGGGAGGGATTGGGGGCAGGAGGAAAAGGGGACGACAGAGGATGAGATGGCTGGATGGCATCACGGACTCAATGGACGTGAGTCTGAGTGAACTCTGGGATTTGGTGATGGACAGGGAGGCCTGGAGTGCTGTGATTCATGGGGTCACAAAGAGTCGGACACGACTGAGTGACTGGACTGAACTGAACTGAAGAATACTGGAGTGGCTTGCCATTCCCTTCTCCAGGAGATCTTCCTGACCCAGAGATTGTACCCAGGTCTCCTGCACTGTAGGCAGACGCTTTACCATCTGAACCACCAGGGAACACCCATCTTTTTAAAAAATTTGGTTACTAAAATATTCACTGAATTCCTATAAAATCACATCCAGGTGTTTTGCACTTGGGAAATGCACTCACACACACACACACACACACACACACACATATACATAAATACATAGCTGAAACATGTAGGAGTATAGCTGCAGAAACCTTGTCAAGCAGTGTCATGTAACCAGTAAACCCTAGTGCTGTCTGTGACAGCTACTCAATCATTACTCAAAAGCCACAACCACCTGGAAGTAAGTATTATTATGGCTCTTCAAGGGACAGGATTCCTGTGGGTCCTGACCAGTCGATGCTATGTTGATCTTTCTGACCAACATACGAACCCAAAGTGTAATTTCAATTGTAAGAATAATGTCCTCCAAAGAACATACAAAATAGCCCAACAGGTCTAACTTAATGGAGGTGATGGCTCCCCAACAGTTAACAGTTGGAAATCCTTGATCAAAGTAACTATATACAAAATTATATGAATGCAAATGACATGAAAAGCTATGTTACTGCTCATAAAAAATGGTCATTCTAAGTAGTAGTATTCACATAAAGATTGGATTTCAGTGATGGAAATGGGAATTTTATAGCAGTGATCAAATTGAATAGTTTTTGTATGCTATCTTTTGAAGCATGAAACCCTTTCATAATCATTCTATTGTTAACTGCCTTTTTCTTTATTGATTCACTGCTCCTGTCAGATTATTTCTATATTTACTCAAGATTGACTTGTACTATATTTTTATGAACAGACTTTGTAATATACCATACAAATATATTTGCATAGTTTTATAGGATTAACTATTGTGCTTCCTTGAGAAAACTATTATCTTTTTTTCCTTGCAAGGAGTGTGCATTGTTTTTTATAATTTGATTTGATTATTCACTTTAAGTGCATATCATTTTCTTTGGGGAGATTTCTGTTTTAATTTATTTCTGCTTTGGATTATGTCTCTTTCTATTATTACATCAATCATATTGACTCAAGAGCTTAATGGGAAGTGTGGATATTCTGACCTAGGAACAGCAACTGTGAAGTAGTTTGGCATTACACAATCAATCAGGAAACCAACAAATCACTTCAATGGTTTTCATCTTCTAAGAGGCTAAGTGTGTAAATCATGAGAAGGTAGTAAGCTTTTGCACTTGAGGGAATGCTATGAATTAAAGAGCATATCAGAGGAAAGTGGGTTGCAATCTAGCTGAGACAAATGCTTAAGAAAAATTAAAGGGAGAGACTTAAAAGTATGAGTAAATTATATCATTAAACATTGGTCTTGTATTCTGTTCTCTTTAATTCTGATATTACATTTTGAATTGGGCAATTAGTTTTAATTTTGTTAATTCTCACGTGTGTGTTTCCAAAATGTTCAACTGGATGGACTTATTTTCTAAAGTAGTTACTTTCAGTGATTAAAATTGACTAATTTAGTACTGGGTACTCTTTTGTGATCTTCATGGTTGCAAATATTAAGTAATGATGTTGAATCTGTATTTTCTACTGTCCAAATAACTGCATATTGCATAATGAAATGATTAGATGGACTATCTCTAATTATGAAATGCAAAAACGTAAATATTCAGTTAGCTGTAAATGACCTGACATTGTTATTACTTAGATGACACCACTCTAATGGCAGAAAGCAAAGAGGAGCTGAAGAGCCTCTTGATGAAGGTGAAAAAGGAGTTTGAAAACACTGGCTTAAAATTCAACATTCAAAAACTCAACTAAGATTGTGGCATCCAGTCCCATCACTTCATGGCAAGTAGATGGGAAAAAATGGAAACAGTGACAGAATTTATTTTCTTGGGCACCAAAATCACTGTGGACAATGACTGCAGCCATGAAATTAAAAAATGCTTGCTCCTTGGAAGAAAAGCTATGACAAACCTAGACAATGTGTTAAGCAGAGACACACTTGTATACCTGTGGCGGATTCATGTCGATGTATGGCAAAACCAATAAAATATTGTAAAGTAACTAACCTCCAATTATAATAAATAAATTTGTATTAAAATAAATAGATAAAAAATAAATATATGTTGTAGAAGACAAAAAAAAAAAAAGGCAGAGACATCACTTTGCCGATAAAGGTCATCGCTGATGCTGGGAAAGATTGAGGGCAGGAGGAGAAGGGGGCAACAGAGGATGAGATGGTTGGATGGTAACACCGACTCAATGGACATGAGTTTGAGCAAGCTTCAAGGGGCAATACAAGACAGGGAGGCCTCGTGTCCTGCTGGCCACGGGGTCACAAAGAGTTGGACACAACCAAGTGACTAAACAATAACAAATAATTCAGTATACAGGCATGCGTGCTTAGTTGCTCAACTGTGTCTGAGCTACAGCCCACCAGGCTCCTCTATCCATGGGACTGTCCAGCAAAAATATTGGAGTGGTCAAGACCATTCCCTCTAGAGGAATCTTCCCAACCCAGGGAAGGGTTCCCAGCATCAGGGTTTGTTCTAATGAGTCGGCTCTTCCCATCAAGTGGACAAATTGGGAGCTTTAGTTTAGCTTCAGTCCTTCCAATGAAAATTCAGGGTTGATATCTTTTTGTATTAACTGGTTTGATATCCATGATATCAAAGGAGCTCTCAAGCGTCTTCTCTAGTACTGCAATTTGAAAGCATCAGTTCTGTGGCGCTCAGCCTTCTTTATGGTCCAACTCTCACATCTGTACCAACTCATGTCTCCTGCATTGAAGATGCATTCTGTACCACTGAGCCACCAGGGAAGCCCACTATACAGGCACTCAAGTTTCAATGTATTGTGATAAGCAGTTTTATGTTTACTAAGAAATAACAGAGAAAGAGTATTCTTTTTTTTAAACAAAATGTGTTAACATATTTAGGTAATAATTATTCAGAAACCTTAGTAGTGATAAGTGTCATCAGAAAGAACTTTCAGAATTTATTATCGCCAATGACAATACATTTCTGTCCTTTATCGATCCCATCTTTGCATGAAATATTCTCTTGGGAAGCTTTTATCTCTGTTGAATGTTAGATCACCAAAGGAACAGGTCTAGCCAGAAAAAAAAAAAAAAAACCAATACAGTATGCTGCTGCTATATTAATGCATATATATGGAATTTAGAAAGATGGTAACAATAACCCTATGTGCAAGACACAGATGTATAGAACAGGCTTTTGGACTCTGTGGGAAAGGGAGAGGGTGGGATGATTTGGGAGAATGGCATTGAGAACCATTTGTAAATGTGCATCAAGAAGTTTTCTTTCTTACAGTTAAATTTATGTGTTCTAAAATAAAGTTTCTTTATTAATAGAGTTACACATAAATTCAAAGTGGAAAAAGTACCCTCTACAACTATACAGTAACTGTTCCTCACTACAAAGTATATCAAATATGTTTGATTTTTTAATGGTAAATAAGAATTTCAGAATTACACAGAATGGGATTAATTTATATCTGGTTTGCTTTTTTTGAAACTTTGGTAATAGTAACTCAATAAGTAGTTATATTTAAAATGTCCCCTAAAGAGTTTAAAATATGAATGGAACTTACCTAAAATGACTAAAAAAGATGGGGAGGATTGCTTTATTCGATTATTATGATTGATGTTATATGCTATGATTACATACATGCTAAGTAGCTTCAGTCGTGTCCAGCTGTCTGTGACCACAAGGATTGTAGCTCATTATTCTTCTTTGTCCATGGGATTCTTTTCTGTGAGGCAAGAAGACTGGAGTGAGTTGCCATTTTTCCTTCAGGGGATCTTCCCAACCTCAGGATTGAACCCGTGTCTCTTGCATCTTCTGCATTGGCAGGCAGGCTCTTTACCACTAGCACCACCTGGAAAGCCCATTCTGTGATTATGTCTATAAAAGCCTCTTGTTTCTGCATGTGATTTTTATACCATTTGGTTTGGTTGATGTGTAAATTGAAGAAAACAATGCTAATAATAGTATGAAACAAAATTTACTTAATTTTGTGATTTCGTTTCTTAAGACCCATGCCATACCTAGCTGGTGTTGTGGAAGTCCCTTAGCCCTAAACAGAAAAAGCCAAACATACTTTAAGTGTACAATCCAACAATTGTGCTCCTTGGTATTTTTCCCGCAAAATTTGAAAACTTATACCCATATATAAAACCTGTACATGGATATTTATGGCAGCTTCATTCATAATTGCCAAAATTTGGAAGCAACCAAGATGTCCTTTGGGCTTCCCTGATAAGTTAGTTGGTAAAGAATCTGCTTGCAATGCAGGAGACCACAGTTCGATTCCTGGGTTGGGAAGATCTCTGGAGAAGGGATAGGCTACCCACTACAGTATTCTTGGACTTCCCTTGTAGCTCAGTTGGTAAAGAATCTGCCTGCAATGCAGGAGACCTGGGTTTGATCCCTGGGTTGGGAAGAGCCCCTGGTGAATGAAATGGCTACCCACTCCAGTATTCTGTCCTGAAGAATTCCATGGATTGTATAGTCCATGAGATTGCCAAGAGTCAGACGTGACNTGTAGCTCAGTTGGTAAAGAATCTGCCTGCAATGCAGGAGACCTGGGTTTGATCCCTGGGTTGGGAAGAGCCCCTGGTGAATGAAATGGCTACCCACTCCAGTATTCTGTCCTGAAGAATTCCATGGATTGTATAGTCCATGAGATTGCCAAGAGTCAGACGTGACTGAGCGACTTTCACTTCACTTCAAGATGTCCTTCAGGATATGTTTAGAGAAATAAAGTGTGATACATACAAACAACAAAATGCTCCACAACACTAAAAAGAAATGAGCTCCCAAGCCATGAAAACAGATGAAGGAAACTTAAACTCACATTGCTGAGTTAAGGAAGCAAACCTGAAAAGGGTGCATACTGGATGATTCCAACTGCCTGACATTCTGCAAAAGGCAAAACTATAGAGTCAGTGAAAAGAACAGTGATTCCCATGATTGTGAGAAGAAAAGGATGAATGGACCACAAACAAATTTTAAGGCATTGAAAATACTGTGTATGTTACCATGGAGATGGATATGTATCACTGTATTTTGTCCAGCCACGGAATGTGAAGTATCAAGAGTGACTGTAATGCAAACTGTGGACTTCAGATGACTGCGATTTGTCAGTGGAGATTCATCAGATGTAACAAATGTATGACTCTGGTGGAGGATGTTGATGGACAAGACTGTGCACGCATGAGGGCAGAAGTTATATATACCTTCTCATTTTTGCTGTGAACCTAGCACTGCTATAATATAATTGCCTGAAAAAAGATCCTGCTTCCATAGAGTTTATAATGAGTACATGAGATAGTAAAAAAGAAAAAGGTTAATAAATACAACACAGGGGGAAATTTAGACATTGTGAAGTGTTACAAAGATTATACTAGGTTAAGGAAGACATCTCTGAGGAGACGACATCTGAGTTAAGACATGAAGACCAAGGAGAATCCAGCCACACAATTATTTACAAAATATAAATGCATTCAGGGAAGTTAGGAATTATAAAGATCTTAGTGGGAATGAATGAACAGAAATAATTATTGATGTGCATAATGGGTGTCCAGAAGGAATCAAGTAAACAAGATCTTTAAGAAGTTCATCTACATAAGCATGAATATGCCTTTCACTTTTAGAAGAAGTGAGGCAAACTCATGCGGGTTCCTGAAATCTTCTGGGGTGGGGACCAGTTACCAATAGATGAAAACTCACGTTTAATAGAAATATGAAGTAAATGGGCCATACAGTGAAGTACTGCATAGTGTATAAGTTATGGAATGATTTGACAAACGGGCTGATGTAAAAAGAATTGTACTTTTGAAATGGTAGTCTTTCAGCAGTGTTGATAAATATTGGCTGTGTGGAAGGCAGGACAGAAAAGAAACATAATTGAAAGATCCTGAATTGGTCTGTGGAAAGACGAGTATGCTTTTCTGGAGTACTGGCAATAGAAGTAAAGAAAGAACACATTAGCTAAAGTTGTAGAGGAAGAATTAATTACAACTGGCTTTGAGAGTTGCATTTGATTTTAGAAGACAATATATACAAGGCTGTTAGATCACAAAATAAACAAACTGGAAAAAAAAAAAGAATGAAGGATCATCAAAGTTAAATTGTCTATCAAGTTATCTAAAGATATAAGCCAGAAAGAAAAACACCAATACAGTATACTAACACATATATATGGAATTTAGAAAGATGGTAAAGCTCTTTATGATTGGACATATCACATGATTATAAAGTATAAAAATGTCTTAACAATCATACAAAATCCATAGCTTTGGAATTAGCATTACATTTTAATGCTTAATAAAATTAAAGACGTCTTAACTAAAGCTATACTTAAAGGTGAGTGATATTCTATGGGAATTGACTAGCTGAAACCTTACATGCTGAAAATGTTGATAATAGTGATAATAAATTCAAATATAAAGAAACTTGAATCTTACTACCTAGTTTAATTTATTACTTTAGTCTATATATTTTTCTGTTAAAAATGATGAGACATGAATGAGAAAGGAAAATTTTGTTTCTTCAATTAAATAAAACCAGTACTATTTTATATTTCCTCCCAATATTTTATTTCTGTATAGTTTTGAAAATAGAATTGTATACATTCCATAGTCATATTTGAATGACAATTAATCTAGTAGTATATAAATGTATGTATCTCACAAGCTTAAAGACCATCATAAAATGATTTACCTTTGCCATTTGGCTGGCAGGTTGATCAAATTGCAAAATTTAATTTGGAGTCAGCTCTATTTACCCATCTTGTCACCAGAAGTCTTAGATCTATTATCCCAGATAAGAGGTGGAGATTTGGGGGCTGTAAGTTTATAGGGAAACAACAATGTATATATATATATATATAAAGGAAAGAGAAAAGCAGGATTGAGAAGAAACAGAAAGTTGATTTTGATGCAGTTTAAATAAAGCCTTCAGTTGATTTCATGAGATACGAGGCTGAGTTGGTCTTTTGGAATATTTTCCATTTGAGCAAGGAAACGGAACTTTGTACTCCTGCAATATCTGTCACTGGATTCAGGCCACTCTGGGGGGAAAGGTATGTCTTGGCCAATTCTATTTGATTGAGAGCACTTTCTAAAAGAGTCTCCAACTGTTAACAGGTCACAGGCAACACTCCTGGGAAAAAGAGTGCCTGAATCCCAAAGAGAAGAATCCAGGTACGTTATCTTTTCTCCCTGTTTCAGAATCTCCCCAACATAGCAGCAGAAACTTAATCTTTTGCAGGAGGTCAGTAATATATCTAAAGAATACCCAGAACAATTGTATATCATGTAGTAGTAACTAAGTGTAAGTAAATGTGTTAGTCACTCAGTGGTGTCTGACTCTTTGCAACCCCATGGACTGTAGCCTGATAGGCTCCCCTCTCCGTGGAATTTCCCAGGCAAGAATACCAGAGTGGATAAACATTCCCTGCTCCAGGGGATTTTCCTGACTCAGGAATCGAATCCAGGTCTCCTTCATTGCAGGTGAATTCTTTACCATCTGAGCCACCATAGAAACCCAGCAGTTCCTAAGTATTTGTTAATGAGTAAGTTTTCCTTCTGGGTCTAAAGCAGATAAATATGGTTATCTATAGGCTACACCCGGAGAAGCCGATGACACCCCACTCCAGTACTCTTGCCTGGAAAATCCCATGGATGGAGGAGCCTGGTAGGCTGCAGTCCTTGGGGTCGCTAGGAGTCAGAAATGACTGAGCAACTTCACTTTCACTTTTCACTTTCATGCATTGGAGAAGGACATGGCAACCCACCCCAGTGTTCTTGCCTGGGGAATCCCAGGGACAGGGGAGCCTGGTGGGCTGCCGTCTATGGGGTCACACAGAGTCGGACACGACTGAAGTGACTTAGCAGCAGCAGCAGCATAGGCTATACTAGCTGGCAGGAGAAATTGATCTAGACTACTTATCCACTGATGGTGTAAGCTCAGAGTTTCCAGCTTCACTTCAGAGTCTCAGGTTTAACTCAGCGTCTGATGGAGCCCTCTTCATCCATTTCTTCATTGACATTGGTCTACAGTGCTTAAAATCCATGATGTAGGCATTTGTTCTTATCACCTGATTCCAGAATTAGTACTGTATTTTCCATTAATTGTATTGTGTGCTATTTTTAATTTATAATTGTTTTAATTCATTTAATTTTATAGATGTTGAGTATTCATAATGGTTTCTTGTAAGCTTTGTAAAGTGTTTCAATTTGCGGTATGAAAATCTTTCAGCTATGACTCCTGGCTGTTTGTAATCAGGCCTATTGGGCATCTAGCAACTCTGTATTGTTCTTCTTCAGTTGAATGGAATAGGAAAGTATCACAGTTCTGTGCAGGTTTTGCAACTTCATTACTTTCCATATTTACTGAAATCACTTTTTAAAATTTTTATGCAAGTTGTGACATGCTCATTACCTCTTTCACTGTTTTGTAATTGCCCATTTATTTTTATCCAATAGCACAAAATAAGATTCAGTCCTTATTTTCATGAACAAATTGACCTTTGCTTCCTGATGGGGACAACTCTGAGTAAAAAGCTGTCAGGTTTGGTTTTGTTTTGTTTTCAACTGGCCCATTCAAATTCTGTGAATCAGTTTTCAGAATGCTACCAGAAACAAGCATGTACAAACACCTCCATTGTGCATCACTATCCTTGTTGCCACTAACAATCCCCTGCCAAACACACTTCTTTCTCCCACTCCTGCTCACCATCACAACCACACTAATGGCTCCTCCAGGTATCGTCTTCTCTGTGCCGTATCTTTGGAGACCAGTGTGATTTGTATCCCATTGCATATGGTACTCACATTATAGTTTTTATTTTATCTATCTCCTTCACTAGAATTAGAGCTCCTAACAAGAAGTGAATAGGTCAGATTACTTTTTTATAGAGAAAATGTCTAGCACAGTTGTTTGTACATGGTAGGTACTCATGTTGTACACTGAATAACTGACCAGCTTCACACTTTTTCCAGGTGCTTTCAATGGACATATATAGATATATTTTAAAAATACAGTCTACACTCTGTATCCTCCACCATTTTATATAAAGGACTTGAGCATCTGTGGATGTTGTTATCTATGATGATAGATCCCAGAACCAATCCCTCTCAGATAACAAGTGAAGACTGTATCTCCAAATTAGACTTTCATTTTTTTTTACTTTCAGTGGGTAATGATGGAGGTGGAGAGGTGATATAACTCCAACTACAGAATAACAAGAATCAATGGTCACTATTAATAGCTCTAAAGAGGCAAGGAGTAAGAGTCTCAGAGGGAATGTGGATCAGCTGACACCTTGATTTTGGATTTAGAAGTGTAAGAATATATCTGGAGTTTTAAGCCAACAGTTTGTGATAACTTTGTTACAACAGGCCTAGGGGATTATATTTAGCTTATACTGTCTAATTAAACCAGATAAATTTATCAAACAAATATCTACATTTGGCAAACAGATATATCATGATATACTTCTCTAAAGAAAGCTTTCTTTGGTCAGACAAGTCTGGGAAATAGTACATCTTTTGTTATCAATTAAATGATTTATTTTAATTGGAGGATAATTACTTTACAATATATATCTCTGTGTTTTAGATTGTGATGGTTAATTTTATGCATCAACTTGACTGGGCCACTGGTGCTAAGATATTTGACCAAACATTATACTAGGTGCTTCTGTGAGGATATTTTTGGATGAGGTTAACTGAGATTAACATTTTAATTGGTAGAGTAAAGCAGAGTGCCCCTCACAATGTGAGCAAGTTTCATCTAATCAGGTAAATAGAATGTATAAAACACATCTTATTAGTTCTGTTTCTCTGACTGATGAAGAGATTTATTTTTATATATTGATTTATGTATTTTCATATATTGACTCTAAGCATTTCTACAGTGAAGTGAAGTGAAGTGAAGTCCCTCAGTCTTGTCTGACTCTTTGCTACCCCGTGGACTGTAGCCCACCAGGCTCCTCTGTCCATGGGATTTTCCAGGCAAGAATACTAGAGTGGGTTGCCATTTCCTTCTCCAGGGGATCTTCCCAATCCAGGGATCGAACCCAGGTCTCCCACATTACAGGCAGATGCTTTAATCTCTGAGCCACTAGGGAACTCCACAAATATTTCTTTGAGCCCCCCCTTGTTTTTGGAGGGGGCAAAAATACTTGGAATGCAAGGAGATCCAACCAGTCCATTCTAAAGGAGATCAGTCCTGGTGTTCTTTGGAAGGAATGATGCTAAAGCTGAAACTCCAGTACTTTGGCCACCTCATGTGAAGAGTTGACTCATTGGAAAAGACTCTGATGCTGGGAGGGATTGGGGGCAGGAGGAAAAGGGGACGACAGAGGATGGGATGGCTGGATGGCATCACGGACTCAATGGACGTGAGTTTGAGTGAACTCCGGGAGATGGTGATGGACAGGGAGGCCTGGCGTGCTGTGATTCGTGGGGTCACAAAGAGTCGGACACGACTGAGTGACTGGACTGAACTGAACTGAAGAATACTGGAGTGGCTTGCCATTCCCTTCTCCAGGAGATCTTCCTGACCCAGAGATTGTACCCAGGTCTCCTGCANTGAGTGAACTCCAGGAGTTGGTGATGGACAGGGAGGCCTGGCGTGCTGCAATTCATGGAGTCACAAAGAGTGACTGAACTGAACTGAAGTGTTAGCTTACTCATTCTCTGCTAATTCAACTTCCTTTCTTCACTTGATATTATGATTAAATATTTTTCTTCATTGAAGCCTCCTATATCCCTCCCAGACCACATTAGAAACATCTTTGTTCATAATACTTCATTCAGATCTATATAAAAATAAACTTAATTTAAAATTTTCACTGAAGTAAAAATTTTAGTGAGGATTTCAATGTAAACTCATTGATCCTTCTGTCTTTTTTATCCCCTTGCCCTCATTTATTAAATATTTCCTCATAGCTTGGAGCTCTGTTTGAGATTATACTGTGCTTTATTCCTTTGCTTACAGACTTTCTCTCCTTATTGTAATGCAAATTGCATGCAGTGAGGAACTTTGTCCACTGTTCTCTGCTATATCCTAAAGATAGTGCCTAGAATATAGTACCAGCCCAATAAATATTAAATAAGTAGATAAACATGGAATAATGGACTGGTTCCAAATTGACAAAGGAGTACATCAAAATTATATATTGTCACCCTGCTTATTTAACTTATATGGAGAATACATCATGTGAAATGCTGGGCTGGATGAAGCACAAGTTGGAATCAAGATTTCTGGGAGAAGGCAGAAGGAGAAGGGGATGACATTGTTGGATGGCATCACCAACTCAATAGATATGAGTTTGAGCAAGCTTGGGGAGTTGGTGACGGTGATGGCATGCTGCAGTCCATGGGGTCGCAAAGAGGTGGACATGACTACAAGTGATTGAACTGAACTGAAAGTAGATAAATATTTTTAGAACTTATTTTGTAATTTTTTGTTTATATATTTTTTTTTCTTCAAAAAATTTTTAGGGTCCACTGTCATCATTAAAATTTAGCATAGTTCCTGTTGTGTAAAATGTATGGAGTAATTAAATATCTTCTACTTAAATATGTATTTCATACCACAGTTAAGAGACCATTTTATTTGTTAAGTTTCTATTATTTAAAAGGTCACATTTTCCACATTTACTGAGTTGGTTGAAATGAAACACATATTTCAGAGGATATTTTGACAAATGTCCGTCTTCAAATCATGACCAAAGGAACAGCCTGGGTGAAGCTAGGAGATTCATTTTATTTTCAAGTAATTGGGCACAAAATAAACTCTTGATTACTGGCAACAGGGCATTCAATACAAGGCCTTAAGATTCACCTCAGTTATGGAGGACTTTTATATTCAAGGGCAAAATCTAAATTTAAGATTAACTTCAGACTAATAGACCAGGCTGAATAAAATAGGAATTCTAAAAAGAACACCAAGGACAAATATGTTAATATATGGCAAATCTGCCTTATAGGTGAACTTTACCTGTAACAGAATGCCTTAAGTTTCTTTAAATAATATACTGCAGGTTGAAATCCCAGCATAGATCTCCTCATGCTAGGACAAAGCCAATTGAATTCCCTGTAGGTAAGTATTGGCCCCTGTGAGTGTGTCTCTCTGTGAGGGTGTAGTTAACCTGAGTCCACTTGTCACGGCTGCCACGTTAATGTTAAAACCCCTTCTATTCTTTGCCCAGTTCAGACTCTGGAATCCAAATCTATAAATATGTATTTTCCTTTTGCACATCCACTTAATCAGTTTATTTATTTCTTTTTTTAAAATTATTTTTTACCATAAATTCATTTATTTTAATTGGAGGTTAATTACTTTACAATATTGTACTGGTTTTGCCATACATCAACATGAATCTGCCACGTGTTCCCTATTCTGAACCCCCTCTCTCCTCCCTCCCTGTATCATCCCTCTGGGTCATCTCAGTGTACCAGCCCCAAGCATCCAGTATCATGCATAGAACCTGACTGGTGAACCGTTTCATATATGATTTTATACATGTTTCAATGCCATTCTCCCAAATCATTCCACCCTCTCCCTCTCCCACAGAGTCCAAAAGACTGTTCTATACATCTGTGTCTCTTTTGCTGTCTTGCATACAAGGTTATCATTTAAGTGAGCCTGTAAATCTTAGCCATTTAACTGATGACAACCCCAGGTTTTTGGACTGCAGTTTGTTCTAAATTAAATAGAATAAATATAAATAAATGTGTCTGGTATGTAATTGGCTTTATTCCCATCTATATTATCATCTCTTTTATTGTGAAAACCTCTGTATCAATTTCTTATTTAATCTGTTTTTATTCTGGACACTTAGGTTGTCGTATATTCAAGTGAGAGTGAAAATGGGTGCCTATAATTCCAAAACAACTTCATTTCCTATAAGCTTACACCATACACACACATACATTTCTTTAAGTTCAAAAGGATCCTGTTACCAGTGCTCTTTTTCACCTACTATCCTACATAATGCAGTGGTATTTCTAGAAATGAATCCAGTCTGGCAGAATGAAGGCACATCCAAGTGTACCTTCCTAGTTCCCAAACATTGCCATTATGTAAATTCTCAATTGGTGAATTAAGATCATCAAAGTTATGAAAAGAAATGAGATTTATGGTTACCTATTTTGGTACATGTAAAATAATTTTTTACTGCTACTATCATCAAAATCATGAAAGGTTTTGGAGTGTGTCTGGGATAAAAACTATTCTTACTCTGGGGAGGAAGTACACAGTGTGCTATGTAAGATCTATTACTTCAATTCCTGTGTTCTGCTTTTGTACAGAAGATGAGGTGCTTTGCCACTGAGGGACTTGGGGATTGTCAAAATGTGGCAAATAAACTGGATTCAATAAACAAGAACACAGCAGTGTCTAAGCTTCAAAGAGATGCTGAGAACCAATGTAATAGAAGCAGTGACTAACAATGGTTAAATTTCAAGAGCATCTGACCTCCGTTCTAAGATTTTTCTCATTCTTTCCTTGCATTTCAATTCTTGAGCAACATGTCAGGTAACTTGTATCACAACAATAACTATGAAAGTATGTAATGACCTCTGGCCAGAATTCAATGTTAAATCATGATGTAGTATATATTATGATTTCAATTTTATGACCTCACAGAATGAACACCTGTTTAGTGAGAGAAGTGTAAAATTAGCCTATTGAATACTTTGTTTGCTTGTTTTTCTAAAACAGCTTGGAAACTTAATGGAGGATTAAAATGAAATTACAGAATTTCTTAAGTGCCCATCCATCTAATTTATACATGAAAAGAGTAATTCTTGANATGAACACCTGTTTAGTGAGAGAACTATAAAATTAGCCTATTGAATACTTTGTTTGCTTGTTTTTCTAAAACAGCTTGGAAACTTAATGGAGGATTAAAATGAAATTACAGAATTTCTTAAGTGCCCATCCATCTAATTTATACATGAAAAGAGTAATTCTTGAATAATCTTTAAATAATAACAAAGAACTGCAGAAAGTTTTCTGGCTGAGTAGCGTACTCCCAAGATGTCAACACATCAGCAAAATATCCTTGGTATATACTTCAAGATTTATATAATCCTTGTTTAATAACTTTTGTCTATTGGAGTCCTAACCCCAAAGATTTCAAAAGGAAATAAATCACAAATTTCTCTATTTGAAAGAGAAGAAGTTGTTCACATTTATTTAAAGCAATGGGAAATTTAGCATGGAGTGCTTTATAAACACTTTACAAATGAAACAGAAAAGTCGGTACCATTTCTAGCAAAGCTTTAGTGATGGTTTTATTGTAAACTTGATTCTCTCACTAAATTAAGACTTCCTGGGCATGTGGTTGACTCCACCTCACCCAAGGTTTAACTTGGTCATTCAGTCTTCTAGCACTCTGGTAGTGAAAAGTTTCTTTCCTTTAATGGAAACAGAATGTACCATATCAATGAAGGCATCTTTCTGGTATACTGTGGCCACTTCTCCTCTGTTATGTTAAGTATCAATGGAACTTGAAACACTGTTCCTCAGTCTCTGGAGAGTCATGTTGCGAAGCAGTTGAAATGTGTAAGGAATGACTGTGTGGAAGTAAAGAATGGAATGGCTGTTCTGTCAAACAGCAAGTCTTAAGTGACAATTCCTATTGGTCTCCTAAAAGTGATTTCTCTCTGGTCTTGTTATTGAATGTGAATGTGGGTCACAGAAGAAATGCCATCTTCCATCACACAGTTCCAAGTCAAAGTCCAGTTCCTGTTTTGTCTCCCATATAAACAGGATGAAGTGTTTCCTCTCCATGGTGTAATTTCATTGAAACACTATATTCTGTTAGGTAAAGGCCTTCTATTTTTCCTTCCTATTCATTCAGCAAGCACTTTACTTCAGGACCATCTGGTATCAGGTAGTAAACGGGGAAATTAACCAAGTAATAAAAATGGCTTACATTTGTAAGCTTATTATAGGCCAGGTACTTTCTAAGATCTTTACAAGTATTACTCATTTAATATACCTATGAGGTAGTTATAGTATCAGGCTAATTTTAGAGATGTGAAAGGTCAGGCAGAGAGGGTTAGCCAGGGTGAAGCTGGGAGCTGAACTCTAAAAATCTAACCTAGATTCTGAACTCTAACATAGAATGGCTGTTTGCTTTCTTTATAGGGTTTAGAGCCTATACCATTGAAGTAGTAGGATAATTACATTTGAGCATTCCAGATCTGGCTGCTGGTTATTGGACTGTGTTCTGTTTGTAAGATTAAATGAGCTGTACACTCATGATATGTGTACTTGTAAGTATAGCTTCACTGCAGATTATAGACCAAATGATTGTGTTCCCCTGAATTTATATGTTGGCATCCTAACCTCTAATATGATGATATTAGAAGGTAGCACTTTTGGGAATTATTTGGTTGTGAGAATGGAGCCCTCAAGAATGGGATTAATGCCCTTATAAAAGGGACCCGGAGAGCACTCACCTCCTCTTTCCACCATGTGATGATGCAAGAAGTGAGTAGTCTTCAGTCTATAAGACGGCCCTCATCAGAATCTGGTCATTTAGGCACCCTTATCTCAGACTTTCAGGTTGTGGAAATGTGAGATATAAATTTTTGTTGCTTAAAAGCCAAAGCCATAAAGTCAATGGTGCTATTGTAGGAGCCTGGAATGACTAATCAGAGCACAATGAAAACTAAAAAATGATCACAGGAGCAAAGTGATGACAACATAGAACAACCTGTGTTCATAAATGCTGGAGATAACACTTTAAGATGAAGGCTCTAAAAGCTGTAATCAAGGACCAGTGTGGGTATGTTCCAATAAATGCAATCACTGTTAATTATTTTTTATGTTGCTTTGTTGGTTTACAGTATTGTGTTAGTTTGAAGTATACAGCATAGCAATTCAGGATTTTTGCAAATTATACATTATTATATGTTATTACAAGATGATGGCTATAATTCCCTGTGCTATATAATATATCCCCGTTACTTATCTATTTTATATATAGGTTTTATCAGTTAATTCCATACCCTTGATTTGTCTCTCACTTTTCACCCCTTGATAACCACAAGTTTGTTTTCTGTATCTGTGAGGCTGTTTCTGTTTTGCATATACACTCATTTGTATTATTTTTTAGATTCCACATGGAAGTATTTTTCTTTCTCTATCTGACATTTCACTAAGCATAAAATTCTCTAGGTTCATTCACTTTGTTGTAATAGCAGAATTTCAATTATTTTTTGATGAACAATATCCTATTGCATATATTTATGTCACACCTTCTTAATCTAATTGTCTTAATCTAGTTGTTGATGGGCATCTGGGTTGCTTCCATGTCTTGGCTATTATAACTAGCCCTGCTATGAGCATTAGGATGCATGTATCTTTCCAAATGGCTATTTAATTTTTTCTGAATTTATACCCAGGAGTGGAATTGCTGGATCATATAGTATTAAAAAGCAGAGACATTAATTTGCCGACAAAGGTCCATCTAGTCAAAGCTATGATTTTTTCACTAGTCATGTATGGATGTGAGAGTTGGACTATAAAGAAAGCTGAGCACCAAAGAATTGATGCTTTTGANAAAAAAAAAAAAAAAGCTCCTTTTCAATTGTATTGGCTAAATTGAAATATTTGAGCATGTTGTACTTTTACTGTTTGAAATATGAGAGCTTAAGTAACTGAAGGAATTGGAGGTATAAAAATTTTTGTGAAGTAATGGTAATTTGTTTAAAGGTATTCTCGCTTAAAGGTGTTACCAACAAAGGTCCATTTAGTCAAAGCTATGGTCTTTCCGGTAGTCATGGATGGATGTGAGAGTTGGGCTATAAAGAAAGCTGAGCACCAAAGAATGGATGCTTTTGAACTGTGGTGTTGGAGAAGACTCTTGAGAGTCCCTTGGACTGCAAGGAGATCCAACCAGTCCATCCTAGAGGAGATCAGTCCTGAATGTTCATTGGTAGGACTGATGTTGAAGCAGCAATTAGAATTGGACATGGAACAACAGACTGGTTCCAAATAGGAAAAGGAATACATCAAGGCTGTATATTATCACCTGCTTATTTAATTTATATGCAGAGTACATCATGAGAAACGCTGGGCTGGAAGAAACACAAGCTGGAATCAAGATTTCCAGGAGAAATATCAATAACCTCAGATATGCTGATGACACCACCCTTATGGCAGAAAGGGAAGAGAAACTGAAAAGCCTCTTGATGAAATTGAAAGAGGAGAGTGAAAAAGTTGGCTTCAAACTTAACATTCAGAAAACTAAGATCATGGCATCTGGTCCAATCACTTCATGGGAAATAGATGGGGAAACAGTGGAAACAGTGTCAGATTTTATTTTTCTAGGCTCCATAATCACTGCAGGTGGTGATTGCAGCCATGAAATTAAAAGATGCTTACTCGTTGGAAAGATAGTTATGACCAACATATATAACATATTCAAAAGCAAAAACTACTTTGCCAACAAAGGTCCATCTAGTCAAGGCTATGGTTTTTCCAGTAGTCATATATGGATGTGAGAGTTGAACTGGGAAGAAAGCTGAGTGCTGAAGAACTGATGCTTTTGAACTGTGGTGTTGGAGAAGGCTCTTGAGAGTCCCTTGTACTGCAAGGAGATCGAACCAGTCCATTCTAAAGGAGATCAGTCCTGGCTGTTCTTTGGAAGGAATGATGCTAAAGCTGAAACTCCGATACTTTGGCCACCTCATGGAAGAGCTGACTCATTAGAAAAGAGTCTGATGCTGGAAGGGATTGGGGGCAGGAAGAGAAGGGGACCACAGCGAATGAGATGGCTGGATGACATCACCGACTCGATGGACATGAGTTTGAGTGAACTCCAGGAGTTGGTGATGGACAGGGTGGCCTCACATGCTGCAGTTCATGGGGTCTCAAAGAGTCGGACACGACCAAGCGACTCAACTGAACTGAAATGAACTGATTCCTGTATTAGATTTGAATTTTAAGACAAAATGATACAGAAGAATTGATACAGGAGCAAAGTCAGCAGGATGGCAGATTCAAAGCCTCCTCAATCTGCAACTAATAAACATCCACCACTCAACAGAGGGGCCTCTGCCCAACGAACCAGGGCACCAGAGAATTCTATACATTTGTACGCCTAAAGATTTTGTTGTTTATTTGCTAAGCCATTCTGACTCTTTTGTGACCCCATGAATTATAGCCTGCTGGGCTTTCTGTCCATGGGATTTTCCAGGCACGAATACTAGAGTAGGTTGCCATTTCCTTCTCCAGGAGATCTTCCCAACCAAGGGCTCAAGCCTGCATCTCCTACACTGGCAGATGCATCTTTTACCACTGAGCCACCAGGGAAGCCCACAACTAAAGGTGGGTGTCTAGAAAACACAGAGGAGGTGAAGCCATAGGGAATAAAAGAGGCAGTGCCTTAACCCCAGCCTCTACTCACAGAAGCAGTGCCCGCCGCCCCAGAGAGCCTGACTCCCGGCCACAGCAGTGCCTATGGCCCCAGGTAATTGGGCAACAATGGCAGTGGGGCCTGAGACTCCATCCCTGCGATCACTGAGGTGTTCGTGACTCCGGAGCCTTGCCCCCTCCACACACACTAGCAGAGCCTGTGAGCCTTAAAGTCAGACATGGCAGCAGGACCCAGGCGATTCCAGCTCCCATATGCCCCTGTGGAGGTGGAGCTTGTGAGTCAAGGTATCCCACATATAGTGCAAAAGCCCACCATTCCAGGGTGCAGACAGTGATGCCAGTGCCACTGGCAGCAGAAAGACACTAAGACCCTGAAGGCACAAGAGGCGATAACGTAGCCATGACCCAACACCTCTTCCAGAGATGCTGTAAAATGCTGACTCTTGTGGAAAATGCCTCTCACATAACATGCCTCCTGCCAGAGGCAGCTTGGGTAAGAGAACCCAAAACCTCTTTGAGAGCACCACCTACTGGAAACAAAGGCCTCCAATTTCTAACCTATGGCGTCATGAGAATCAGGTAGAAAGGCACTGTTACTTCCGATAGGCCAGCAGAGGAACAACTTGTCAAACGCCAGGAAGAATCCCAGTAAGATTCACCATGAAGAATCACACTGTGCCACAAAAAGAAAATGACAGTTCTCTAGAAACCAAACTTAATGCTGTGGAATGTTGCATCATGGAGTGTTGAGAACTCAAAATAGCTGTCATGAAGGAACTCAGTGAACTGCAAGAACACGCAGGCAGTTCGTTGAGCTCAGAATAAAATTAATGAACAGAATAAGTACTTCGCCAAAGAGATTGGAAGTTTGAAAAAGAATCAAGTAAATTCTGGAGCTGAAGGGCACAATAAATGAGATGAAAAATGCATTAAAAAGCATCAGAAATAGAGCAGACCATATGGAAGGGGGAATTAGTAAGATCTATGATGGAAATCTAGCAATAATACAAGTAGAAGAGGAAAGAGAAATGAAAAAATATTGAAGAAATTGTATAATTTGCTCAGCCTTTTTAGAAAGGGAAATATTAAGGTAAAGGTTATCCCAGGAGAAGAGGAGCATGAGCAGAGGGTTTATTTAAAGAAGTAATTGTTGAAAACTTCCTCAAACTAGGGAAGGAACTGGATATACAAATCCATGAAACTAAGAGAACACACAATTACCTCAATACAAAAAGACCTTCTTGAAGGCACATTATATTAAAATTGTCAAAAATCAAAGACAGATATCTCAGATGGTAAAGAATCCACCTGCAATGTAGGAGACACCGGTTCAATTCCTGGGTCAGGAAGATCCCCTGGAAAAGGAATAGGCTACCCACTCCAGTATTCTGGCCTGAAGAATCCCATGGACTGTACAGTCTGTGGGGTTGCAAAGAGCTGGACACAACTGAGCGACTTTCACTTCACTTCAAGGGAAAAAAAAAGAGTGGTAATTTACAAAGGAACTGCCATTAGACTATCAACAGGTTTCTCAGTGGATCATGTAAGAGATGAATTGCCAGTCTATGTTCAATGCAGGATGCAGGATGCTTGGGACTGGTGTATGGGGATGATCTGGAGGGATGATGTGCGGTGGGAGGTGGGAGGGGGGTTCATGTTTGGGAGTTCGTGTAAAAAAATAAATAAATACAAAAAAAAAGAGAGTAGAATGACATTCTCAAAATGCTGAAAGACTAAAAACTGTCACACAAGATTACGGTGTCTGGATAAATTATCATTCAGATACAAAGGAGCAGTACTTTCTCAGACAAATAGAAGCTGTTCTTGTTCAATCATTCAGTCATGTCTGACTCTTTGAGACCCCACGGACTGCAGCATGCCAGGCTTCCCTGCTCTTCACCATCACCTGGAGCTTGCTCAAACTCATGTCCATTGAGACAGTAATGCCATCAAACCATCTCTTCCTCTGTCATCCCCTTCTCCTCCTGCTTCCAGTCTTTGCAGCATCACAGTCTTTTCCAAGGAGTCAGCTCTTCCCATCAGGTGGCCAAAGTATTGGGAGCTTCAGTTTAGCATCAGTTCTTCCAATGAATATTCAGGACTGATTTCCTTTAGGATGGACTGGTTGGATCTCCTTGCAGTCCAAGGGGACTCTCAAGAGTCTTCTCCAACACCACAGTTCAAAAACATCAATTCTTTGGTGCTCAGCCTTCTTTATGGTTCAATTCTCACATCCATACATGACTACTGGAAAACCATAGCTTTGACTTTATGGACCTTTGCTGGCAAAGTAATGTCTCTGCTTTTTAATATGCTAGCTAGGTTTGTCATAGCTTATCTTTCAAGGAGTAAGCAGTCACAGTCCACAGTGATTTTGGAGCCAAAGAAAATGAAGTATGTCACTATTTCTGTTGGTTTTTTTTTTTTTCCCCATCTATTTGCATGAAGTAATGGGACCAGATGCAATGATCTTTGNGTCTCTTTCTATTCTGGTTTCCTCTGTGTGTATGCCCATCAATGGGATTGCTGGGTCATAAGGCAGTTCTGTTTGCAATTTCTTAAGGAATCTCCACACTGTTCTCCATAGTGGCTGTACTAGTTTGCATTCCCACCAACAGTGTAAAAGGGTTCCCTTTTCTCCACACCCTCTCCAGCATTTATTGCTTGCAGACTTTTGGATCGCAGCCATTCTGACTGGTGTGGATGGCTAACAAACACATGAAAAGATGCTCAATGTCACTCATTATCAGAGAAATGCAAATTAAGCCAGCTTTTTCACTCTCCTCTTTCACTTTCATCAAGAGGCTCTTTAGTTCCTCTTCACTTTTTGCCATAAGGGTGTTGTCATCTGTGTATCTGAGGTTATTAATATCTCTCCCCAAAGTCTTGATTCCAGCTTATGCTTCATCCAGCCTGGCATTTTGTAGGATGTACTCTGCATCTAAGTTAGATAATCAGGGTTACAATATACTGCCATGACATACTCCTTTCCCGATTTTGAACCAGTCCATTGTTCCATGTCTGGTTCTAACTGTTGCTTCTTTGACCTGCATACAGGTTTCTCAGGAGACAAGTAAGGTGGTCTGGTATTCAGGAAGCTGAGGGAGTTCATAAACACTAGACCTTTATTACAAATGTTGAACGGTGTTCTTCTACCAGAAACATAAGGGGGAAAGTACAGTAAATTTTGAGTAAGATAGTCAGAATCAGAAACTTACAGCTGCTAATCAGAACAGGTGTTTAAACACATTATAATTTAAAGGTTAAAGGTAGAAAGAGGGGGAAAAATCACTACAGCTATTCAATTTGGTAATGAATTCCAAATATAAAAAGGATAATTTGGGAGAACAAAAATACAAAAGGGAAAGAGGGAAAAGATAGAACTTGCATAAATAAATAAAGATATTAATGAGTCTATCATCAGAAAAAGGATCATTTTATCTGTGAGATGTTTTATACAAACATCGTGGTAATAACAAGTAATAAATCTAGAGCAGAGATGCAAAGCATAAAAAAGGGGAAACAGAAAAACATGATAGAAAACCACCAAAATAAAATGACAGACAGAAACACGAGAAAAAGGAACAGTGGAGGTAGAGACAATCAGAAAGCAAAAGATGAGATGGCAGGGTACCAGGTCCTCATCTGTTAATAGTTGCCCTAACTGTAAATTGAGTTTACCAATCAAAAGGTAGAGTAGCTGGATTGATTAAAAAATAAAGCCAAATTATACACTGCCTCTGGGAGATTCAACTCAGCTAAAAAGATAAAAATAGTTTCAAAGTGAGGGGATGGAAGATGATACTCCAAGCCGATGGCACCGAAAGAAAGTGGGTATAGCTCTACTCATATCAGGCAAAATACACTTCTAGCTAAAAGAAGTAACAGGAGACAAAGATGGACAGCTTATAATGATAAAGGGGACAATTCATAAGAATGCATAGCAAAAAGTAAGACATAACAATTATTAACATATATGAACCTACCTTGGAGTACCTAGGCATACCAACATATATAAAATAATTATTGTAGACCTAAATGGAGAAATTTACAGTAACAAAATAATGTGCTTATATGGCATCTGTATATCCTCATCAGTGAAATGTTCAGTCATGCCACTTGTCCATTTTTAAAGTAAAGGACTTTAATACATCATTTATATTAATGGATAGATCATCCAGACTGAAAGTCAATAAGAACAGACTTAAATAAAACATTTACCCAGATGGATTTGATAGATTTGTATAGAATATCTCATCCAAATAAAGGAAAGTATACAATTTTTTTAACTGCCCGTGAAACTGATCAAGAATAGACCATACGTTAAGACACAAAACAAAGTCTGAACAAATTTAAGAAGATTGAAATCAAAATAAGCACCTTTTTCAATCACAATGATATGAAACTAGAAATCAAATACGAGAAGAAAGCTGGAAAAACCACAAATACTTGGAGACTGAAAAACATGCTACTGACCAAGTGTTCAATAGGTCAGTGAAGAAATCAAAGATCCATGGGATAACACAAGTCAGCTAGCAAGACCTACCTGTTACATATTGAACAACAGCCAGTAATAGCAAAATAAACATTTCTCTAAAAATGACATACTTACCAAAATAGTCCACAGCTTTTATCATAAAACACAATTTAGCAAATTTAAAGAGTTTAAAACATACAGAGTGTCTTCTCTGTTCTCTAAGGCCTCAAATTAAAATGGACATCAGGAACATCTCTAAACATGGAATGTTTTTAAAAATCCAGTTAGAAAATGGGCAAGTGTCATGACTGGACATTTCAGTGGTGAGGATATGCAGATGGTAGATAAGCACATGCAAAAACACTCAGCATCATTAGACAAATTAAAATCATAATGAGATACTGCTACCTAGCCATCCAAATGGCTAAAATAGAGTGCAAATATGAAATAATGGAAAGGATGTGGAGAACCTGTATGACATTTCCATTGATGGTGATAATGTAACATGGCACGGTCACTCTAGAAAGTACTTTGGCAGTTTTCTATGAAACTAGAGCTGTAATTACAATTCAACCTACCAATTGCTCTACTCGCTGTTTATTCCAGAGAGAAGAAAACTTGTATTCACACAAAATCTGTACATGAATATTCATAATAGCCAAACCTTATTCTTAATAGCCTCAAACTGGAAACAGCCCAGATATCCTTCAACAATTAAATAAAAAAATGACTGTAATAAATACATGCCATGAAATATTATTCTGCAATAACCGGGCATGCACCATTAATAGACACAATGACTTGAATGAATCTCCAAAGAATTATGTTGCATGAAAGCCACTCTCAAAAGTTATACAATGTATGATTCTATTTATGTGAGTTTTGAAACACACTTTAGAAATGGTGAATGTACTATTGGTTGCCTAGATTTAGCGAAGGTAAAAGGAAAGGCAAGAAGATATGGTTAAAATGGCAAAACCCACCACAATATTGTAAAGTGATTAGCCTCCAATTAAAATAAATAAATTAATTTTAGAAAAAAGGCAGCAGATATCCTTCTGGTCAAGGAACTATTCAGTATCTTGGTTATAGGAGTTGATTCAGGAGACTACACAGGTGACAGAAATGTATTACACGTACACACACAGACACAGGGAAATAAGTAGATGTGAAACTGAGGAAGTGTAAATAGAATCAATAGATTGCATCAATGTCAGTATCCTAATATGATATTATACAAGTTTTAAAAAGTATTGCCAATCTGGGAGACTGGATAAAGGGTACATAAAATTTCTTTGTATTTTTCTTAAGACAGCATATTAATTTCAGATTAATTTGAGAAAAATGACAACTGAAAATGTATGATGAAATGCTTGATATTTAACTATTGTTTTAAGTGGTATAAAGATTAAAATCACAGAGACCTACTTAAAATATGAATCTAAATATGCCATTCATCTTACAACTTAGACTCTATAAAAATCATGCCTTATACTTTAATCAAAATGGTAATAAGTTTCCTTGTCACTCTGATGCTCTAACTTTGCTGTCACTTATGTTTTATGTTAATATTTATGATGTTCTGTGCGTTTATATTATCCCACACTGGCTTTTTGGATGCGTGATCTCTGAGATGCCTTTCTATTCACCTTTTCACCTGATGAACTCCTTTATGCCTATTTAAATTGATTCTAGATTGAGAAAACTATCATGACTCTTTCACTCTTTCCCCTCATCCCTTTAACCTCTATATGTTTATAATACTCGTTCCACACCTTCACTTATTTCATTGTATTATAAGTGAAAAAAGGAATCTATTTGAGGAATCTATTTCAGTCTTCCTACTCTGCCTCATGGGAACAGAGATTATAAATCCCAGAACTAAACATAGTTGGCATATCACAAATATTCAATAAATATTGATTAAGTAACAGTATGCTAACCCATATATATGGAACTTAAAAGATAGTGATGATGACCCTATATGCGAGACAACAAGAGACACAGATGTATAGAACAGTCTTTTGGACTCTGTGGGAGAAGGCGAGGGTGGGATGATTTGAGAATAGCACTGAAACATGTATACTATCATATGTAAAACAGATCACCAGTGCAGGTCCAATGCATGAGACAGGGTGCTCAGGGCTGGTGCACTGGGATAACTCTGAGGAATGGGATGGGGAGGGAGGAGGGAGGGGGGTTCAGGTGTATACCCATGGCTGGTTCATGTCAATGTATGGCAAAAACCATTACAATATTGTAATTAACCTCCAATTAAACTAAATAAATTTACAAAAAGAGAGACAAACAAAAAGAAAATGGGAGTTTTAGATTTAATTTTAAAACATTCTTTCTAAAATATTAGTACTGTGAGACATGTGCAGAATCTGTGTTGCAGAACTCCTCTTTGTATACAATTTTTCTGCATAGTTTCAGCTCAAAGCAATTTAAATAACTTTTTAAGATTTATGTTTTACAGCTCTTTCCCTTATGATTTTGATGGAATGCACTGATAATTACTTATATTCACACCAGGAGATTACAGTAAATATAATTGCTAGGGCGGTGTTCCTCTTATGAAATTATACCCAAGCATCCCTAAGGAAGGAGAGCTTTTGAAACTCATGTGTTCTAAAATTATTTTTTAAATTTACTTTTACCAACCCATCAACTCTTCATTTCAGTCTATCTTCTAGTACACACGGCATTGATATTCAGTGTATTAATTCAGATCTGTAGCTGCCAAAGTATTTTTTAGTGTGCATAAGAAAGTTAATATAAATTTTAAAATATCTTGAATTAGAATCAGTAAACTTCTGTTCAAATTCAGAAAGCAGATTAATAACTGTGTGACCTTGAGAAAAATCAATACTTTTGAACCCATTCTTTCATTAATAAATTTCTGGTGCACCTCAAAGTATGTTTTGAGGATTTAGTAACCTGAGGATATAAATACTTGTGATATTTGATGGAAAATAATACATATCATGAGGTTCTATAAATTTCACATTTGCTTTTATAACCTGTTACATATGTATGATTTTGTGTAAATTCACTGATACTTTGTATGTTTGTGTATACTGAAGCATTGCAGCTCTATAGTACACTGAAAATAAATGCCTAAACCTTGTAAAGTGCACAAATAATTAGAATGTATGCACGATATAGTTTTATTTTGTTATTATACCTTCATTTGGGGAGATACATTCAAGATATTTTAATAAGATGTAATGATTACAGTGGAAATTTTGTCTTATAAAGCATTTACAACATTTTAATTCATTCTATGTTATGTATATACTGTTATTTTTGACAATCCCTTTTTGTAAATTTGTAATTGTGCTGATGCTCTGTTGTTTGGTGCAGACATGCTAAGAATTGCTCCGTCTTCTCGGAGAAATTTCCCCTTTGTCATTATGCATTTCCCTTCTTATGTAACACCTCTGATACCTTCCTTTACTTTGAATTCTGCCTTGTTTGAAATTAATATATCTACTCCCATTTCTTTTGCTTAGCGTTAGCGTTAGCATATTTTCTTTTATTCACTTCTTTTAATCTGCATTTGTCTTTATATTTTAATAGGTCTATAGTAGACAACATATGGTTGTGTCTGTTGTTGATTCACTCTGATAACCTCTGTCTTTTTAATTGGTGCATTTAGACCATCGTCATTCAATGATTCTTTATATAGTTGGATTAATATCCACTGTTACAGTTTTCTATTTGTTGCCCTTGTTTGTTTCTATTTTTTTCTTCCACTCTGTCTCTGCCTTTTGTGGCTTTAATTGGGCATTTTTCTATTATTCCATTTTTCTATTTTCTTGTTGATAGATGTATAGTCACTCAATTGTGTCCTATTCTTTGCAATGCTTTGGACTATAGCCCATCGGGCTCCTTTGTTCTTGGGATTTTTCAGGCAAGAACACTGAAATGGATTGCCATTTCCTTCTACAGGGAATATTCCTGACCCAGGGATCGAATCCAGGTCTCTTGCATTGCAGGCAGATTCTTTACTGTCTGAGCCACCAGGAAATCAACACTGAATATTCATTGGAAGGGCTGATGCTGAAGCTCCAAGACTTCAGCCAACTGATGTGAAGAGCTGTCTCATTGGAAAAGACCCTGATGCTGGGAAAGATTGAAGGCAGAAGGAGAAGGGGACAACAGAGGATGAGATGGTTGGATGGCATCACCAACTCAAAGGACACAAAACTGAGCAAACTCCAGGAGAGTGTGAAGGACAGGGAAGCCTGGTGTGCTGCGGCTGAGGAGTCACAAGGAGTCCGACCCATCTTGGTGACTGAAGAACAATTTTGATCTGTTCTTAGCTAAACAGTTACAGTTATATTATTCTTTACACTTTAAACAATTTCTTTCTTTACTTCTTTTTTTTTTTTTTTAGTGATTGCCCTAGAGTTTGCAATATATATTTACAACTAATCCAGTTCCACTTTTAAATAACACTTATATTGCTTCATAGATAGTATTGTCATAATCCTAATTCCTCCCTCTTTTTCCTTATATCATTGTTGTCATACATTTCTCCTCTGCATAATCATGCCTAAGCATTTATATCAAATATGATTCTGCTACTCTTATTTTAACAAACTCTTTCTGTTATGTTAGGCCCAGCCTGTTGATGGTGAAGCCATCAGCTAGGAATTCCTGAGTCACTCTCCTGGGTCCATGCTACTTAGAAAGAACACCACACACGTTTCCCCCCACTGGGGTCAGTGCTATGGCTGGGGCCACCTGTTCTGTTTTCCATTATCATGTGTCTTATGTCACAGGATTCATTTCAGCAAAAACCATCAGAGAACTTTTTGGAACAAGACTTATTACTCACAGTGTCCACTTATTACTAAAGTGTCCATGGCATGCCGCAGGGCCACAAGTGAGGTTGTAAGGGAAAAGAGTGGTGGGCGAAGGGGGAGATGAGAGGGAGAGAGAGAAAGCTTGGATTTAGGCACTACTTTTAGCCTCACAGCAGTGTGAGGCTGGGTTATCTGGATTCCACTGGATCACTCATTGTCGGCCAGTTTGCACCCTAAGAGTGGGATTTGGGGTTTGAGACAGTGGAAGAAGTGGGGTCACTAAACTGGTTGCCCAGGGTTGCCCATGGTCTTCGTAAAGGGAAATTTCCTGAGTGTGAGGGTCTGGTTACTTATGTGGCTGTTTTGTTAGCAGCTGGGTCATACAATTATTAATAGCAACGTATTTATTTGAGATGGATGTCTTTTAAAGTAAAAAATGCCTTAGCAATCAAAATCTTAGTGTCAGTCACTTATACTACACTGTTAGATCAGTTAAGAGTAAGAAAACACAATTTTTTATCTTCACTTATTATTTCACCTAATTTTTCCCCCTTTAGGTAGATCAAAGTTTCTGACATACATTACTTCCCTTCTCTTTAACGAACTTTTATTATTTCTGACAGGGTAACTCTATAGGCAACAACTCTCTTCAATTTTTCTTTTGCTGAAAGAGTCTATTTCTCCTCCACTTTTCAAAGATAATTTTGCATGGACCAGAATCCTAGATTGTGTTTTTATTTTCTCTCAACACTTTAAATACTTCAAGCCACCCTTTTCTGCTTGCATGGTTTCTGAGAGGCAGTGGAATGTCATTCTTACATTTGTTCTTCTATAGGTAAATTGCCTGCCCACCCTCACCGCCGCCCGTGGCTTCTTTTTAATTTACATTTGATAATCTGTATCTTGCAGATGATATTGCTAGTTGTTATGATACCCTGATTGGTATTCTCAGTGTTTCCTGGACCTACGGCTTGCTGTTTGACATGAGTTTAGAGCAATTGTCAGTCATTATTGTTTCAAATATTTCTTCTGTTCTTTTCTCCACCTGGTGTTCCCATTACGTGTATGTTATACCTTCTGTAGATGTCCCATAGTCCCCAGGTATCCTGTTATGCTTCTTTTTCAGTCTTTTCCTGTGTGCCTTTCAGTTTTGGTCATTTCTGCTGAGAATTTGCAAGCTCAGAGATTCTGTTCTCAGCCATGCCTAGTCTCATAAGTCCATCCTTTAGGCATTCTTAAAGGCATGCTCCATTTTTTGATGCAGGTTTCGGATGTCTGGAATTTCTCCTTGGTTCTTTCTTAGATGTCCAAGGTCGCTTACATTACCTCTCTTCTTGCATGCTTTCTACTTTAGTCATTGGAGCCCTTAGCGTGTTCTTCGTTGTTCTGTTTAAACTGCTGGGTTGATCATTTCAGCATCCCTGCCAGATCTGAGACTGGTTTTGATGCTTGCTCTGTCTCTACAGGGTGCTTCCCACGTGGTGCACTGGTAAAGAAACAGCCTGCAAATGCAGGAGAAGCAAGAGACACAGGTTCAATCTGGGTCAGGAAGGTCCCCTCAGTAGGAAGTGGCAACCTGCTCCAGGATTCTTGCCTGGGAAATCCCTTGGATGGAGGAGCCTGGTGGGCTGCAGTCCCTGGGGTCACAGAGAGTCAGATTCACGACCGAGCACACACGTGCGCTGTCTCTTCAAAACGTGCTTTTTGCCTTTCAGTAAGTGTGTGTGTGTGTGTGTGTGTGTGTGAGAGAGAGAGAGAGAGAGAGAGAGAGAGAGAGAGAGAGAGCCAGGAGTGATGTATTGGGTGAAAAGGAACTATTGTAATCAAGCCTTTAGTAACGTGATAGTAAGTTGTAGGAAGAGAAGTGCTCTATAGGTAAATGATTCGGTCTTTGTCCTTTAGTGCCTCTGTGCCTCTAGTGTGTGAACTTCATATTTGCTTCTCAGTCCTCCCCACTTCTTTTAGATTTTCCAGGATGGCTAGATTTACCTAGATTTGAGTATTTCCCCTTTTCCACATGGAAGGATAAAACCAGCTGGGAATTCCTTGGTGGCTGAGTGGTTAAGATTCCATGCTTCCAATGCAGGGGGTATAGGATCCATCCCTTCCAATGCAGGGGGTATGGGATCCATCCCTAGCATGTAAGATCCTACATGCCAAGCAATGCAGCCAAAAAGTTAAAAAAAAAAAAAAAAGTTATGTTGTGTGCTTTGCCTCCTCTAAGCTAGAACCAACGGAGGTGGATGTTGCCTTGCCCCATGCCAGTTAGATGTTGCCCTTGCCCCATGCCACTTAGATGTCAGTGAAACCTCTGGAGTTTGGGCTTTAGTTACATAGCTTCTCCTGAGGGCAGACTTTATTTGCAAAAACAGAATGCTCTGGAATATGTCAAAACGATTCTCTCCCTGCCCTGCCAGAAGCACAAGGGGACTTTTCTCCAATAATCCCTATTGTGAACCTGCTAGAACTCTAGCAGGTGGAACGCATGAGAGTGTGAGTAACTCGGTAGTGACTGGATCTCCCTGGAGTTTTTAAATATCCCACTGAGCCTCCAGCAGGTCTTCAGTCACAGGTCGGCTTTCTCCACACAGGAGCTGGTTTCTGAGGCGTTTCTTCTCCGGTAAGTTGTGATTGTTTTCCTTTGTATTTTGCCTGTTACTCTCTTCAGTTTTGGGGACTTCAGGTTGCTCTATGACTTCTCTTGTGGATCTAAGAAGTTGGTTTTTAGTTTGTTCGGAGTTTACTTGTTGCTAAGAGAAAGTGGCCACTTCTAGCTTCTTCTATGCTGGAATGAAAACCTTGTTTCTTTTCAAATAGTTTAAACAGTAATTCTGTTATCTAATAATATTTAGCAATACTGAAACCTTAGAAGTGCAAGCAAGTAAAATGTCCCTTAGATTTGTTGTACAGTCTGAAATGTAGCTTTGACAGATTATAAATTTGAACAGGTATATTCATGTTTGATTTAAACTGGTATCCCTGAAGAAATCATCTCCAGTGCAGCATTTTCCCCAGAACCATGTGGCTTTAAGGTTGAAACTTCAGTGAATTAAATTCTCATTTTCCATTGAATTCTGAAGTTATGGTAGTGATTGACAGATGCTTAAATTTGGTCCCCAACCTGAAGGAGGCACAATAATGAAGTTAAGGGAAAAAAAGCATATACTTTATAAATAAAATGATTCCCCATTTATTTAGTTTGGGCAAGATATTTAATCACTTCAGTTTTTCCCCTTTCAAAATGGAGTTACCTAACTTACAGTATTTGTATGAGGGTTAATTTATTTATGATTAAGACAGTACCTAGCACTTAATACATATTTTAGTTTCCTTTTTGTCTTACATGGATTTTGTTTCCCCAATTTCCTGATTATCAAAAATATGTGTATGGTTGTTCAAATTTAGATTCCTGGGTCCTACCAAAGAGTTACTGTACAGTGCCACCATGCTATAAATTAGAATCTGCAGTGAGATTCAGCACACAGGTGTTCCTTGTAGAAGTCATTGAAGCGATACATCCTATTAAGTCTCAATTGAGCACAAACTGACCTGTCCGGTACAAAGAGCTAGAATATGTTACCAGTGAAGAAACTCACCCAAACCTAGACATGGTCATCAGTTTGGGATTTGCTTGATTTTTCCATATATCACTTATTATAAGAGAGTTCCTGTAGTTTGTTTTCTTAATTGAATTTTGTCTGAAGAGACTTTTATGTAAAAGTTGAGGGCCATATGATTGTTTTCTGGAGTTGAAATATGAGAAGTTGATTACACTGGGGTGTCTTCTGTGGGAAGTATTACTCACCCACATCCTTCTTATTCCATAATATGAATTTGTGATTGATACCTATTCAGGTAATAGGTCATGTACATTTGTGATATAGAAACGAGATTGTTTTAAAAATATTCACGCATTCTAATATTTCACCTGAAAGAAGTCTTATTATAGACACACAGAGATCCATACGTACACACACACACTAATATATTTTAAGAGCCTGGCTCTGATACTTGCAAAGTATGTGACTATGGAGCAGTTGTTTAACCTCTTGGAGCATAAAATTTAGTATGTCAGAAATGGAAATCACAATAACTGTATTAAAAGCCTATTTCGAGGATTAGGTCGGCGCTCGTTCTTATATGCCTGGTTTATCATAGATATTCTTTGCTCCTCGATTTCAAGCTAGTCCAAATGCTTGAGGGTAATTTATTCAAGGAATTCTCCTGAAATTCAGTGGAGGGTAACTTAGCCTATCCCTTTAAACCTATCCAGTTCTGTTAAACAGAGGATGCCGTGAGCGGGATTAAATTTTTTTTTTTTTTTTTGCTTTTTTTTGCCTGCTCTGGATCTTTGTTGCTGCGAAAGGGCTTTCTCTAGTTGTGGAGAGCAGAGGCTACTCTTCTTTAGCATGCGCAGGCTTCTCATTGCACTGGCCTCTCTGACTAGAGCATGGGATCCAGAGCATGTGGGCTTCAGGAGTTCTGGTGCACAGGCTTAGTTGCACAGCGACATGTGGAATATTCTGGGACCAGGGATTAAACCCATGTCCTCTGCACTGGCAGGTGGATTCTCATCATCTGTCTCCCCCTTCTCCTCCAGCTCTCAGTCTTTCCCATCATCAGGGTCTTTTCCAATGAGTCAGCTCTTCGCCTCAGGTGGCCATAGTATTGGAGCTTCAGCTTCAACATCAGTCCTTCCAATGGATATTCAGGGTTGATTTCCTATAGATGCCTTGTATTCTAATTTTCTTAAGTGGTTGTCTATGTTGGTTGATTTCTTTCTTTCTTTTTTTTTAGAGCTTCCATTTTACTTGACTTTACTTTACAGTACTCTATTGGTTTTGGCATACATTGACATGAATCTGCCACGGGTGTACACGAACTCCCAAACATGA
>SJYX01020146.1:106557-122680 GCA_006410675.1 Oreotragus oreotragus
TCTTTTAATTTCATGGCTGAAGTCACCACCTGCAGTGATTCTGGAACCCAAGAAAATAAATTCTGCCACTGTTTCCACTGTTTCCCCATCTCTTTGCCATGAAGTGTTGGGACCAGATGCCATGATCTTAGTTTTCTGAAGCTTTAAGTGAAATGGACCCTATGTTTTCATTCTTAAATCATTGATGTGGATGTGTCTGTGTCTGTAACAAGGACACATCTATTATATGCTTTTAGAGATGAGAAAATTTTAAAGATATTTCAAAGTTTAATATTTTTATTGATTACATAAAAATACTTAGATATTTGTTTAAATAAATCTCTTGGCTCTGCTTTATAATATAGGTTTACCATTTTTGCCTAATTTAAAAAGTGGTCACTGTATCCTCAAAACTTTTGGAAAATCCTAGAACATTTTATTTATCTAACTAGCCATAAGGTATGAAGGGAATTTAAACTCATTTAACTGCATTAGCAACTACTAAGAAGAAATGTTGCATTTAGAATAACTAAAAACTGTATCATGTTGTTAATTTGTAACATAAACAGTAATATAAGTTCCCATAGATAGAAATCTGCAGAGAAAGTAAGATAGGACATTTACTGAAATTAGAATATTTATCAAAAACAAATTGCATTTTCCTTATGTGTTCACTGAGCTTAAATGTTAATGAAATTCTCCCTTTCAAATTATATTCACAAGGCAAATATTAGATAAGACCATGTTATCAAGGATAAAAAATGATTGAATTTCTGGTTTTACACTTAATAATCTGGAACAGAGATGTAGGTCAATGGGGAAAAAAGGGTATTTAAGATGTTACTGTTGCTTAGATAAAGTGATAGTTCATTCAAAGAAATAATCAACCCTGTGCACACTTGGAGAAAAAGTGATTTCTTTTCATTCCAAATGCCAACTGAACTGTAAAGGGTGACATTTTGAATAAAGGAAAGTAAGAATGAAAATGGATTATTAAAAAAAAATTATCAAGCTTATCAAATTGTACTCTTCCATTGCTTAGTCCAAGCTATCTGGAACTGACTTTTCTTATTATATTTTCAAATGTTCTGGTGCAGTTTCATTCAAATTGTCTAAATGATTTTTAGTTGAATTAAATATATTTTTGGACAGGGGTTCTTGTTAAAAAATCTCAGTAAAATGGAAATATGGAAACTTTCCTACCAACCAACCATCTGTTCTGATCCAAAAATCACTCTGCAAATTTCTGACAGCAGTAATGGCAAAATTCTAGCCTAGATGAATTTATGTGTGTCCCTGAGAGAGAGAAGTTTAAACAATAATATTGGATATTTTTGCACATGGGTATTTTGCAAAAGGTTCTTCGTGTTTTTTTTTTGTTTTTTACTCATACAAATGAAGATGAAGGGAATTCACTAAAATCTGAATAGTCAAAGAAATGGTATAGATGACAATAGAGAACTACCAAGTTAGAAAGTGAAGTTTATCCTACATTTGACTCCTGGGATTAACATCAGCTTCATTCTTAGCCAGATAGAGAGCCTATTGGTTTTTAGTACAATTAAAATAAAATTTGCCTTGAATCGTAATTTAATATATTTTGAGGAGATACCGATATTATTTAAAACTATTTATTCTTTTTAAATGTATGCATTGAAATGTAGTTGATAATGTTTGAATCCAGAGTAACTGAAACAGAACACTGTTCTAGGGATAATAAACTATGTTAGATAAAAAGAAAGACATGGTATAACACAGAAGAAAATATAGATCATACAGAGATAATTTTCAGACTAAAATACTAAAAAAACATTTATAGTGACACTCACTTTTGGCTTCCCAAATGACATTCTAATCTCTGTGTGATTCTCTTAAACAGGAGGAATCTCAGACGTTCCTCTGATCCATTCAGCCATCTAATGATGTTATCATCCATTTTATTGGCAACATAATTGTTAACCCGTGATGAATAGTCATGTAACTTAAGTAGAATATTATGTAATTTGTAATTCAATTTTATCTATGCTACATTCAGGGCTCAACCAAGAAAACAGAAATCACTGCAAATATTTAAATGGAAGGAATTTTGTAGAAAGTATTGATTAGATGGGTAATAGGACTACTGAGAAGCTGAGCAAGGGACTGTGAGTCATACCAGAAAATGGGCGGACACAGCAGGAAGCTGGTGCAGGAACAGAGGGCTGCAGAAGTGTGACTAAGCTCGGATTTAGAATCGCCTGCTGGAGACCAGCCAATGCACAAGCCTGTCTAGCTAGAGGAAGGGCTGTAATTGAGGTGGCATTGGAAGCAGAGAGGAAGGGGAGACAGTGACTTCTCCCTACTTCTGCCTTCCAGGTTCCTGACCCTGTCTCCCACAGCCAGGGAACATGAAGCCAGCTAACCAGGGAGCCTAGGAAGCAGGATGTGTTTGCTTGTGCAGGAGTCTCAGACTCATGCAACTTCGTAGTGCCCTCTACACAAGTTTGAATCTAATGTTTTTTTCAAATGTTTCCATTTTATAAAATTCTTTTTTTCCTAAATACACACAGTAGTATATCTCGGTATGTCAGTCAGTCAGTCAGTTCAGTCGCTCAGTCGTGTTCGACTCTTTGCGACACCATGAATCACAGCACGCCAGGCCCCCCCGTCCATCACCAACTCCCGGGGTTCACTCAGACTCACGTCCATCGAGTCTGTGATGCCATCCAGCCATCTCATCCTCGGTCTTCCCCTTCTCCTCCCCCCCATAATCCCTCCCAGCATCAGAGTCTTTTCCAATGAGTCAACTCTTCGCATGAGGTGGCCAAAGTACTGGAGTTTCAGCTTTAGCATCATTCCTTCCAAAGTAATCCCAGGGCTGTTCATCTTCAGAATGGACTAGTTAGATCTCCTTACAGTCCAAGGGACTCTCAAGAGTCTTCTCCAACACCACAGTTCAAAAGCATCAATTCTTTGGTGCTCTGCCTTCTTCACATCCAACTCTCACATCCATACATGACCACAGGAAAAACCATGGCCTTGACTAGATGGACTTTAGTCAGCAAAGTAATGTCTCTGCTTTTAAATATACTATCTAGGTTGGTCATAACTTTTCTTCCAAGGAGTAAACGTCTTTTAATTTCATGGCTGCAGTCACCATCTGCAGTGATTTTGGAGCCCAAAAAATAGTGACATCAAATAATTGTGACAGGCAGTTCAGTTCACATCGTTTAGGCACCACTCAGTCAAGCATTAATTTTCTACCAGGGCTGATTAGCTGTAAGGTACTGGCTATTAGCTGAAGGTATGACACTTATCTCAAAACCCTAGGGATCTCTGAAACTGTTTTCTTTCGAAATTGCAAACACATTTATTTCCCGCAGCCATTTTAAGCACCATTAGATCTACTGCTTCCTACGACCTGTCAGTTCTGTTCAGTTCAGTTGCTCAGTCGTGTCCAACCTGAGTGTCCTGATATTTTTGTGGAATAGCCTGGAGTTACTTCAAAGCCTCCCTTTACCCTGGGCCCTTTTCATACCTAGCAACATGGTGGGTTCCCTGATAAATGAGTCAGAGTAAATAGAGGGAATGTAGAATATACTGACTCTGAAATCCAAGCAGATCCAACAATCAATGCAAAAAATGTGTTTTGTATTTTAAAGAGTGACACTCTGACAATACCCAGAACCCAGCTCCCTTAGGAGATTCAATGGCACCTGAATTTTTACAGAATTTGTCTGATATATATGTGTCTCCCTCTAATCCATCCTATTTCTAATTCACCAACCTAATCAGATTCTGTATCATTTATATCATTGGATTTGCTTCAAGGTTGAAGATCAAGAACAATTGGATTACTGACTAATCCTATACTGAAATTCCTTACTATAGACTTGGATTAGCTGAACTTTCTTTTGTCTAATCAGAAGCAATCATAAAAAGCCCTCCAGAAGAACACTGGAGTTGAAAAAAAGATTGTAACACTTTTAACAGAAATAGTTATGGAGCTATTTCTTAAAACAGGTCACTGAACTATAAGATATTGTATTTATCCTTAGAGAAGAAAATGTAACTATTCCAAATAGAAGAAAGGATCAGTTTTAAATGAGAAATATTCTGGACAATGAGTGAGAGGTCAGTAGATAGCACATTTGAGACACTAAATCCCAACACAGATTTTTAAGAGTTACTGATTGTTTTATAGTTTAGATTTTCTTTGTCTCTTTATCTCTGCATCAGAGAAGGCAATGGCAACCCGCTCCAGTACTCTTGCCTGGACGATCCCATGGACGGAGGAGCCTGGTAGGCTGCAGTCCATGGGGTCGCACGGAGTCAGACAGGACTAAAGCGATGTAGCAGCAGCAGTAGCAGCAACCTCTGTATTCAGATTTAAAGGGCTCATGGGATTAGGTTAGTCCTATTTAGATCATCTCTCTTTTGATTGGCCTAAAGTTGAGAAATAAGTACCCTTCCCTTAATTATTTCTGTAAAATCCCTTTTGCCATATAATAAGTGATACCTGTTTATAGTTGTAAGTTTTACCCCCACGTAAGGGGGAGAGATTATAAAAGCAAGGGTCACCAGGGTCATTTTAGTATTCTGGGTACCACAGCTTCATTTCCCCTTAAGATAAAGTTATAGGTGCTTTCCTTTCATGTATGTTTGAAAAGAACCATGACTTAATAATGTGTGTTCTCTTCCTACTTCATCGGGCTTTTGACCATTCCTCCTAGGTGGAATATAGAGGTTCCATGCTAGGTTAATCATCTGGATATCAGAATGGTACAAGTTCTGTGACATTTCAAAAAGATTAGTCTTGCCAGGGAGGAGGGATGTGATAAAGTCAAATGTTCACAATAAGATGAGGAACAGAGCTCCCCAAATAAGATTTGTGTATTTTTCAGACTGATTTATGCAGTTTATCCTGATCGGCTACTTCTGGTGTTGCTTGGGAAAAAGCCAGAAATGAACTGAGGTTTTTAAGTATTGTATATAAGTTCTTTGGAAAAAGGTATAAGCCAGGAACAGCGATATATACTTTTGAACATTGTGTGTGGGGGGGACATTTTTCAGTCTTCTGTACGTGACCACTTGCCCCAAATTTATAAAACCTCTCAAGTCGCTACAGATCAGATTAATAGCTGTTTTCTTTTAGATTTCTTAGGATGTCAGAAATCTGCTCAACATAAAAAGGTGAATACTGATATGTAAAAATATATTCCTAAACTTTCAGGTAATATTTTTTCATACTAAAATAACTTTAGTGCCTTTGAAGCCTTAAGCTAGTGAGACTGTTCTTTTGTTATTTTTGACAAATGGGGGTCTTGGAAAAGATCTAAAAACATCAGGTGCCTTGGTTTATTAGGTATGGAGTTAGAAAGGACATGGGGTAGAGATATTTAGAAAATAAATGTAAGAAAGTGAAAGAGTAGAGTTAAAGAGATGAAAAACTTTTGAGAAAAATGTGTATTTGTCCTAAGCAGGTACTCAATTGGTTGCTCACCTCACACATGAGAATTCAAGAATAGGACAGCTACATGTTCTAGTCTTAAGTGTCATAAAAGGAGGGATATGGGCCAGTAGTACTGGTAGGTTTTAAAAAAATCTCTTCATAATCACTTGAGCAATTGCCATCATGTTATTCTAGAGTAAAAAGCTGCAGTAGACTGCCCTTTAAGATGGGTAAAACAATCAAGGCATTAGTTAATGGGTTTCAGTTCAGTTCAGTTGCTCAGTCATGTCCAACTCTTTGTGACCCCATGGACTGCAGCATGCCAGGCCTCCCTGTCCATCACCAGTTCCCGGAGTTTCCTCAAGCTCATGTCCACCGAGTTGGTGATGCTATTCAACCATCTCATCCTCTGTTGTCCCCTTCTCCTCCCACCTTCAATACTTCCTAGTGGCAGGGTCTTTTAACATGAGTCAGCTCTTCGCATCAGGTGGCCAAAGTATTGGAGTTTCAGCTTCAGCATCAGTCTTTCCAATGAATATTCAGGACTGATTTCCTTTAGGATGGACTGGTTGGATCCCTTTGCAATCCAAGGGACTCTCAAGAGTGTTCTCCAACACCACAGTTCAAAAGCATCAATTCTTTGGCACTCTGCTTTCTTTATAGTCCAATTCTCACATCCATTCGAGACTACTAGAAAAACCATAGCCTTGACTAGATGGACCTTTGTTGACAAAGTAATCTCTATGCTTTTTTATATGCTGTCTAGGTTGGTCATAACTTTTCTTCCAAAGAGTAAGCATCTTTTAATTTCATGGCTGCAGTCACCATCTGCAGTGATTTTGGAGCCCAAGGAAATAAAGTCTGACACTGTTTCCACTGTTTTTCCATCTATTTGCCATGAAGTGATGGGACTGGATGCCATGATCTTAGTTTTCTGAATGTTGAGTTTTAAGCCAACTTGTTTACTCTCCTCTTTCACTTTCATCAAGAGGCTCTTTAGTTCCTCTTCACTTTCTGCCATAAGTTACTGAGTTTATACTATTACAATTCATATTCCTATCCTGAGAGTAATAACTTGAGTAGACTGATGTGCACATTTCCCAGACATTGAAATACAGACAAACTCATAAACCATATTGTCTGACAAAACAAACATTAATTTTTCCCCACTTACTTAGGAGTTCAAAGTAGGCATGAATCATTTAAAATAAATGCCTCACTCTCTATTCCCTAAAGCCATCAAATTTGCTCCCAGACTTTGCTTTCAGTATGCTCTTTCACTCTGCTGGCTGCCAAAACAAAAAGTGGTGAAGGGATTTTCAATGCAGCAAAGAAACAGAGAGTCAGATGCTTATTCATAAAACAACCAAGCAAAACAAGCTGGATAAGCAGAAACACATAGCCAAGCCAATTCACAATCCAGCAGGGCTGAGACAAAGCAGCCAGGTATGGCAGCGCTCCCACTGAGGTGGTCCTATTTTAAGCAAAGCCCAGAGCTTGTGAACAGAGTCCATTTTTCTTCCTGTTTTAATTCAATAGAAACAGAACAAAGCAGATTCCAATTCCATCAGCGAATTAGATAGAGCTGAACCGAAAGGATTGAATGCAGGCAAAATGACAGAGCAGGCCAATGAAGTCTTTGAGAGAGGAGGATAGAAAGAGGGCCAGATCATTTAAAGTTTTATTTTATTTTAATTTCCCATTTGATTCAAATAGATTTCCAAGTACTCAAGAGAAACAAATGAGACATTCTAAGATCAATTTGAAATTTGGTGGAAGTGTGCAAGGCAGAATTTCAAACTGCAAAGCCAGCCAGGAACAACTTATGTTTTATAATATAAGATCCTTGGGATGGTCTAAGTTTTAGTTCCTAATATATTGTATAGCTGCCTAAACTGTGTGGCAAATATTTTAATTTTCTAAATATATTTTACTTCATGAACAGTTACAGAATTTTTTTTTTTTTAGTTAAAGTTTTTTTCCCAAATCAGTATTTATGTGTGTGTGTGTATGTGTGTGTTTGCTTGTAACTTTTGGAGGGTTTCTCTGTTTTGGCATAGTTAAAATAATTTTTTTCCAAAATGAACATTAGCATGTGTGCACATCTTTTAAAAGTTCAATTTAATGCAGTTACTTAATTTTTTCTTTTATATTATTTATAAATAAGAAACTGAATATATTCTTAAAGCTGCAGGTTTGACATGACTCCCTTAGGAGTCAGAGTCAAGCCCAGATCTCGGGCATCACCTGAAATAAGCAGACCGAATAATTTTTTCCAAAATGAACATTAGCATGTGTGCATATCTTTTAAAAGTTCAATTTAATGCAGTTACTTAATTTTTTCTTTTATATTATTTATAAATAAGAAACTGAATATATTCTTAAAGCTGCAGGTTTGACATGACTCCCTTAGGAGTCAGAGTCAAGCCCAGATCTCGGGCATCACCTGAAATAAGCAGACCGAGAGTCTCTTGAGCATCACTCTGTGTGTGGCTCTGAGTCCTAGTCTGTGGCTCGCGAATTCATTTCTTTCTTGCTCACCATTGCCTTCTGCCCAGAAGTCTGAGTGTTTGCCATAGCCTCATGGCTCAGAACATCATCTTCACAGAAAAAGCCAGATATAGACATAAAACCAGGAAAAATATATTAGCTTCACTGTATTTCATTATTAGCTTTGGGAAATAATAAAACCAATACCTGAATAACTGTTGGCACAACATTCAGTTAATTGTTATAAAAATGTGTCTTGAAGTGAGTAACAGAGGTATTGGATTTGAAATTAATTTCGAACATTTGATTCATTTGCTTCTAACTGTCCTGTACCCTGTGGGTTCGTGAAGGGATAATGGGTAAACGTATAATGTGCTTCACTTGCTAAAAAAGGGAAATAAGTCTGATTTATGGAGAGGGATTCAAAAAAGATGATATTTTACACAGAGTGGTCAGTGAAAACCTCACTAAGAACATGGCATTTGGGCAGAGAGCTGATGAAACCCAAAGCCTGGAGTAAACCTTGGAAATGCTCCAAAGGAAAGATTCCTAAAGGCAAGAGTTCAAGGACCCTAACGTATAATACTCTTGGTAGAATAGTGACTACCTAGTAGGTCATTAATGCTGAAGATGTATACGTGAGGAGAAAGGCATAGGAGTTGGTTAAAGGATGACCGTGCATGGTAAATATTTTCACCTTAATAGAGATTTCTTTCTGTCTCTGTAATCTCAATGTAAGTTAAAACTTCCCAACACTGGGAAAACAATGGGAAAATGCTAGAAGTGCTAGAAAATCTCACTTTGAACGTCAGGCTATGCTTTCTTGCTGACTTAGTGGTAAAGAATCTGCCTGCCCATGCAGGAGGCAAAAGAGATGAGAGTTCAGTTCCTATGTTAGGAAGATCCCCTGGAGAAGGAAATGGCAACCCACTCCAGTATTCTTGCCTGCAGAATCCTGAGAACAGAGGAGCCTGGTGGGCTACAATCCATAATGTCGCAAAAGAGTAGGACATGACTTAGCAGCTAAAGCAAGCCAGCTTCCCTAAATGTTAATATTTTACTGCACCTTCTATATCATTTCCTCCCTGTGTGTGCTTGTGCATATGTTATGACCCATTTCAGAGTAAACGTTCAACATAATATTTAAATATTTCAGTGCATTTTTCCTATAAAAAAAAGAACATTTCATGCATAAGAACAATAGAACTATCAATTGTACATACCAAGGATTTGTTTAGAGAACAGGGAAGTTATTCTGAAGAATATCTCATCTAGTGTTTCTCTGGCATCTCCTCATTATTTGACTTTTCTTTCACAAGGATATCAGAAAAGCATGTTATGTTTCCTCAGCAAATAATATCAGGAGACACATAATTTTCATTTGTCCTATTGCTGCTGCTGCTAAGTCGCTTCAGTCGTGTCCGACTCTATGCGACCCCATAGACGGCACAGCCCAACAGGCCCCTCTGTCCCTGGGCTTCTCCAGGCAAGTCCTATTATGGTAGTGTTAATTTTGATCACTTGCCTAAGGTCATGTGGGCAGGTTTTTCGAAGTGTAGTTTATTCTTGTTTTCCTTTGTATTAAAGAGGAGATATTTTAAGATTAGATGATAGATATACTTTTTCTCATCCAATGTGTACTTTAGCATTCATTTTAGCATCTACTGATACAGTATCTAGTAGATACAGTCTATTGATGCATTAATTTAGCATCATTTAGGGGCTAGGAGTCAGACATGACTGAGCAACTTCACTTTCACTTTTCACTTTCATGCAGTGGAGAAGGCAATGGCAACCCACTCCAGTGTTCTTGCCTGGAGAATCCCAGGGACGGGGGAGCCTGGTGTGCTGCTGTCTATGGGGTATGTGTACTTTAGCATTCATTTTAGCATCTACTGATACAGTATCTAGTAGATACAGTCTATTGATGCATTAATTTAGCATCATTTAGGGGCTAGGAGTCAGACATGACTGAGCAACTTCACTTTCACTTTTCACTTTCATGCAGTGGAGAAGGCAATGGCAACCCACTCCAGTGTTCTTGCCTGGAGAATCCCAGGGATGGGGGAGCCTGGTGTGCTGCTGTCTGTGGGGTCTCACAGAGTCGGACATGACTGAAGTGACTCAGCAGCAGCAGCAGCAGCACCTACTGATGATACAGTCCCATGGCTTTTGAAATTTTTGAGTCTAGCTGGTGGATCAGGCACTGTCCAAGGTCCTCTGTGAACATTGGATACTGTTACCTCTCATTCTTCTGGAAGATTTTTTTCTCCAGACCCTAGTGGTTTCTTCATAGGCATGCTCTGATCAGCCCGTATTAATAAATACATAAGTGGGCCTCTCTGCAGACTTCTCAGGCTCATTCTCTGTATGGCTCTGCTCTGTCTAACAGTCTGGGCCAAGAACTCTGGCCCCTTTACTTTCCTTGGATTCCCAGTTCAACTCAGGGCATCTGCTAGATTCCAGCTGGGTTCCCTTGCCTGCACTGCATCTGGAAACTTCATAAAAATGAAAGTGAAAGTCCTCCAGTCGTGTCTGACTCTTTTGTGACCCCATGTCTGACTCTTTGTGACCCTCCCTTTATTCCTTCTAACTGAATAATTATTTTAATGAATGCCAATTTTATTCTTCACAATAATAAAAACAATAGAAACACTATACAATTGGTGGAATTCTCCAGGCCAGAATACTGGACTGGGTAGCCTTTCCCTTCTCCAGGGGATCTTCCCAACCCAGGGATCAAACTAGGGTCTCCTGCATTGCAGGCTGAGTCCATACGCTGAGTCTAAATTGTATTGTTACCCCATTTCCTCATCTTTCAGGGATCATTTTATTGCCTGGTATACAGTATCTTGCTTACTTTAGCATCATCTACTTTTTCCACATTTTGGTGGTTTTGGAGGGGAGACTGTATCCATTCTCTGGACTCCGTTAGTTTATATGCCATCTGGCATCATTTGTCTCCAGGAAGTGAATGGTTGGAACTGACTCCTCCCTGCAGTCTCCTATCTCTCTCCAGATTTCAGGTTCCTTGGTTACCTCGTGACTTCAGATTTCTGGTGGTTTCAAGTGGAAACCATGAATCTGAAGTTTTTCCAGTGGGAAAGATGCTCTTTTCAGCTTCTCACATTTCCTGAGACCAGAAGCCTTATTATTATTATTTTTTTAAATAGAAACCCTGAAGCAACTTTTAAATGAAAGATAAAGCATAATGGAGACTTAAAGAAGATGAATCCCTCTGTTTGCTTGGAGATGAGGATGTCTAATATTGGCTAAGGCCATCCTCTTGCTCTCTCTTAGAAACTTTCTGTGCAGCTAACAGAAAAGTAAGTTATACCAATAAATCAGGCAAAGTGCTTAATTAATGTCCATTGTATATAACTCAGAGTGGCACAGCCTTTCTCTAGTGCATTATATTAACCTAAGATAAAGATATTAGCCCTTTTGATTTAATGACCTGCTGTAGTATATCAGAATCTATAATATGCCAGTTTATTCCTTCTAATTGAATAATTATTTCAAAGAATGCCAATTTTATTCTTGGCAATAATAAAAATAATAGAAACACTGTTAAGTTCTGTTTAAAACATGTAATAGTAGTACATGTAGTCAATAACAAGAGCAAGGGTAAGTCTGCTCATGGATAGGAAAGCAGTTGTGCTGATCATACAGTTGTCTCTACTCATAATTAAATTCCCAGGAAGAATAAAAGAAAATACACAAAATGAATTTATATCATTTTGGGGAATTTATTAGAAGACCATATGAAAATGTCAGGAAGAAATTCATTTAACTTTAGTGTTAATGTGCTTGAATTAAATGCTTTTATTCCATAAAGTTAGATGCATGTTTAAATCTATTTTAACAGTCATTAAGAAAAAGATAAAACTTATGTCATATCTATGTGAAAATTCTACCTGACACCTTTAGTATGCTTTTGTACATCCACATTCAAAATAAAAAGTGAGAAGCATTCAGTTGTGAAAAACTGTTAAAAAGTTATTAATAGTTTTATTCCTATATATTAAATTTCTGGATCATGAAAGTATGTATGATACATAGCTATATGTATTATATGTGTCTGCTTTATTTTTAGGTAAATACACATTTATAGGCCTCCCTGGTGGTTCAGGCAGTAAAGAATCCACCTGAAATGTGAGAGACCAGGGCTCAATCCCTGGATCAGGAAAATCCTCTGGAGAAGGGAAGGACAACCACTCCAGTATTCTTGCCTGGGAAATCCCATGGACAGAGGATTTATTTTAACTAAATATACACTTATTATGTAGGCTGATTAGTAGTAAACGCAGTTCTTATATTTTGATCCCTTTGTATGATCCTGTAGCTATACTTTTTCTATAGATATATTTTGAAGTTTTAATTGTCATCAACTGTTTTGAAATTCTAATTCATCCTGTTCATTTTTTTTTAAAGAAAGTGTTGCTATTCGTTAATTTCTCAAAGACATTTAAGCAGGCCACCATGCTTTTTCCTTTACTAAATCATGCGTTTCTGTACTGCAGTTACAGAACTGAATCAATATTACTGAGCTAGACAGTAATTAAACAGAGTAAGATGAAGCTACAACGAAGGCCTCCAGATCTTTTAGATAGTATTTCTAATACCTGTTAAAGTTATTTTTTGAGCAATTTATTGAGCAAATACCACACTGTACCAGCTTTCCATCTTAGTATTTTTATATGATTTTCTTTCATAATATGTTCTTAGCATAGCCCTTTCTTTTTAGTTTTCTCTCTACTTTTAAAAACAGGTTCATGCTTATTTCAAAAGTCAACTAATGAAAGTGCAAAAAAGAGAGGGCTTCAGAGTTACATGGACCACAAGACAAGGAGAGGTAGTTTTTTGCCTGATATTTCCTCTGTTAGAAAAGAAAATATGAATAGAGTAATTTGGTTAATTTTGAAGAATCTGAAAAATGCTAAAGTGTTTATCAAGTTGTTATTTGATATACAAATATACAAGATATTTCATGAAGGGGACTATGACTTTCCTATTTCCTTGTATCTCTCCATAGATATGGACACTTTCACTGACTAGTTATTCAAATAAATTTGTCTGTAATATCTTGACCACTGAATGACAAGTGGTCATTCCACTAGATGACAAGTTAAATTAGTGGAAATATTTGGTTTGTGTTATTGCATGATTCTGATTTGGAATCCTGACTCTGCTGTAGTTTGGGAGGTTTACCTAGGACAAATGAGTTTACTTATAGAAAAGTTAGCTTCATGAGATCTAAAATTCAGATTTTGAAGTCTATTTCCAAATATTTTATAACTTAAAGGAATTATGGTCCAGCATGATACCTTGAATGGCATGATTCTTGATAAAGTTAATCATTTCTACCGCTTCTCAAATTTTACTCCATAGCATATATAGAGTGTGAAAATCCAGGTGTATTTTTCTAGTAAAAGGGGAAAAAAGCCAGGTTGATTCTTCCTATCTTTAAGTTCTGGTCAATTCCATCTGTTCAAGACTCCCCACTGCAGGACTTCTATCTATCCTACACACTTCCCCTGGTATGTGTTTACCTTCAATTAAATCCTGTCTCTGCTTCCCAGCTCATATTTCCTCCATGAATCACTTTTAGTGCCTTGAAATGCCTTTCAGCAAATTTGAGTTCATTGCAGCATGGCTTTAGACCTGTAATTCATTTTGCTTTGACTAATAATAATTATTTTTAAATATTTGTATGTTGACATTGAAGACTACACAGCAATAATAACATTTGTTCGAAGTATAGGTTAGTGACTGCCTTATTTTAATACTTAGCAGTGAAGCAGTGAATTTCCCCATAAGATACTAAGCAGATGAGGCCTTTATTGCTCATCATAAAACCATTTCTTTATCTCTTGCATCATAGGGTGCTCTCATTCCTTAAGAGCAGTAGTTTGAGTTATAGCCATATTTTGTTATCAAATAGAAATTAAATTTTTCTGAAGGGATTCGAGGGAATATGTAGTCAATATTCCCAGTGTTTCAAACAAAATGGGACAGTAAAAATGTTATTATTTATTTATTTTAGTTTCTCCCTTTAAAAAAATAATTTATTTATTTTAATCGGAGGCTAATTACTTTACAATACTGAGGTGGTTTTTGCCATGCATTGACATGAATCAGCCATGGGTGTACATGGGTCCCGCATCCTGAAACCCTCTCCCACCTCCCTCCCCATCCCAATCTTATGGGTTGTTCCAGTGCACTGGCTTTGAGTGCCCTGCTTCATGTATCGAACTTGGACTGGTGATCTGTTTCACATATGGCAATATACATGTTTCAACGCTATCTTCTCCAGTCATCCTGAAAACCTACAGAACATGTGGGCTTATGTTGCGGTGCTTGGTGAAAGGTATGGTGTAGCATGGCACTGTCTCTGGGGATCAACCACAATGTATTTTCTTCCCATCTTCAATAATTTGCCAGGGAATGGCCAAGTTACCGCATATTGAGTTTAGAATTACATATGACTCTTTGATCACTAGAAGTGGATTTATTATTTTTCCACTTTGTAAAAATCTGTAGCAATGTCTTTTATTATAAAAAGATCACCTAGCTCTATTTTAATCTATCCTTGAGCTATAGAAATATAATGTCTATTGTTGAAGGTTTTCATTTTTTCTTTTGTGTTACTTTTTGCAACTTTTGTAAACATTTTTTTTTTTCTATCCCAGGGGGCTTCCAAAGATGACTATGTACATCAAGTTTTCCAATGTCTCTATGGTACAACACTTTATCTCATTTTCCCCTCATTTATTTTTACTTTGCTTTTTCAATAAATAATGTTTTAGTCTAGGATACACAGAAGCAGACCTTGAGATAGAATTTGAGTAAAATATTTTCTTTGTTAAGCCATCCCAGGAAACATCAATAAGGCAGTGGTGAAGAAAGATCAGAGAAAGAAGGCAATGCAGGGGACAGTTAGAGTTTAACCAGCTGGGGAGCTCTGGGATGTTGAAAATGCATCTCATCTAGGATACACAGAAGCAGACCTTGAGATAGAATTTGAGTAAAATATTTTCTTTGTTAAGCCATCCCAGGAAACATCAATAAGGCAGTGGTGAAGAAAGATCAGAGAAAGAAGGCAATGCAGGGGACAGTTAGAGTTTAACCAGCTGGGGAGCTCTGGGATGTTGAAAATGCATCTCTATCAGTTAAGGTAAAACAAACTACTGTATCTAAGCACTACTTCTAAGGGTACTATCGCTCTGACACTTTATTGAAAGTAAGTGCACTCTTACAGAAAGAAAAGAAAGCCCCCAGTTCCCTCCCTAAGACAGTTGAGACGTTCTACCGGGGCTGCCTTAATTGTAAACATGTTGAGTGTGTAGAGGATATGAACAGGGCAACAGAATTTGCCACAATGTCTATTTGATACTCGGTGTATACAAAACGTTCAAATTGCTTAAATTCTAAATGTCAAATAAGACATGAATATTAAGGAAATGTCAGCCCACTCCAGCATTCTTGCCTGGAGAATCCCAGAGATGTGGGAGCCTGGTGGGCTGCCGTCTATGGGGTCACACAGAGTCGGACACGACTGAAGTGACTTAGCAGCAGCAGCAGCATTAAAGGATTAACTGACAATATTAAATACTATAGAGCTTCTAAAAGAATACATGGATCAGTATAATATAAAAAGTACAGATGAGTCATTTAAGGTCAAAAAAATGCCGATCATAGGTGGAAAATGAAAGTAATAAGAAAATGCAGTTTATTTTTTGATTGGCCAGTGTGGTAGAAAACAGATGGAAATATAAAGTTTGCCAAATTGATTATTCAGTTCAGTTCAGTTACTTAGTCGTGGCCGACTCTTTGTGACCCCATGAATCACAGCACGCCAGGCCTCCCTGTCCATCACCAACTCCCGGAGTTCGCTCAGACTCACGTCCATCGAGTCAGTGATGCCATCCAGCCATCTCATCCTCAGTCGTCCCCTTTTCCTCCTGCCCCCAATCCCTCCCAGCATCAGAGTCTTTTCCAATGAGTCAGCTCGTCACATGAAGTGACCTAAGTACTGGAGTTTCAATTTTAGCATCATTCCTCCCAAAGAACACCCAGGGCTGATCTCCTTCAGAATGGATTGGTTGGATAACTCTCAAGAGTCTTCTCCAACACTACAGTTCAAAAACATCAATTCTTCGGTGCTCAGCTTTCTTCACAGTCCAACTCTCACATCCATACATGACCACTGGAAAAACCGTA
>SJYX01020146.1:125685-170684 GCA_006410675.1 Oreotragus oreotragus
CCACCTCATGCGAAGAGTTGACTCATTGGAAAAGACTCTGATGCTGGGAGGGATTGGGGGCAGGAGCAGAAGGGGACGACCAAGGATGAGATGGCTGGATGGCATCACGAACTCGATGGACTTGAGTCTGAGTGAACTCCGGGAGATGGTGATGGATAGGGAGGCCTGGCGTGCTGCGATTCATGGGGTCGCAAAGAGTCGGACACGACTGAGCGACTGAACTGAACTGAAGACGGTTTCCTACTGATTTTCTCTGTGGAGGATATGTCCATCCATGTAAGTGGTATGTTAAAGTCCCTACTATTATTGTATTACTTTCAGTTTCTCCCTTTATGTCTACTCATATTTGCTGTATATATTTACATGCTCCTATATTAGGTGAATGTTATGTGCTCTTCTTGTACTAATTCCTTTGTAATTATATAACAGTCTCTTTTGTCTTTTGTTATAGGTTTTGTTTAAAAGTATATTTTGTCTGACCTGAGTATTGCTATTCCAACTTCAATTTGTTTCCACTTGCATGAAATATCTTTTCTATCCTCTCATTTTCAGTCTAAATTTGTCTTTAGCTCTAAAGAGTCTCTTGTAAGCAGCACCCTGATGGGTCTTGTTTTTTCATCCAATCAACGACTGAATGTCTTTTGATTGGGATATTTATTCCATTGATATTTAAAGTGATAGTTGATAGGTATGTAATTAGTGTCATGTTATTACGTATTTTTTGGTTGTTTTTACTTTTTCTTTCTTGTTTTTTTCTTCTTTTAGCTTTTTCCCTCGTAGTTTGATGATTTTCTTTAGTGGTATGCTTGTGTTCATTTCTTTCTATTTTTGTGTGTATTGTAGGTTTTTAACTTGTGATTACTATGGGATTCATATATGTTTACCTATAACAATATTTACTTGTTCTAAACTGATTTTAACTTCAAACACATTTTAAAAGATCTACCTTTTTTTACTGCCCTCTCCTGCATTTTGTGTTTTTGATGTTATATTATACATCTTCATATTTACCCCTTACTATTTATTATAGCTATGGTTGATTTTACAATTTTTATATCTTTGTCCTAGCTTTTCAAACTGGTTGATTAATACCCTTTACTATATATTTACCTTTACTAGTGGGATATATCTTTACTATCTATCTATCTTTCCTTGCTTATAAGTTTTTCTTATTATAACCTTTTTTTTTTACACTTGGGGAAGACTCTAGAGCACTTCTTTATAGTTTGGTTTAGTACTGAGGAACTGTTTTAGTATCTGCTTATTTGAGAAGTTCTTCATCTCTCCTTCAATTATGAATGATAATTTTGCTGTATAAAATAGCCTAGGTTATTGGATTTTGTACCAAGTCTCTTGCCTTTGTCCTGAAAAGTTTTTACAGAAAAATCAGCTGATAGTCTTATTAGAGTTCCCTTCTAGGTGACTCTGTTTTTCTCTTGTTGCCTTTAGAAATCTCTCTTTAACTTTTGGTATTTTAATTATGTCTTGGTGTGGGTCTTCTTGGGTTCATCTTATTTGGGATTCTGTTTCTTGTACCTGGATATCTGTTTCCTTCTTCAGGATCAGGATGCTTTCAGTCATAATTTCATTGAATGCATTTTTGACCCTTTTCTCTCTTGCTCTTCTGGGAGTCCTATAATGCATAAGTTGGTATGCTTGTTGCTGTCCAAGGGGTCCCTTAAACTTTTCTCATTTTGTAAAAGTTGTTTTTCCTTTTGCTATTCTGATTGGGTGAGTACCATAATTCTTTTAGATCATTTATGCATTCTTTTGTGTCACCTAATCTGATGTTCATTCTTTTAGCTTATTTCTCATTATATTATTTTACTCTTCAGGTCTGACTGGTTCATTTTTATATTGTCTAGTTATTTATTAAAATTCTCACTGTGTTCATATATTATTTTTCCAAGTTCAGTTAGTATTCTTTTTACTGCTTTGAATTCTTTATCTGATAATTTTTTTATCCCTCTTTCATTAGGGTTTTTTTTTCAGGTTTTCTTTCTTGTTCTTTCATTTAAGAATATTCTTCTGTCTTGATATTTTGTTTAACTGTCTCTGTCTGCCTATCCTAGTCTTAAAGAGGTGCCCCTGTATGGGAGCTTTCTATGCAGTCTGTGCGTGCCCACTGGCTTTGGAGGAAAGCTAATTCTGAAGTGAGCACAGGTCACATCTTCCCCCAGGGTGTGTTGTCAGCTACCACCTTGGCGGGAGGCAGCAACAAAGATGGAGGGGCTACAGCTATGGCCAGGTGTGATCCAGGGCTTCTCTGATGCCCAGTGGTAGTCCCTATCTTATCAAGTATAAGGGCAGGGCTCAAGGTGCTGGAGCAAAATCCCAAGGAACTGGATTTCTCTTATGTTGGTGATGGCAGTCTCTACCTTGACTGGTTAAGTGGCAGTGGGCCTTAGGGCATGGGACTTCACTTCTGTGTTGGTTTAACCTTTTCCCTGTTGTGTGTGCTTTTCTTAGAGGTTGGGTCAGGACCACAGAGGTTGAGGTCACACTACTGAGCTGGTTTCACTCCTGCCGGCAATGTCAGTCTCTGTCCTGGAGCTAGGTTCACTCCTCCTAAATGCAGGTAGGGATGTGTGTGCTGGCAATGGCTACCTTCTCTCTGATCAGAGATAGGGTCACGTCCAAGCTGGCTCTATTCCCTCTAAGTTTACACACTGCCATTGGCAATGGGAGCACGATGGGCAGGATCATGTGCTTGGTTCAGGCTTAGAGCCATGCTGGGGCAGTCCTGACAAGCCAGCCAGAGCACCAGCAGTTTTCAATTTGCTGCTTCTGCATTGTGACTGGGAGTAAGGAAGCATGTGTATGCTCTTCAAGAGCACAGTCTCCATTTCTTATTACCTTCCAGTAAGCCCCACTAGTTTTTAGTCCACCTAAGGAGATTTGCCTTCCTGTTGTTGGACCCCAGTGCTGGGGTGTCTTATGTGTGGCTTGAACCCCTTGCTCCCTGGAGAAGATCCCTTAACCTGTGGTATCCCTCTCCTTTCCTGGGTCCTCCATGAGGTGTGCAGATTCCAAGCAGATTGCTTCTCCTCCCTTCCTACCAGATTCCATGTGAATCTTTCTGTAGGGCCTTGGTTAGAGAAGACCCTTTCTGCCAGTCTCTAGGCTGTTCCAACAAGAGCTGCTCTGCATGTTGCTGTATTTTTGATGAATTCATGGAGGGAAAGGAGGTCAGTGTCCTCCTAACTCTGTCATCTGGCTGTCTTGGCTTACTTCACTCTGTATAATCGGTTCCAGTTTCATTCATCTTATTAGAACTGATTCAAATGTATTCTAATTTATTATTTTGTATTTTTAACGCTGTTGGGCTGTACCCTGGAGGTCTACAAGCCCTGGATTTTCCTAGCTTCAAGCCTGAACAAAGAGCCTGGAGTCAGCAACAGAGGCCTCAGTGGTTTAATGGAAGGGGCGTCTTATATGTCTGAAGCAAGGTGCTGGGGAGACACCCCACAGTGTGTAGCAAAGAGCAGGACAGGGCAACAGTCTCTCGGGGGCTGGGGAAGGTCAGCAGTTATAAGGGGAATTATGAACAGTTCAGATTGGCTCACTAGTTGCCAGGGAAACCTACAGAGGAGCATGCCCATCATCTCCCCCTTGATAAAGCCATCACTTAGCTGGGGTAGGGGCAAGAGTGTAAGAGGGTCAGGCAGGTGGGCAGGGAGGGGTAAAGAGCGTGCTTGTCAGGCCGCGGGCTTACAGAGAGCAAGAGAACAGCCAGCTGGAGGGGCCTGACCATGCCAACGGCTTCCTATCCATGTACTCATCTATCTATCCATCCATCCATCCATCCATATCTATCTATAGGAAATACATGAAATCATAACTGTAAAGACTGATAAATTATCAAAACATGAACACAGCAGTAAACCATCACCTCAAAGAAGAACAAGAACATGACTGGTACCCCAGAAGCCTCCTCCATATTCCTTCCAATTTCTACCTGGTTCCTCCTGTCTCCCATCAGTACCCCATAAATGAGTTTTGCCTGTTCTTGAACATCCAAACAATGTACATACAGCAAATATATTATTTTGTTTGTCAATTCATTTGCTTAATATTACAGTGAACATGTCCATCCATGCTGTTGTATCTGACTGGCCCATTCCTTCTCATTGTTGTATAGTATTCTATAGAATGAATTCAGGTCAGTGTACTACTTTGCTGCTATCATTATTCTTTCATAGATATTTTGATGCATACACAGAACATAAAATTTCCTAGGGATAGATGAGGATGTGGAAACACTGACTTGCAGGGTTTGATTGTGTCCAAATTTAATAGATATTGCCAAAAACATTGGTTAAAGTAGGTGCACATATTTTTTAATCTTGCTAGTAGTACATAAGGGTTCTGATGTTCCATTTCCTCGTAAATTCTTGGTGTTGTCAATGTTTTTCATTTTAGACTTTCTGCTAGATATGTGATAGCATCTTCTCATTTTCATTTAAAGTCTTCCTTTTAAAAATTAAAATTGAGCACCTTTTTTTCTGTTTTTGACATTTGAATAATCTTTTTGTTTTCTTTTAAGGTGTTTATTAAAACCTTCTTGTGATATTTTACATTGGTTTGCTGGTCTTTTGTTACTGAATTTTAGAAATCCTTTCTGTATTTAGAATTCTACTTGGTAGTATATCTGCAGATATTACTTTTGAAGGATCACACTGGGTACACTGAAGCAGGATAAAATGAAGGCAGGGGACCAAGTTATGGTGCAGACGCTCCCCAACTTCTCTCTTTAGGAATATCTTATCCCTTGTTCACAAAGCTATATATGAATTTTTAGAGAAGCTTTATTTATAATTGCCAAAATTGGAAGTAGCCAAGATGTCTTCTATAGCTGAATCAATAAAAAAACAGTGAAACATCAATACAATGGAATATTATTTGGCAATAATAAGAAACTCGGTACCAAGCCATGAAAAGACACAGAAGAAACATCAATGTGTAACGCTAGGTGAGTGAATAGGTTTAAGTGAGTACGTGAATCAAAGGTCTGAAACATGAATTTCAGGTCTGAAAATTCTACATACTGTATGATTCCAAGTAAATGACATTTCTGGAAAAGGTAAATATATGAGACTATTAAAAGGGCTTCCCAGATGGTGCTGGTGGTAAAGAACCCACCTGCCAATTCAGGGGACATAAGAGACACAGGTTCAATCCCTGTGTTGGGAAGATTCCAACTAAATGACATTCTAGAAAAGGTAAAAACATAAGACAATTTAAAAATGAGTGCTTATTAAGACTTGAGGTGGGAATAGGGGGAAAATGAATAGGTGGGAACATGGGGAATTTTTAGGTGAGTGACAATATTCTGTATGATACTGTCAAGGTAGATACATTTATAAGTACTTATGAATAAGAGATCTTATTTTAATTTTTTGTAAGAGGGTCTAACATTCCCTCTCCACCCATATGGGCTCTTCTGCCTATACTTAATGGCAACAAGCTGGTGTATGCCCATTTATTAGTTTTTCCAAACTTATATCATCATATGCCAATATGCATAGGGCCTTCCTCATTGTTTAGTTAGGATCATATTACTAATACGTCTCTAACTCTACAACTAGTTTGGAACTATATCACAGTTAATTCTGCCATTTCTCCAGAAACAGAAAATCACACTAGACATAGTTTTCATCTCTCTACATGTAATAAACATATTCCTTATATATTATTATTCTGTACAGTTTTGTTTTTTTTTTCTATTTTTTGCTGTACCGTTTAGCATACAGGTTCTTACTCTTTTGGATAGTTATAAATTGGAATCAAGATTGCTTCAGGTAGCAATGTAAATTTCTTTCTTTTTAATTTTTTTCTTCTATCTTTGGCCATGAGGCATGGCATAGGGGATCTTAGTTCTCAATCAGGGATGGAACCCACGCCCACTGCAGTGGAAGTTAATGTCCTAACTACTGAACCACCAGGGAAGTTACAGCAGCATAGCATTGTTACTTCATGCACCAAAAAGGACATTATGTAAAAGTAGTATAGCCTCCCTGGTTTCCATTATCCTTAACTCAAATATGGAAGATAATAATAACATCAAGTATTTTTCTTTTAAGATAATCCGTCCATGTCAAAGCTCAGCCTGATGCCTGAGTTGAATACAACACATTATGCACTGTTTTCCAACTGCATGCCTAAACATATAACACTTCAACTTTTATAAAGTGTCGCACATCATAGAAGATGATGAAAATCTCTTATTTTATTCTTTATGTTTATCATAACCTGATGGCAAATCAATATATTGGAAGTACAAAAACTCAAATGTACAAGCAAGACACTGATATAAACAGAATTAAAAATCAAAATAGACCTCTAATCAACAAATCTATAAGTGTATTAAGAGATTACCACACCAAGCAGGCTTTATTCTAAGAAGGCAGAGGTAGTTTAATTTCAGCAAGTATTAAGCTATTCTAATACTTTGAGAGTTTCAAGATTAAAGGATGTGACTCAATCAGATGTCAAAAGCAGTAAAACATTCAACGTTTGTAGATAAAATTTATTACATTAGCTAAAAATAGAAGCAAATTATATATCTTAATACTACAAAGATTTTCTACTAGAAACCTAGTAAAATAAAATTTTAAAATATTTTATTTATTCTGATCAAAATAAAATGAGGAGGAAGAAAGGAAAGACCTACCACAAATATATTTTTTAAACATGGGAATGGAGTGTGTAATAAATAGGGAAAGCCAGTCATGTCCGACTCTTTGGGACTCCTTGGACTATATAGTCCACAGAATTCTCCAGGCCAGAATACTGGAGTGGGTAGCCTTTCCCTCCTCCAGGGGATCTTCCCAAATCAGGGATCGAACCCAGGTCTCCCGCATTGTAGGTGGATTCTTTACCAGCTGAGCCACAGGGGAAGCCTAAGAATACTGGGGTGGGTAGCCTATCCCTTCTCCAGCAGGTCTTTCAGACTCAGGAATTGAACTGGGGTCTCCTGCGTTGCAGGTGGATTCTTTACCAACTGAGCTATGCCCAGTGTAATAAATAGATGACAAGATAAATAGTATATGGGCTTACTTGGTGGCCCAGAGTTTAAGAATCTGCCTTGCAATGCAGTGGACACAGGTTCGGTCCCTGGTCTAGGAAGAACCCACGCTGTGGAGCAACTAAGGCTGTGAGCCACACCTACTGAGGCTAGTGTGCCTAGATCCTGTGCTCTGCTACAAAAGAAGCCACCACAATGGGAAACCAACGCAATGAGATGCCTGCACACTGTGCCTGCAGAGTAGCCCCCATTTGCTGCAACTAGAGAAAGTCTGTGTGCAGAAATGACGTAGCATAGCTAAAAATAAATACATACATACATACATAATGAAAAGGTAAATAGTACATCAACAGTGGAGCAGAAAATATGCACTCTATCACTTATTTCAATTAGGGTATGTTCTACATAGAAAAAAACAAAAGTTCAAAAAAGTAAGTGAAAACGAAACATCGACGTAAAGTCCTTTCTAGGACAACAGCGATACTGGAAAAAGCAACCGGACAAACGAGCCATTTGCAGTAAAACTAAAAACTTTACCAAATCAGAAAAACCTTAGCTATAAATGTAAAGGGTCTATCATAAAAACTAGGATACTTCAGTGAAGGACACACGGAAAGAGCTAAATGAAAGTAAAGTCAAATGTTACACAGTAACAATGTGGATGATTTTATCTACGAGATATTGTGGAAAATAACCCTAATTATGATAAAATTATGAGAGACACGGTAGTCCTTTCAGATTTGAAACGTACTATGATGGTATAACAATTCAGCTAATCTACTATTAGTGAAAAAATAGATCAATAGAACAGAATAGAGTTCAGAATTAGATCCATTAGTTTGTAGAGATTTCACTTCCAACGTAAGGGAAATCTCAAATTTCTGTTGGAAATATGTGAAAGTCAATAAGTATTGCTGACACAAAGTTAGAGTTTGTTCAAAAGCAAAAAAGATAGAGCAATAGGGATAGAGAAAGGGGGAAAGATAAAGAAGGAGAGAAAGTCAGAGAGGGAGGAAGGGATATGAAGGGTCTGGTACCAAGAAAAGTAATACCATAAGGATATATATGGTAGCATTAAAATACTTTATGCACATGTAACTTGATGATAGAAACGTATTTCAAGATGCAACATCTAAAAGTCAAAAAGCAAAATGGTGACAGAATAGATTTCACACATATCACATAAACTGCAGAAATTTCCATAAGAATTTTCCATGTGACAGATGTGAAGACGTGTTTGTAATGTGGATACAAAATAAAAATCCATATTTATAACCANCAACATCTAAAAGTCAGAAAGTAAAATGGTGACAGAATAGATTTCACACATATCACATAAACTGCAGAAATTTCCATAAGAGTTTTCCATGTGACAGATGTGAAGACGTGTTTGTAATGTGGATACAAAATAAAAATCCATATTTATAACCAACTAAAAGATCTCTTTTGAGACTAAAAAAAGGACATATAATATATATAATTAATTATTAACTTGTGAGGGACTTCCCTGGATGTGGTTAGGACCTTGAACTTCCACTGCAGGGGCAGAGTTCAATGCCTGGTTGGGGAACCAACATCTCAAAGTTGACAAAAGGGTAAAGGGAAACAGGATACCTTAAAAGCCAAAATAATTTTTAAAAAATCATTAACTTATGAAAAGATCATTACCCTATTAACACAAACCACTTCTGACCCCCATCTTTCACTTTTCACAAAGGCTTTCCCTCCCAATTTTATTTTTATTATTTATTCTCATCCAAAATACCATTCTATTTCTTTACCTATGAAATGATTATGTTGACAGTAATATACATTTTCATTAATTGATCTTCAGAACTTCTCTTTCTCTTTCAATACATGCAGGAGAGAGGCAGAGATAGAGAGAGAGAGAGATTTCTATAGGTGGATCCATTTATCCATCCATCCATCAACACATTTCTACTGCCTTTGTCATTTATCTATGATAACGTTAAGGTCACCTATTTAGGAATAAATGGGATCAGGAAAGAGAAGCCTGGCAAGTTACAGTCCACAGAGATGCAAAGAGTTGGACATGACTGAGCCACTAACACTTTCATCTTGCCCAGATGGTTCATTCAGTCAGCAGAGCATCAGACTTTTAATCTGAAGGTCATTTCAAGTCCCTGTTTGGGCGTCTACTACTGTGGGTTACCCTGGTGGCTCAGATGGTATAGAATCTGCCTGCATTGCAGAAGACCCAGTTCAATCTCTGGGTCGAGAAGATCCTCTGGTGAAGGGATGGCTGCCCACTCCAGTATTCTTGCCTGGTGAATCCCATGGATAGAGGAGTCTGGTAGGGTACAGTCCATGGGGCCACAAAAAGTCAGACACGACTGAGTGACTCTTACTTTCACTGATATTTAGGATGGAAACATTTCAACAGACACGGATGAAACTGAGAACGTTGACCTGCAAAACTTCCTTTCTCAGCAAAAGCAGCTCCTTTCTGTCATAGGAGGAATCCAGTCTCCACTGCATGAAGACATTCAGTGACCTTTTCCAGGGCCAAGTTCTTCACAAGAAGATACTGACTCTCCTCTAAGCCAAAATGTACTACTCTCCATGGTCCCTTGGCATATATGTCATATAAGGTGACTTAAATCCCTGCTGAACCAGGGAGACACTTAACATTCGAGTCTAGGAGGAATGTGGAGAATACTGGTGGAAATGAGATTCTGAGGGTTTTAGACAAAAGAGTTCAAAATATAGGGGGTGTATTTAAAAGTTTCTTAGTTGGTATATTGAAGCTTGAGTTCGGTAGTATACTAAATTCAACAAGATTGAGATTCCACAACTTCTCTGGCATACCATAGAGAAAGAATCTTAAAGGTGGAGGGATATGGGAATGTTGAAATAGACTCTACACCTCAGGGGAGCTCAGATGAAACTTTTCACTAAATCAAAAAAAAAAAAAAAACTTTGATGAAGAGGCATCAGCATCCTTAAACACCTCTCTTATGATTGATTATCTACCATAGTCTCTTTACTCTGAAGAAATGGGGAATTTGGGCTCCATTTTCAACATTATGAATTTGGGCTTTCTATTTCAATGAGAAAACTATGACCCTGGAGTGGCAGATGCCACACGGTGGCACTTAATCATCCCTAACTAGGTGGGTGCAATTATGGCAACAATCCACAGGGGCAGAGTTATAATCAAAGAGTTTTGACTTTCAGGATGTATGAATTTCACAGAGTCCATAGGAATGAAACAGATGGGAAACTTACTAAGATACTACTTGACTTATACAATCAGATCAATTCTACATCAATGGAGGGAAAACTGATTGAGTTTCCATAGTCACTGAATAAAATTGGAAAATGAATGCCTGGGAAATATAGGGAGGAAGTACTTGGATATTCCTTTCAGAATAGGAAGAGAATGAGAATATATTTGTATAACATGAAAATGCTAGCAGGTTGCATTCAGTGTGATGGGGGTTGTCAATACTGAGGTGGAAAAAAGGACTTCTCCAATAGGACTTACCCTGGGGCTTTCAGCAAGCCTCTTTCCTCAGCTATCCCAGGTTTTTCCTACTGGACTCATGAAAAAAAGCAGCCACTTCAGTGGTGGCAGAGGTTCCATGCATGAAACCTACATGAAATCCCCTCACCATAGCTGATCTGACTGCTGTGCCTCCTGAGGGTGTAAACTGCCAACGCTGCTGCTGGTGTTCAGTCACTAAGTTGTATCTGAATCTTTGCAACCTCACGGACTGTGGCCCACCAGGATCCTTTGTGCACAGAATTCCTCAAGCAAGAACAGTGCAGTGGGTTGCCATTTCCTTCTCCAGGAAACCTTCCTGACCCAGGGATTGAACCCGGCTCTTCTGCAATGGCAGGCAGATTTTTTACCATTGAGCCACCAGGGAAGCCCATCAGTTCAGTTCAGTCCAGTTGCTCAGTAGTGTCTGACTCTTTGTGACCCCATGAATTACAGCACGCCAGGCCTCCCTGTCCATCGCCAACTCCCGGAGTTCACTCAGACTCACGTCCGTCGACTCAGTGATGCTATTCAGCCATCTCATCTTCTGTCGTCCCCCTCTCCTCCTGCCCCCAATCCCTCCCAGCATCACAGTCTTTTCCAATGAGTCAACTCTTCGCATGAGGTGGCCAAAGTATTGGAGTTTCAGCTTTAGCATCATTCCTTCCAAAGAAATCCCAGGGCTGATCTCCTTCAGAATGGACTAGTTGGATCTCCTTGCAGTCTNACGACAGAGGATTAGATGGCTGGATGGCATCACCAACTTGTTGCACATGAGTTTGGGTGAACTCCGGGAGTTGGTGATGGACAGGGAGGCCTGGCATGCTGCGATTCATGGGGTCGCAAAGAGTTGGACATGACTGAGTGACTGAACTGAACTGAAGTGAACTGAAGTGCCTAAACACAATAACAACAATAAAATAGGGTCAAAATGCCAATTTAATATTTTGTGAAAATTAATAAAAGTTACTAACCAACTTAGCAAGACTAATAAAGAGAAAATAAAAAGAATAAATAATATTATGAATAAAAAATACTTAGAAGTTTCACAGAACATATACAGAAAAAAGTATATTATATTTTTTGCCTATAAAATTGCAGTTAATACATTTCTAGGAAATACAACTTATTAAAGGTGACTCAAGAAAAATATGGAAAACCAGGGTAATCCAGGAGTTAAAATTTCTCTCTTCCAAACATATACCAAAGCACCTGATCTATTGTGTACAGAAAAGTCTTCACCAAGGTTTCTTAAAACATAATTTCAATTCATATAATTCCATAAAATAGAAAAAAGAAGAGAGAATCTAAAAAGGGCAACATAGGAATGCAAAATCATTGGCCAATCTGACTCATGAATATAGGTGCAAAAATTCTAAACAAAATATCTGTAAACTAAATCTAGCCATGTATACAGCAGAGTTGAGTTTATCTTGGGAATTAATTGTAGTTTTGGTCTCATGGATCTCTTTATCAGTTTATCACAAGTAAAGTTTGTGGAACTATTCTCAGAAAAATGTTTCATAAAGTAAAGTCTGTAGGGTAAAAAAGAAAAATAAGTATGTTGAAAACCAGTTATCAAAATACAGAAAAGGAAATCTGTGATGTAGGAAATATATAATTTTCCTATTATATATTAAATAATGACAGGGCCTAGTAGTGAGTCTAATAACTGTCAAAAGTTTGAGGTAGCAATAAGTGTAAGTCATATTTCAAGATATCTAGAGCAAATGCATTTTGATATAAAAGTATTTGTGACTTCTATTGGCACAGATACAGATTGTTCCATTGCAGTTTGTTGCTTACATTCATAATTGAAGGAAATGATAAATTTCAGTTAAAGAATGATGAGAAGAAAGATACAATTTTTTCCCACCTAAGTTATTCTGAGTTCTGCAATGAGCCTGCAAACCCCAGGTTAAAATTCTAGTTCAGATAGGAATCTTGGCTAGAGACATTTGAGGAGTCTCATCATGGAGCTAAGGGTTGCGCAGAGATGCATATTTAGAAAAATCAAAGAGTGTGTAAAGTATTAGAAAAAACATTCCTATGGAACACTAAAATTTAAGAGACCCTAATCCTATCAGAGTTGGACTGAGAGTTGGACTATAAAGAAAGCTGAGTGCCGAAGAATTGCTTTTGAACTGTGGTGTTGGAGAAGACTCTTGAGAGTCCCTTGAACTGCAAGGAGATCCAACCAGTCCATCCTAAAGGAAATCAGTCCTGAATATTCCATTGAATATTCATTGGAAGGACGAAGCTGAAACTCTAATACTTTGGCCACCTGATGAGAAGAGCTGACTCATTTGAAAAGACCTGATTGCTGGGAAAGATTGAAGGCAGGAGGAGAAGGGGATGACAGAGGATGGGATGGTTGGATGGTATCACCGACTCAATGGACATGAGTTTGAGTAGACTCCGGGAGTTGGCGATGGACAGGGAGGCCTGGCATGCTGCATTCCATGGGGTCACAAAGGGTCAGACACGACTGAATGACTGAAATGAACTGAACTGAATCCTATCAGAGGAAGGGACACTGATAAATAGAATGAGATGTTCAAAACGTAAGAGGAAAATTAGAAGAGACTGGAACCAAAATGTTAAAGAAGGAACTGTTTCTAGGAGGAGGAAATGGTTATAAGCATCATCAGCTTAAAAGAAATCAAGAGGATTTCAAGAAGGACCAACTTTGACCATTGGGTGTAGAAAAAAAAAAATCACTGATGACTCAGGCATGATCAGGTCTCTGTAGGATAAGAGAGGAAATCAGGTTACAGTAGTTTGAGAAGTGAATGGAGGGGGGAGAGTTAGAAAGTAGACAAGCCTTTCTAGAAGGTAAACTTGAGGGCAAAAAGAGAGAGAAATGCTAGAGAAGACTCTCTAAAGTTAATGATGAGCTTTGTTTTCTCAGATGGAAGAAACCTGAACATGTTTAAATATAGATAGAGAAGACTCCAAAGAAAGGGACATATTAACTGGACATCCAAGATGTTTCATTCACATGTCTATTGTCTCTATGTGTCTTGGGGTCTATCTGTATCTCTCTGATACTGCCCTCTGTCAGCTCTCCTCTCTCTAAATGGCACTACATATTCTAGACCCTCTTCACATGGCTTGAGCTTGTCTTAGCATGAAGGTCTTTGGAAGGCACACTTCTATGATGAACTGTTTCCAAGAAGCAAGAAGCACAAGCTTCCAGCCAACTAAGGGCTACACTCAGCTCCACTGTCCCTCAGCAACATCTGGGGTGATTGTTAAAGACGCTGATGCTAATTCTGAATCAGAAAGTGTTGAGTGGTGCCTGACATCTGATTTTCAGCAAGCTCTACACAGGCTTAGCACATCCACATTTTGAAATTACAGGGTTAGGAAGCTAGAGGAGAAACACCGATTGCTAAAGTTGGTTCTCAACATGAGCCCTCCCCTCCCCTTCCTTGTCAAATCTCCCTTTCCTTTTATTTTTTATTTTTACTTTTTAAACTTTATTGATTTTCAGCAAGCTCTACACAGGCTTAGCACATCCACATTTTGAAATTACAGGGTTAGGAAGCTAGAGGAGAAACACCGATTGCTAAAGTTGGTTCTCAACATGAGCCCTCCCCTCCCCTTCCTTGTCAAATCTCCCTTTCCTTTTATTTTTTATTTTTATTTTTTAAACTTTATCTTTTTTACTTTATTTTACTTTACAGTACTGTATTGGTTTTGGCATACATTGACATGAATCCGTCATGGGTGTACATGAACTCCCTCCCTTTCCTTTTAAAGATCACAAATTTCCATTTTGATTTCATGATTATGTGAAACACTCCTTTGTTTTAGGATTATATTTCTTAATGGAGAAAACCTCCTTTCTTTCTGACTGATTCAAAATTACCAGTTCAAACTAATCCAAAGTGGAACACAGATTTCACCTGTCAAATATCCTCTTACTAAGGAGACTCTATTTACATGAAGATTTTTAAATGGTTAACTTTTCCTTGGAATCTCATGTTTCTATAAATAAGCATCCCATCTCTATTTTTTACCACTCTCCCATTGTCAGATTGGCCTGACAGTCTATGGACTCACCTTTGATTCTCTGGTTTCCTCACAACATACAAGGATGGCCTCTTCTCTTCCTCCTCATAGTACATGTCAGCAAAACCTCAAACTATCCATTTTCTCCTACCCTGACTTGAGCAGCTGAAAAGGTACTGACTGACTGACATTAAAAACATGAACACAAAGCTCAATCATGCCAGGCAATCTTGAGATTACCTGTAAGTTTAGTTTTGTACTTTTCAAAAAATAGTGTTCTATTTCATGTCTATACCTCCAAATCAGATTGCAACATCTCACACTTTTCTGAATATATGAAAGCCATCCAGGAACTTCCTTATCTTTCTACCATCAAATCAACAAGCTGTCTGCAATGATATCTGCAATGATATCTCTTCCCAGGTTTTTCTATGTATTTACAACAGAAGTTGCCTCCTTATTCCCACCAGAGAACCATATTTGAGTGAGCAATCTGGATTTCAACGCCTCTTTTCTTAAGGACAGCTCTTTGGTTTTTCTTCTCCCTTGCATCAAGAATCTCTTTTTCTGCTGGATTATTCCTATCAGCCTACAAGCATGTTCTAGAATGGCCTTTTTTTTTTTTTTTCCTTAACCCCTCCTTTCTTCATGTGTCTCTCTAGCAACTGCTTCATTTTAGACTCTTCCTAGCAAAAATTCCTTTTTTCTTACTTTTTACTGGAGTATAGCTGCTTTATCATGTTGTGTTAGTTTCTACTGTGCAGCAAAGTGAATCAGCTATACATATACAGACATCTCCTCTTTTTTGGATTTCTTTCCCATTTAGGTCACTAGGGAGCACTGAGTAGAGTTCTCTGGCCACACATGGGTTCTCATTAGTTACATGCTGTATACATAGTATCAACAGTGTATCTATGTCAATCCCAATCTCCCAATTCAACCCACCCCTTCTGCTCCCCCCACGGCATCCATACATTTTTTTCTCTATGTCTGTGCCTCTATTACTGCTTTCTAGCAAAAACTCTTGAAAATGGCCTTCATAAAGTATTCACTTAACTCTCCTGCAATTCATTCTTTGTATCAATCCCTTACTGACTATAGTTGACCACTTCTGCATTCTGAAATCACTCCCCTTTCTCAGCCTCTGTGTGTAATACCACATTCTCCTAGCAGGCGGCAGCTTCTAAAACAACTCCCGATCACCCCCACTTCTGGCAGTCATGCCTTTGTGTGATCATCTGACCCTGAGCATGAGTTAGACCTAGCAACTTGCTTCTAAATGAGTGTGTGTGTGCTAAGTCACTTCAGTCGTGTTCGACTGAATGCAATGCTGTGGACTGTAGCCCACCAGGTTCCTCTATCTGTGGGATGTTCCAGGCCAGAATACTGGAATGGGTCGCCATTTCCTTCTCAGGGGGATCTTCCCAACCCAAGGATGGAACCTGCATCTTTTATGTCTTCTGCATTAACAGGCAGGTTCCTTACCACTAGTGCCGCCTGGGAAACAAATAGAACACAGCAAAAGCGATACTTCTGAGATTAGATTACAAAAGGCTCTGGTTTCCAACTTCCTCACTCTCCCTCATTTGCTCTTTTTTATTTTGATGGAAACTTGCTGCCATGTTGTGAACTTCCCTATGTAAAGCCCCCTATGGTTAAAAAAAAAATCTAAATGAAAGGGCTCTCTGGACAGCAGGCAGTGAAGAACAGAATCCTGCCAACTCCTACCGGGTGAGCCTGGAGACGGACCCTCCCAGTGAAGACTTGCAGTGACAGCCTCAGCCAACACCTCAGTGGCAGCCTGTGAAAGACCCCGGGCCAAGGACTCAGTTAAGCTGAGCCTAGATTCCTGAAACACAGACACCATGAGAAAATGAATATATGTCCGTTTAAGCTGCTAAATGTTAAGGTAGCATGTTGCACAGCCATAGATAACTAATAGAGGGGAGTTTCCCTCAGGGTTCAGCGAACTACAGCAATGGGCCAAATCTAGCCCACCACTTGCTTTTGTCTGTGAGCCAAGAGGCTTCCCAGGTGGTGCTGGTGGTAAAGTACCTGCCTGCCAATGCAGGAGACCTAAGAGGCGTGGGTTTGATCCTTGGGTCAGGAAGATCCCCTGGAGGGGGCATGACAACCCACTCCAGTATTCTTCCCTGGAGAATCCTCATGGACAGAGAAGCCTGGCATGCTATAATCCATATGGTGGCAAAGAGTTGGACATAACTGAAGTGACTTAACACATACACCCACGTGAGCTAAGGGATGGTTTTCATATTCTTATATGGTTGAATTTGAATAAAAAGGATAACATTTCATGAATTGAAAGAGTTACATGAAATTCAAATATGCCCATAAATAAAATTGTATTGGAACATAGCTACATTGCCTGTACTGTCTTTGGTTTGCTTTTGTACTGCAACTGCAGAGTTAAGTAGTTGTTCAGTGACTTGAAGATAAACTATTTGCTATCTGACCCTTAACAAAAGACATTTTCCACTCTTTTTCCATCTTCTTTGTGGCTCCACCTCTTCTGGTCTATCTCTAAATGTTGTATTCNTTTTTTTTTTCCTTAACCCCTCCTTTCTTCATGTGTCTCTCTAGCAACTGCTTCATTTTAGACTCTTCCTAGCAAAAATTCCTTTTTTCTTACTTTTTACTGGAGTATAGCTGCTTTATCATGTTGTGTTAGTTTCTACTGTGCAGCAAAGTGAATCAGCTATACATATACAGACATCTCCTCTTTTTTGGATTTCTTTCCCATTTAGGTCACTAGGGAGCACTGAGTAGAGTTCTCTGGCCACACGTGGGTTCTCATTAGTTACATGTTTCATACATAGTATCAACAGTGTATCTATGTCAATCCCAATCTCCCAGTTCAACCCACCCCTTCTGCCCCCCCACGGCATCCATACATTTTTTTCTCTATGTCTGTGCCTCTATTACTGCTTTCTAGCAAAAACTCTTGAAAATGGCCTTCATAAAGTATTCACTTAACTCTCCTGCAATTCATTCTTTGTATCAATCCCTTACTGACTATAGCTGACCACTTCTGCATTCTGAAATCACTCCCCTTTCTCAGCCTCTGTGTGTAATACCACATTCTCCTAGCAGGCGGCAGCTTCTAAAACAACTCTCGATCACCCCCACTTCTGGCAGTCATGCCTTTGTGTGATCCTCTGACCCTGAGCATGAGTTAGACCTAGCAACTTGCTTCTAAATGAGTGTGTGTGTGCTAAGTCACTTCAGTCGTGTTCGACTGAATGCAATGCTGTAGACTGTAGCCCACCAGGTTCCTCTATCCGTGGGATGTTCCAGGCCAGAATACTGGAATGGGTCGCCATTTCCTTCTCAGGGGGATCTTCCCAACCCAAGGATGGAACCTGCATCTTTTATGTCTTCTGCATTAACAGGCAGGTTCCTTACCACTAGTGCCGCCTGGGAAACAAATAGAACACAGCAAAAGCGATACTTCTGAGATTAGATTACAAAAGGCTCTGGTTTCCAACTTCCTCACTCTCCCTCATTTGCTCTTTTTTATTTTGATGGAAACTTGCTGCCATGTTGTGAACTTCCCTATGTAAAGCCCCCTATGGTTAAAAAAAAAATCTAAACGAAAGGGCTCTCTGGACAGCAGGCAGTGAAGAACAGAATCCTGCCAACTCCTACCGGGTGAGCCTGGAGGCGGACCCTCCCAGTGAAGACTTGCAGTGACAGCCTCAGCCAACACCTCAGTGGCAGCCTGTGAAAGACCCCGGGCCAAGGACTCAGTTAAGCTGAGCCTAGATTCCTGAAACACAGACACCATGAGAAAATGAATATATGTCCGTTTAAGCTGCTAAATGTTAAGGTAGCATGTTGCACAGCCATAGATAACTAATAGAGGGGAGTTTCCCTCAGGGTTCAGCGAACTACAGCAATGGGCCAAATCTAGCCCACCACTTGCTTTTGTCTGTGAGCCAAGAGGCTTCCCAGGTGGTGCTGGTGGTAAAGTACCTGCCTGCCAATGCAGGAGACCTAAGAGGCGTGGGTTTGATCCTTGGATCAGGAAGATCCCCTGGAGGGGGCATGACAACCCACTCCAGTATTCTTCCCTGGAGAATCCTCATGGACAGAGAAGCCTGGCATGCTATAATCCATATGGTGGCAAAGAGTTGGACATAACTGAAGTGACTTAACACATACACCCACGTGAGCTAAGGGATGGTTTTCATATTCTTATATGGTTGAATTTGAATAAAAAGGATAACATTTCATGAATTGAAAGAGTTACATGAAATTCAAATATGCCCATAAATAAAATTGTATTGGAACATAGCTACATTGCCTGTACTGTCTTTGGTTTGCTTTTGTACTGCAACTGCAGAGTTAAGTAGTTGTTCAGTGACTTGAAGATAAACTATTTGCTATCTGACCCTTAACAAAAGACATTTTCCACTCTTTTTCCATCTTCTTTGTGGCTCCACCTCTTCTGGTCTATCTCTAAATGTTGTATTCTGTCTCCATCTCTCTTTCTACACACACACATATATAGAAATATTATGCACATTATAACATATGATAACATTGTATATTAAACATATTAGATGGTATATATGTTACTGTCTTCCTATCTGATGCTTGTGCTTCTGTATCTAATAAGCTTCTCAAACTTAACATGTCGAACATAGGAGCCCTCTGCTGCCAGCTACCTCCAAAAGTTGATTTTCTTCTATTCTTCCCCATCTCAGATGATGACATTATCGTCTACTAATCTAATCTAGATAGACATTTAATGACCCTTGATTTCTCTCTGTTGCTCATTTGGTACATACAACCCAGCAATAAGATCTATATAATTTATTTCCAAAATATATTTTGGAATATAATCAGTCCATATCAGTTAGTTCCCTAAACACAGCATCCATTTCATTTTTTCTTATAATTTATCAACGTGCATTGACCCTTGATTTCTCTCTGTTGCTCATTTGGTACATACAACCCAGCAATAAGATCTATATAATTTATTTCCCAAATATATTTTGGAATATAATCAGTCCATATCAGTTAGTTCCCTAAACACAGCATCCATTTCATTTTTTCTTATAATTTATCAACGTGCATGCGTGCTCAGTCACTTCAGTCATGTCCGACTCTGCGACCCCATGGACCATGGCCTGCCAGGCTCCTCCATCCCTGGGATTCTCCAGGCAAGAACACTGGAGTGGGTTGCCATTTCCTTCTCCAGCAAGAAAGTATGAAGTGAGTGAGGTGAGTGAAGTGAAGTAGCTTGGTCATGTCTGACTCTTTGCAACCCCATGGACTATAGCCTACCAGGCTCCTCCGTCCGTGGGATTTTTCAGGCAACAGTACTGGAGTGGGTTGCCATTTCTTTCTTGATCATTTATCAACAGTATATACTTATTTTACTTAATTGATAATGTATTTTCTATCTCTTTAACTAGAATTTAAACTCCTTGAGGAGAGACCATCTCTGTCTTATTCACTATCATATCTCTAGGGCATTGTCCACTGTGAGTACCAGGGCAGTTGGTAAATATTTTTGAATAAATAAAGTGGAAGATACTTGCTATGTGGCTATAGTTCAAAAGGGCATTAATTCACCTTTAAAAAGTTGTACTTATCTTTTGGTTAACTAAAACTACATTTAACAGAAGCAAGCAAATAGCTTCAACTCTTAAAAAATGGGTAATGCTATGAGGAAACTAAAATTGAAAAAGACATGTACAACAATGTTCTTTGAAACATTATTTATAATAGCTAGGACATGGAGTTTGATTCCTGGGTCAGGAAGATACCCTGGAGAAGGGATGGGCTACCCACTCCAGTATTCTTGGGCTTCCCTTGTGGCTCAGCTGGTAAAGAATCCACCTGCAATGCGTAAGACTTGGGTTTGATTCCTGGGTTGGGAAGATCTGGAGAAGGGAAGGCTACCCACTCCAGTAGGACTTCCCTCATAGCTCAGTTGGTAAAAAAAATCTGCATGCAATGCAGGAGACTCTAGTTCAACTCCTGGGTTGGGAAGATCCCCTGGAGAATGGATAGGCTACCCACTCCAGTATTCTTTGGCTTCCCTTGTGGCTCAGCTGGTAAAGAATCTGCCTGCAATACGGGAGACCTGCNCAGGAGACTCTAGTTCAACTCCTGGGTTGGGAAGATCCCCTGGAGAATGGATAGGCTACCCACTCCAGTATTCTTTGGCTTCCCTTGTGGCTCAGCTGGTAAAGAATCTGCCTGCAATACGGGAGACCTGCAATATGGGTTGGGAAGATCTTCCCTGGAGCAGGGAAAGGCTCCCCACTCCAGTATTCTGGCCTGGAGAATTCCATGGACAGTCCATGGGGTCGCAAAGAGTCGGACACAACTGAGTGACTTTCACCTTCAGGACATGGAAGCAACCTAGATGTCCATCGACAGATGAATGGATAGAGAAGCTATAGTACCTTTATACAATGGAACAGTACTAAGCCATAAGAAGGAGCACACTTGTGTCAGTTCTAATGAGGTGATGAACCTGGAGCCTGTTATACATAGTGAAGTAAGTCAGAAAGAGAAAACCAAATGTCATATATTAGTGCATGTATATGGAATCTAGAAAGATGGTCCTGATGAACCTATTTGCAGGGCAGCCTTGGAGACACAAAGAGAACTGACCACAGACGTGGGCAGTGGAGAGGAAGGGGAGGGTGAGATGAATGGAGAAAGTAATGTGGAAGCATATACACTACCCTATGTAAAATAGATGGCCAATGGAAATTTGCTGTTTGACTCAGGAAATTCAAACCAGGGCTCTGTAACAACTAAGACGGGTGAGAAAGGGTTGGAGGTGGGAGGTGGGAAGGAGGTGAAAGAGGGAGGGTATATATGTACCCCTATGGCTGATTCATGTGATGTATGGCAGAAATGAAGCCAATATTGTAAAGCAATTGTCCTTCAATTAAAAAAAAAAAAAACCAGTGATGAGGGGAGAAGATTGTCCCTCTACTTTTAACTTGAGTAGTTCACTAAACAACATATTTTGGGAGAATAGTTATGTTATTGTAATGACTGAAGAAGTAAAGACTGTAATTTATACAGAAACATTTGTGCTACTGTTTAAAATGTCTAAAAATCGGATGTCAGTGATCTGTGCCATACAAAAACATCACTAAAAATTATTCAGTGCTACCTTAGTTTAACAATTATATTAGGCAAAGCAAGAAAAATCCAGATAATTAATAGAAATAAATGAAAAAAGCTGCATGGGTATCTAACTAATAATTGCATTACTATGAGGTTTTGTTACTACTCACACAAACAGAAGATAATTCTTTCTATGGTCAACTGAGTTTATCACATTTTCTTTTGATTTTATTACCCAGTAGTAGTATATGTATGTTTTGATTTCTAATTAATGCAGAACATTATATGATTAGGATACTGCAGTGTACCTTAAAACTATTCGCATGTGCACACTGTACCTCCTTACAGGAGGATTTCATTTGCTCACACTATTGAACGCAAGCATGGCCACGACTTGTGTTGGGCAGTGAAAAGTGAGCAGGGGTGACATGTGCCCCCTTTGGGCAGAAGCTTTAAGAGTCAGTATATGCTTTGCTCTACTTTCTTTTCCTTCAACCAAAAGGCCAGAAACAGTTCAGATGGAGGTTGCTCCATCGGTTTGAATTCTTGAATAAGTTCTACATGGAGGACAACTATGGCCCACCAGAAATGGACATAAACTTTCACTGCTCTAAGCCATTACAATTTTACAGTCATGTGTTAGCAGAGCAAAACCTAACCTACCCCTATCTTTGAACATTATATACATTTGTAACAAATACAATAAGATCATACATTGACAGAGTGTTGCCTAGGAGAAGCCATTTTGGATTAGGAAGAAGTCAGAGCTATAGAATATTTGAAAGAAATCAAAACTCATTATTTCTAAATCTAATATTAACCTAACTAGAAGACTAATTAGTAGCTACACTCTATTAAAAAGGTGAGACTCTGGCTGCTGCTAAGTCGCTTCAGTCATGTCCGACTCTGTGTGACCCCAGAGACAGCAGCCCATCAGGCTTCCCCGTCCCTGGGATTCTCCAGGCAAGAACACTGGAGTGGGTTGACATTTTCTTCTCTAATGCGTGAAAGTGAAAAGTGAAAGTGAAGTTGCTCAGTCATGTCTGACTCTTCGCGACACCCTGGACTGCAGCCCACCGGGCTCCTCCATCCATGGGAGTTTCCAGGCAAGAGTATTGGAGCGGGGTGCCAGCAGAACCTGTTTAATCAAACAATGCATTCTATAATGAAATACTGCAATGTAAGAAGAAGTGAAAGACCCTCGTGTGTTATTTAGTTAAGTGATGTGCCATTTCACAAGTTTATCGCTGGTCAAAGTGTGTAGCTAAAGAAAGAATGTGTAGCTAGAGCAAAGGTATTGGATTGGGGCTGGGGGTAATTAGTAGATGGAATGATGGAGAGAGTGTAGGAACTTGAAAAACAGGGAGGGTACTGAAGTGACATAAGGAATATCACTGGAGAATTATACCGTGTGATTTATATGGCTGACTTTCAAGCAATGCTTACTATAGAAGTTTTGTAATATTACTCTAGTTTCCAAATAAATCAAAGCTATGGAACTCAACAGAGGATGGGCGGAGGGCTAGAAACAAACTCTAAGGATTAATTTTTGTTTACTGACCTAAAACACTTGTTATATTCTACATGAAACAAATTTTCACCAGAGAAATGACACTCTGAAGGCAAGGTAATTAACATATCTAAATTTGGTTCAGAGAGCCTGATTCATAGCCTTAGAGTGGAGCTTCACCAAGGGATTAAATGCTCTGTATGTACATCATAATTTTGGTAGTAAATGCAAACAACTTAATATTCATTGGAAGGGACTACTGTAAGGGACTACTGTGGTGTCAACATTGGAGAATATGACAAAATTCACCATGCAGGGTGCATCCATCCTTTTGTCCAAAGCTGTAATTCAGGGCCAACCAGAAAGCTTTGCAGAATTTCAATATGAATGAGAGGCACCTGTGACTGTGAGGACACTGAGCTAATGAGAGACGGTTGAAAAGCCGCTGCTCAGCAGCACTCAGGGTAATTTCCTCAAAATCTTTCAGTGGTTCTCACATTTCACTTCGGGCCAAACAGTACAAGCGGAGATGTGGTTAGAAATGATCAATGAGCGAGGAATGCCAGAGAAACTGAATGGCCTGGAAAGAAACTGGGAAGTCTCCCAGTTACAGAAGAAAGTCAGTAAAATAGGGCTTGGAGGTAGAATGCAGGGCACGGAGATGAAAAATGCCCGAGGCATGGCAAAATAATATACCGATGCCAACAGAGCCAGCCAGGAGAGACATGTGCAGGAAGAGCAGGGCAATCAGAGCACGAGTCTTGCCAGATCAACACTGAAAGCATATTTATAAATGTATGCCAGACTTTCAGCATTTATTTCAAGGATCAGAGAAGTGTATAGGAATGAGATGGGGTGGAAGGAGTGGGAGAATATTTAGAATTCAGTTGAGTAGTGATTATTGATGGGGAAGGCAACGGCACCCCACCCCAGTACTCTTGCCTGGAAAATCCAATGGATGGAGTAGCCTGGTGGGCTGCAGTCCATGGGGTCGCTAACAGTCGGACAGACTGAGCGACTTCACTTTCACTTTTCTCTTTCATGCATTGGAGAAGGAAATGGCAACCCACTCCAGTATTCTTGCCTGGAGAATCCCAGGGATGGGGNAATGATCCAGAGCCAGATCCTGAATGGTGTCATGGAGGCTGACTCTCCTGCAGCTGTAAAACTCAGCTGATGCATTTTAGTACCCATCTATTCTTGAAGACCAGAAAAGTATTTTAGAAGGTCCCACTAATGTTACCATCTCTCCTTGACTTTCTTTTCTCCCCTTCTGTTCTGTCCATATCCATTTTCTGATATCTTTCTGATAGGCTGTGGTAAGGAGAGATGTCACTGAAGTTGATGGGATATGTCATGAATTCAGAGAGAATTTTCTGCTCTATCTGTCATAATGCATGAAGGTGGTCTTGGGGCTTCAACTACACGTAACAAGTTGTAGTATTAAAGGCAAAAGTAGCCCAACTAGAGCCAAGCAGATGGAGTCTAGTAACAAGGAGAATATGTCATAACCAAAGCTGTAGTGGATGGTACAATATCACAGAAGTGTGTAGATGAATAACCTAGTAATTTCAGATTGCCTTTATGGACTGGTTTTGGCTAGGGGCAGATGAATAATGCATGAAAGCATCACCAACATTAAGGTCCAATGATATATTAATCCATCTTCCTTTGTAACATACAGATTTGGATTCAATTTTAAATGTTGTTTAGTCACTCAGTCGAGTCCAGCTCTTTGTGACCCCGTGGATGCAGCACACCAGGCTTCCCTGTCCTTCGCTGTCTCCCAGAGCTTGCTCAAAGTCAAGCCCCTCAAGTCGGTGATGCCATCCAACTATCTCATCCTCTGTCCTCCCCTTCTCCCCCTGCCTTCCATCTTTCTCAGCATCAGGGTCTTTTCCAATGAGGAGGCTCTTCACATCAGGTGGCCAAAGTACTGGAACTTCAGCTTCAGCATCAGTTCTTTCAATTAATATTCAGGGTTGATTTCCTTGAAGATTAATTGATAAGTCCAAATTTTATTCCAATTATCATAATTTTGTTCCTTCTCTGGATGCTTGAACTAGTTGACAACTACATTGGAATCTATTAATATCCACTTTGGGTCAGACAATGCTTTAACATTCTGTTTCTATATACGGAGTCATATATATGAAAGAGGAATAGATAGATCTTTCTCTCTTTTTGTCTCTACTTACTTATTAGACTGACTTCAGTCCTAACTATGGAATCCTAAGGCATTGTACTTCTGTCTTCAGTATCTTGTAAAATCAATAGTGAAATCACTAAAAATAGCCTTCCAACTTTATATCTGCCTCCTGGGTCCTTTCATCACAAAATGGTTGTTAATGAATCTTATAAAAGGCTTAGTGAACATTAATATTAGAGTACCTGCAATGATGTGTTAATTAAAATTAAGTCCCTTTTTCATTTGAGATGTGACCGGGAAGAAAATTTGACACAGGCAAAACATCACTTGAATTTTAATTAAAGAGAATTTAGGAGTGAGTGCACTTCATATAATCACAATTGCCCACACATCCTGTAGACAGAATGCTTTCCTGATTTGATCAGAAACAGCACATGATAGCTGAGGGTGACTCCATGTCATGGGGCAGCCTCTCACTTCTTCACAGAAACACACCAGTGTCACTATAATTATGAGTTTAATATTTAAAATTTGTTGATTTCATATTTGCATGCATGTATGCTAACTAAAATTAATTTCAATTGCATACACCAATTATAACATCAGCCTCATTCTCTAACATATTACTCCTCACTGATTACACACCCAGTCAGATTGCTTTAATCTCTCATTTTGTATTTTAAAGTCAAACAATAATATGTATCTCTAATTAAGTTCGCTTACTTATCTTACTTCTGATTGAATCATGTTTTAATATTTTATGACACAGCCACCTTTAATCTCCCTCTCTGATAGTATTTGCCTCTGTGCTTGTTTTCCTTGCCTTGTTTATCTTGATGTGAGTTATAAGAGTGTTTCCTTTCCTAGTTCTGTTTGGGAGTAAAGTTTCTAGATTTCTTTGTTAGGAACTGGGGTTAAAGTGAGGAGAAAATAGCTTTGGGATGATGAGGGAAATTGATGAGATTATGTCATGTAAAAAGTTTATTAAGTGCTGTTTTTTTTCTCTGTAGTTTCCTGTGAGTAAAATATTTTGTATTTATAATAGTTTTATTTTAGAGAAACTGAACCTAAACATTTCAGACCTCAACAAAGTTATGATTATCTCATTATACACTGATCTTTCCCTTTGCAATAGGAATCATAAAATAATAAAGTGGAATTAACATTGGGTGACTATTTACCACATGCAGAGCTTTATAATTATTATGTTATTGTGTCCTTATAAAATGCCATAGCTAAGGGGAAAAAAGGAAACATGCAGCTGAGAGAACTGAGGGCTAGAAAGGTTGAGAAAGAGCGTGTGTGGCAGGGCACATGGCTCTGAAGGGGCAGAGTCAGGTTTCAAAGGCAGTTCTAGCCTAAAATTCCACCCATTCTATCAGAATATGACATCGGCTTCTCTCCTTCCCAACCAATTAGTTACTCTAATTTTTTTTTTTTTTTCTATTGCCTTTAAAATTTTTTATATATTTAATTTCTTATACAATTTGTAAAGGTTACTTTCCATTTACAGTTATTATAAAATATTAATACTGGCTATATTCCCCATGATGTACAATCCATTCTTGAGCCTCTCTTATACCCATCTTTGTACCTCTATCCCTAAATACTGTAAAAATTAAATTCAGATTTATAGAGTCAGTGATTTGGGATCCAGTGGTTAGAGTTCTTGGGACAGTATGTGACCAAGGATGGGCTTCTTAGCCCCATTTTTCTTCCCTTTTTCCTCACCATCCCTGCTTCCTTCATTATATCTCAGGGAAGTCAATGCAAGTCATGAAGTGCAGGGGGTAGGGGAGAGGAGAAACAGTCATGGGCAAGAGGAAGTAAGTTCAGGGCCTTCTTTACACTTGTGTTGATCTAGTCTCCCACTATGAATTATTCTATAGCACAGACCTTTATAGACTATGAGTGAGGTAATTCTTTTGAAGATTTAAAAATGAAAACAAATTACATGAACCTTGTTTAGATAAAGATAACAAGAGGATGATGATTAAAATGAAAAGATAAAAAAGCAGAATGTAGGTGGGAAAGAAAAATAGGAAAACTGAAACAAATGTGCTAGTTGTTTAGAGAGAAGAAAAAGAAAGGAAAACTTTTTTTTTTTTAAGACAAAAACACAAAAGATCTCTCAGACTGTTGTTTTGAAGTATGACAATATGGTACCAAGCCTTCCCTGGTGTCTCAGCTGGTAAAGAATCAGCCTGCAATGCAGAAGACCCAGGTTTGATTCCTGGGTTGGGAAGATCCCCTGCAAAAGGAAATGGCAACCCACTCCAGTATTCATTCTTGCCTGGGAAATCCCATGGATGGAGGAGCCTGGCAGGCTACAGTCTATGGGGTCACAAAGAGGCTGACATAACTTAGCAACTAAACCACCACAACCAACACCAACATGCTACCAAGAGACCTAGTAAATTATGGTGCAAAAAGTATATAAAAGGGCAACGAGGAAAATAATAGACATTTTGGACTACATCAAAAGTAAAAACCTTATCACCTTTGAATAGGAAAGTGAAAGGGTCACCTATAGAATGTAAGTATTTGTGAATCACAAATTTAATGAGTCCAATATCTAGAATATTTACAGTATACTGAAAAGCCAAACAGCAAAAAGACATACAACCCAGTGTAAAAGTGGGCAAAAGGCCTGAATAGACACTCTCCAAAGAAGACAGATAAGTGGACAACAAGCACATGAAAAATGCTCACAGTCGTTAGTCATTAGGGAAATGCAAATCAAAACACAGTGAGATACCTGTTCACAGCAACCAGGATAGTGATAATAAGAAAAACAGAAATGATAAGTGTTTGCGAAAATGGGGAGAAATTGGAAACCTCACACACTCCTAATGAGAATGCAAAATGGTGTAGCTGCTCTGAATAATAGCTTGAAGATTTCTTACAAAGTTAAGCAATTCTACTCCTAGGTGTATAGCCCAGAGAACTGAGAGCAGGTACTCAAGTGAATACTTGTACCTGTACGTTAAGAGGGCATTATTCACAAAAGTCAAATGCCCTTCAGTGGAAGAATGCATAAACAGCTGCAATATGTTTATACAATGAAATATTAATTCACTATAAATAGGAAAGAAGTAATGATATATGCTACAGTGTGAATAAAACTCAAAAATATGAGGTTAAGTGGAAGAAATCAGACACAAAAGGTCACAAAATGCATGAGAGGTGATTGCCTACTCGGTACAGTGTCTTCTTTGAGGGTACCATCTTAGAACTAGATAGAATGGCAGTGTTACAAGGTTGCAAATATATTAAATGCCACTAAATTGTGCACTCTAAAGCCATTATTTTATGGCATATGAATTTTATCTTAATAAAATAAAAGGAAAAAAAAGAAGCAAAAAAAGAAACATGTGAAGTACATCAGAGAAGAAAGCTCATACAAAATGTGCTAATACATCAATGGAAATTAGTCAAACATTTCTATTAAAATGGTCTTTTTTTTAACAAGAAGTCTGGAAAGCAAAAGATGAACTGAAAATTCTACAAAGTAACAAAGCTATGAAGAGAAGACTTAAATAAAGCCAAAAGAAAAAATAATCAAAAAGAAAGCCAGGAAAAAAATCTAAACATCTCAACCATTCAAAGAATGAAACAAGAAGTCCTGCGTAAAGATCTTATCATTAGTGAAACTCTTTGAAATTGGCAATTGAGTTGTGGACCAATGATTATACAGAGAAGAGAAAAGAAAAAAAAAGTTAAGTTCTCCTGTTTTTACAGAGAGTCCAAGGGAATATGACTCAGTTTAAACCAGCATTCTACATTAGCCCACAGTCTCCAAGAAGTCTGAAACTCTTGAATTAGATATAGTCTGACTCACCAGGCAAGCTAAGCTGCAGTATCAGTGGCTAAAGAGGAGTCAATGGACCTATCTCGGGTCCCATTGATGCTGGGAGGGATTGGGGGCAGGAGGAGAAGGGGACGACAGAGAATGAGATGGCTGGATGGCATCTCTGACTTGATGGACGTGAGTTTGAGTGAACTCTGGGAGTTGGAGATGGGCAGGGAGGCCTGGCGTGCTGTGATTCATGGGGTCACAAAGAGTCAGATATGACTGAGAGACTAAACTTAACTGAACTGAATTACTTTACAATATTGTAGTGGGTTTTGCCATTGTCATTGACATGAATCAGCCATGGGTTTACATGTGTCCCCATCCTGAACAACCCTCCCCCACCTCCTTCCCCATCCCATCCCTCTGGGTCATCCCAGTGCACCAGATCTTTTAAAAGGAGGGGAAAAAAAGGGAAAACCTTGGAAGTGATCATGTATTCTTTGAGAGTAGTAATTTGCATCTCAATGTGACTGAATTTGCCAGATCTCATTAGAAACTTTGTTGTGTTAAGGAAAAGAGGAAGCTCCCTGGTGGCTCAGATGGTAAAGCGTCTGCATGCAGTGCAGGAGACCCAGGTTCGATCCCTGGGTTGGGAAGATCTGCTGGAGAAGGAAATGGCAACCCACTCCAGTAATCTTGCCTGGAAAATTCCATGGACTGAGAAGCCTGGTAGGCTACAGTCCATGGGGTCACAAAGAGTCAGACATGACTGAGCAACTTCACTTTCACTTTCAAGCCCAACAAACAAAGCTAGTGGAGGTGATGAAATTCCAGGTGAGCTATTTCAAATCCCAAAAGATGATGCTGTGAAAGTGCTGCACTCAATATGCCAGCAAATCTGGAAAACTCAGCAGTGGCTACAGGACCGGAAAAAGTCAGTTTTCATTCCAATCCCAAGGAAAGGCAATGCCAAAGAATGCTCAAACTACCACACAGATGCACTCATCTCTCATGTTACTAAAGTAATGCTCAAAATTCTCTACGTCAGGCTTCAACAGTACATGAACCATGAAATTCCAGATGTTCAAGCTGGTTGTAGAAAAGGCAGAGGAACCAGAGATCAAATTGCCAATATCCAATGGATCATTGAAAAGGCAAGAAAGTTCCAGAAAAACATCTACTTCTGCTTTATTGACTATGCCAAAGCCTTTGACTATATGGATCACAATGAACTGTGGAAAATTCTTAAAGTAATGGGAATACCAGACCACCTGAACTGCCTCCTGAGAAATATGTGTGGAGGTCAAGAAGCAACAGTTAGAACTGGACATGGAAAAACAGACTGGATCTAAATCGGGAAAGGAGTATATCAAGGCTGTATATTGTCATCCTGCTTGTTTAACTTATATGCAGAAAACATCATATGAAATTCCAGGCTGGATAAAGCATAAGCTGGAATCAAGACTGCTTGGAGAAATATCAGTAAACTCAGATACACAGATGATACCACCCTTATTGTGAAGAAGAACTCGAGTCTCTTGATGAAAGAGAAAGAGGAGAGTGAAAAAGTTGGCTTAAAACTCAACATTCAAAAAACTAACATTACTGCATCTGGTCCATCACTTCATAGCAAACAGATGGGTAGAGAATGGAACCAGTGACAGATTTTATTTTGGGGGGCTCCAAAATCACTGCAGACGGTGACTGCAGCAATGAAATTAAAAGATGTTGCTCCTTGGAAGAAAAGCTATGAAAAACCTAGACAGTGTAGTAGAAAGCAGAGACATTAGTTTACTGACAAAGGGCTGCCTATTCAAAGCTATGGTTTTCCAGTAGTCGTGTATGGATGTGAGAGGTGGACCATAAAGAAGGCTGAGAACCAAAGAATTGATGCTTTGAACTGTGGTGTTGAAAAAGACCCTTGGGAGCCACTTGGACTGCAAAGGAGATCAAACCAGTGAATCCTGAAGGAAAGCAGCCCTGAATATTCATTGGAAGGACTGACACTGAAACTCTAATACTTTGGCCACGTGATGAAAAAAGTCAACTCATTAGATAAGACCTTGATGCTGGGAAATATTAAAAGTAGGAAGAGAAGGGGATGACAGAGGATGAGATGGTTGTATGGCATCACTCACTCAATGGACATGAGTTTGAACAAACTCTGGGAGATGGTGAGGTACTTCAAAGCCTGGCATGCTACAGTCCAGGGGTTGCAAAGAGTCAGACACAACTTAGCAACTCAACAACAACAACAAAGACACACAGAGCAAACTGGTGGTTGCCAGAAGGAGTGGAAGTTGCCTGAAATAAGTGAAGAGGATTAAGAGGTACAAAACTTCACTTACATAATAAATAAATCATGATCATGGTGAAGGTATAGGTATACAATCATAAGGAACAGATCAAAAATAATACAATTATTTTAGATGGGGACATATGGTTATTACATTTAACATGGTGATAATTTCATAATATATGCAAATATCAGTGATTGCAAATGTAATGATTAATGATGTACATAATATGTAAAACAACTATATTCCAGTATTTTTAAAAAGCATTGAGTATGGCTATGGAGAAACACAGAAAAGTGATAGTTGAGCTCTGAGGCTAGGTGTTGGGTGAATCCTTCACAGGGATGTTATGGTAAGCACTGGGATGAAGAAGAATATAATCAGGATTTCCAAGTCTTCAGTTAATAAAGGAACGTAACCAGAAAGTCAACATATCATAGAACCAACAACTTTCAAGCATTTCTCTCCCAAGTTTCAACAACTTGCCGCACATTCATGACAAAAGAGCTGCCTTTCAAAATATGACACTCCTACTTTGATCATGAAATCAGCTACTAGATAACAGGTAGAATATCCCTCTGAAAAATAAAATGAATGCAAAACTTCATTAAAATGTGAGGAGCTACTTTTCCTTTCTGTATATGAAAATGACACAATAGAATCTGGTGATGGGGGTTAAAGGTTTCAGAGGAAGAAAGCAGATAAGGATAATTCAGATTCCCTGAAATAAGATCATTTACATCAAGTATTTAACAAAAACATTTTTCATAAAGTACAGCATACGTATGTTAGGTTATTTTTGCTTGTCATACTTACAACCAGTCCAAGGACAAATATATTCTGCATGATTTTTCCAGACAATTTGCTACTTCTTTGGTGACTCTTTCAGGTTGCTAATGGCTCAGCAGGAAAACTGCCAAGCTACTCAACAGTGAAATTCTTCAACAGGTGCAATGAAAACCTCTTCCAGAGGCACATCTGGAACAGATTTCCTGCCTAAGTGAATGTATTTCTCCAGGTGATTGTGTGGTGAGTGAATACTTCTTGAATTGCAAAGAAATCTGTTGTGATAATTTACCACTCTATGTAGTAGCGACTGACATTTCCCAAGCACCCTTATCAGTAGAATATGTAAATACACCAAAATATGTATATATTTTAATAGATTATTTAAATGTACTCTTATTCGTCCACATATTGCATTTATCAAACTTTAATTTCTTTGGTTTACTTTTTGTCCCCTCCCTCTTGAACCCCCCTCCCATCTTCTACCCCATCCCAATTTGTTACTTTTATATGGCAAATAAATGTAAGTGGAAAGTCTAATACTTCCCCTCACAATGAACTGTCTTGTGCACCACCCTCTTTCTGGAGACCACTTCTGGACAGACTGGAAGAAATTCCATTCATATATGTTTTCTTCAAGCTATGAGACCATAGAGAGGCAGAATCTCTGCCAACAGCAAATATCAATGATGAAATAAGTCAATATATGACACCTAACAGTTGACCCTTGGACAACAAGGATTCCCACTGCTCACATCCACTAATATACAGATTTTTCTCAATAGTAAATGTCTGTCTAGTTAAAGCTATGGTTTTTCCAGTAGTCATGTATGGATGTGAGAGCTGGACTATAAAGAAAGCTGAGCACTGAAGAACTGATGCTTTTGAACTGTGATGTTGGAGAAGACTCTTGAGAATCCCTTGGACTGCAAGAAGATCTAACCAGGCAATCCTAAAGGAAATCAGTCCTGAATATTCATTGGAAGGACTGATGCTAAAGCTGAAACTCTAAAACTCTGGCCACCAGATGAGAAGAACTGACTCATTTGAAAAGACCCTGATGCTGGGAAAGATTGAAGGTGGGAGGAGAAGGGAATGACAGAGGATAAGATGGTTGGATGGCATCACTGATGTGATGGACATGAGTTTGAGTAGGCTCCGGGAGATGGTGATGTACAGAGAAGCCTGGCACGCCACAGTCCATGGGGTCACAAAAAGTTGGACACAGCTGAGTGACTGAACTGATAGTACTAGACAACTTGCAGTTGGTTGAATCCCTGCACTCAGAACATGGATATAGAGGAATCACAGATAGGGAGGGCTGACTATATGTTAAACACGGATTTTTGACTGCTCAGAGGGTTGGTGGCCCTCCACTCATTGTTCAAAGGTCAGCTGTATAGTCATAAACTGATCTAATGGTCACTGTTATGCTGAATCTTCTTTTGAATCAACTTGAAAAGTAGTTCTATATTTTAGAAAAGAATAAAGAAAAAAAGGATCCACTTTGTAGATAAAATACATTTAAATAATCAATTAGTACAAGTTCTTAATATAGCCAGTCTGTTCATTAATTCATCAAATATTAATTCCATGGTCATTATGTACCTGGCATTCTTCCAAGTACTAATTAGATTGACATGTATTATAACCAAGGTTCTCACTTCATATATGGGAATTACTAAGCAGTGAAGAAATATGTAAATTATTTTAACATAATACATGAATAGATTAGGGCTTCGCTGGTGGCTCAGACAGTAAAGAAACTTCCTGCAATGCAGGTGACCTGGGGATGATTCCTAGATCGGGAAGATCCCCTAGAGAAAGGAATAGCTACCCACTCCAGTATTTCAATATGTCAGCAAATTTAGAAAACTCAGCAGTGGCCACAGAACTGGAAGAGGTCAGTTATCATTCCAATCCCAAAGAAGGGCAGTGCCCAAGATTGTTCAAACTACCAGGCAGTTGCACTCATTCCCCATGCTAATAAGGTTATGCTCAAAATTCTTCAAGCTAAGTTTCAATAGTATGGGAAGCAAGAATTTCCAGATGTACAGGCTGGATTTAGAAAAGGCAGAGGAACCAGAGGTCAAATTGCTAACATTTGCTGGATCATAGAGAAAGAAAGGGAATTTCAGAAAAAAAACATGTACTTCTGCCTCATTGACTACACCTTTGACTGTGTGTATCACAACGAACTGTGGAAAATTCTTAAAGAGATGGGAATACCAAACCAGCTTACCTGCTTCCTGAGAAACCTGTATGTAGACCAAGAAGCAACAGTTAGAAACAGACATGGAACAGGCTGGTTCCAAATTGGGAAAGGAGTACGTCAAGGCTGTATACTGTCATCCTGCTTACTTAACTTATATGCAGAGTAAATCATGTGAAATGCTGTGTATGAGTCATAAGCTGGAATCAAGAATGGTGGGAGATATCAACAAGTTCATATATGCATATGATACCACTTTAATGGCAGAAAGTGAAGAGGAACTAAAGGGCCTCTTGATGAGTGAAAGAGGAGAGTGAAAACCTGGCTTGAAACTCAATACTCAAAAAACTAAGATTATGGCATCTGATCCATCACTTCATGGCAAATAGAAGGGTAAACAGTAGAAGCAGTAATAGATTTTTTTCTTGGGCTCCAAAATCACTGCAGCCATGAAATTATAACATGCTTATTCCTCGGAAGGAAAGCTATAATAAACCTAGACAGTATATTAGAAAGCAAAGACATTCACTTTATAGGCAAAGGTTCATATAGTCAAAGCTATGGTTTTTCATGTACAGATGCGAGAGCTGGACCAGAAAAAAGGCTAAGCACCAAAGAATTGATGCTTTCAAATCATGCTGCTGGGGAAGACTTTTGAGAGTCCATTGGACTGCAAGGAGACCAAACAAGTTAATCTTACAGGAAATCAATCCTGAATGTTCATTGGAAGGACTGATGCTAAAATGCCAATACTTCGCCATCTGATGTGAAGAGCCAGTTCGCTGGAAAAGACCCTGATGCTGGGAAAGACAGGGCAAGAGGAGAAGAGGGCAGCAGAGAAAGACGGTGAGAGCATCACTGACTCAATGGGACATGTATTTGAGCAAACTCCAGGAGATAGTGAAGGAACAGGAAGCCTAGTGTACTACAGTCCAGTCCAGGGGGTCGCAAACAGACAGACAGGACTTAGCAACTGAATAACAACAACATAAATAGACTGGCACGTCTAGTGGTTTAAAGAAAGATGGCTATTTAATTATCAAGTCTACCTCCTAGAACTAGACCATTAAATTCTTCAAGGATAAGGACTGTATTTACTGGAAAGGTAGGAGGAGAGGGAGGAAAAGAAAGGAAGAAGGATAAGATGAACTAACTTCTGAGACCAAACTGAAAAAGCTATTTTATTGTTCATTAAGCTTGACTATAATGACTAATGGTATTTCTACTGACTTGAAATAATCATCAATATTCATCAAAGGCATATGGTCTTGAATAGGGAACTAAATTCAATATTTTGTAATAACCTATAAGGGAAAAGAATCTAAAAAGGAATAGGTACTTATATGTGTAAACAACTGTATCACTTTGATGTATACCCGAAACTAACAAGACATTGTAAATCATCTACATTTCCTTAAAATTAAAAAAATAGGCTTTACCAATACTGAAGGGAGAACGCTTTCATCCCCGCCATGGCTGAGCTAATCCAGAAGAAGCTACAGGGAGAAGTGGAGAAATATCAACAGCTGCAGAAGGACTTGAGTTAATCCATGTCAGGGAGGCAGAAACTAGAGGTACAACTAACAGAAAATAATATCATGAAGGAGGAACTGGCTCTACTGGATGGGTCCAATGTGGTGTTTAAACTTCTGGGGCCCATACTGGTCAAACAGGAGCTGGGGGAAGCTCGGGCCACAGTGGGTAAAAGGCTGGACCACATCACAGCTGAGATTAAGCGATGTGAATCCCAGCTCCAGGATCTAGAGCGGCAGACAGAACAACAGAGGGAGACCTTTGCTCAGCTGCAGCAGGAGTTTCAGACTGCCCAGGCAGCAAAGGCAGGGCTCCTGGGAAGGCTTGACACTGTCCTGGGGGTGGGGCAGGGGAAGGAATGAGGTGGCTCTAGGGCCTATACTGTAGCTAATAAAATGTAAAATTATCTGGCATTTTCTGACCAAAAAAAAAAAAACAAACAAACAATTAAAAAACATCCACCAATCAAATTTTTTAAATTAATTATTTTTTTACACGAACTCCCAAACATGAACCCCCCTCCCACCTCCCACCCCACATCATCCCTGCAGATCATCCCCATACACCAGCCCCAAGCATCCTGCATCCTGCATTGAACATAGACTGGCAATTCATTTCTTGCATGCTAGTATACATATTTCAATGCTATTCTCCCAAATCATCCCACCCTCTCCCTCTCCCTCTCCCTCTTCTTTGGCACAGTTGGCTTTTTTGTTGTTCATCATAAATTTACAATGCTTTAGTGACTGCTTAGACATTCATTTATATTTCTTTTGTTGTTCTTCACTCTGACTTTTCATCTGAGGTCCCTTTTTGCTCATACTTTCCCCAGGCTGGTCCAAGTTTGGAACTGCCTTTCTTATTAATACTTGCTGTAAAAAAATAGATGGCTATCAGAGAAATGATAAAATTCATACTTTCCATTGTATAGATTTTAGCTCAATCTTTTAATTATAGCTAAAAATGTAATCTGATTTGGTTTCTAATTTCAGGTCTTAAGGCTTCTTGATTTCCAAGAATACTATACTTTTTCATTCAACAGATAATTCACTGAATGCCTCCATGAACCAGACTTTGTTCTAGATACTGGGAGATATAGCAGTGGACCAAAAAAAAAAAAGGAATAAAAAACACTGCTGCCATGGATCTTCCACAGTAAATATGTATATCTGTACCTTTATGTGAAAATATTTTTAATAAAAATCTATTTTTCAATGGAACAGACCAGAGTGAAAACACACAAACACACCTTATATGTTAAGGGGAAACCAGTGGTCCCTGAATTGGGAGTTTAGAAAGGCACTAGTTTTTAAAAAAGGATGACCAGGGTATGCATCCCTGGGAAATTGATAGTTGAACAAAAATCTGAAGGAGGTGCCCCATGTCACAGAACGTTATCATGTGACAGGGCCAGAGGGGTTGGACCATTTTAAATAGCTCATTTTAATAGATGTATAGATAGAATCCTGGGAGCAGCACACAGCTTTTTGATGTACTTGCATATGGTCCTTGGAAAAGTGGAAGCCTTACCAGGAGTGGGAGGGTCAAAAATCAGTTGTTTGATCTAAACCATCTATGCTCTCACTTTAAAGTGCAAGTTGCTCAGTTGTGTCCAACTCTTTGCAACTCCATCGACTATACGGTCCATGGAATTCTCCAGGTAAGAATACTGGAGTGGGTAGCCATTCCCTTCTCCAGAGGATCTTCCCCACCCAGGAATCGAACCTGGGTCTCCCTCATTGCAGGCGGAAGTATATAGACACAATTGTGGTTAGTCATTGAGAATTCTGGGGAAAATGGGAAGTTTTTAAAAGTAGATGTTTAACCATTTTACTTTGTTTCACAATATAACCAGAAATCAATGTTAGATATTTTAGAAAAGAAGTTAGGCTAAATCTCTCGGTGAATATTAAGTGAAGAAGAGCACTGTCAACAGCGGACAAGAGAGCAGAGTTCTGGGCGGGGCCGGGGCCGGGGCAGGATGGCATCAGGGTGGCTGGGGATGGACGTGGCGAGGCCTCACCTTACTGGTGGGTGCGACAGGACACCAGGGAGCTGTAGGGGCCCTCGCCCTGCGGCCCGTAGGTGCACACCTTCATCTCGTACTCACAGTATGGGTACAGGTTGGTGAGCGCCACTGAGGGCACCTTGCTGTAGAGCAGCTGGGCTCCGGACTCGGAGTCAGCCTGGATCCAGGAGATTCCTTAAGAAATTGCAAATAGAACTGCCTTATGACCCAGCAATCCCACTGCTGGGCATACATTTCTTTGGTATTGCCTTTCTTTGGGATTGTAATGAAAACTGACCTTTTCCAGTCCTGTGGCCACTGCTGTTTTTGGCCTAAGGATACAGAAAAAAGCAGAGCCTATTCGTGTGGCCACCAGGGGGCGTGCGTCCTGGACGGCAACCCCCTTCGGCAGCCAATGCACTGGCTGTGTTCCAAGCCGGAGGCAGATGTCTGCAGTGAAGCCTGCCAGGTAAAAATCGTCTTTGCTCAGGTCTGAAAGATCACATATAGGTTTTTTTGGCCAGGAACTGCACTCTTGACTTCTTCCAAAGTTAATTTTTTGCATATGTGCCCCCTTTTACCTTCTGGTACTTTGCAAATTCCAAAACGCTTTCATGTGTATTATCATACTGAAATCTTACAAGATGAAACTCACCACTTTTCATAGGAGAGAGTCTTCGGGAGGGATTAAATGGCTTATTCCTGGCCACAATGCTCAGGGACAGTTGAAAAAGGTCTAAAATAATTTTATTTAGAGAATAAGTTCAATCGTTTTTTGAGAATCTTCCTCAACCTGCAGGCCCAATGTCTTCTCTGGTAGAAGATAGCATATAATATTCAGGACAAAAAAAAAAAAAAACCCATGAAAAATATGCTTCAGATTCTTAAACTAAAATTTGGATTAAACATTTGATCTTTCTTTTTTACTTCTAGAGTCTTCTGAAATCTATTTAGGTTGAGTCCCACATGTTAAGAGCAGATATTTCACCTTCCTTGCAGTAGAAACCTGGGAGAGTCTCAAGTGTCTTTCTAAAGCCTCTGGGCAAGATGAGATCAGAGGTGAGGTATTATTAGGAATTCTTCACATTTGAATTAACAAGCTGATTTCCACCATTACAAGAAGTTGGTCAGGCTCTTTTTTTCCTTCCTCAGTGTTCCTTACAGATCAGAAACAGAATATGACTCAAAGTGATAAAATATTTTAAAGAGATGATGATAGGAGCTCTGGATGGGAAGGGACTGAAGATGCTGTTTTTGAGATCTCTGTAGACTCAGAGAAATTTAACTCTTGCGAACACTTGGAAGTTTGGGAGATTACTAGGTTAGCTGTTGGTGCAGGACTTGGTCACCACTCTGAAAGATGTCAGGATGGGAGGGTGGCTCAGTCAGAAAAGAGTCCACCTGCAGTGTAGGAGACATGGGTTTGATCCCTGGGTGGGGAAAATCACCTGGAGAAGGAAATGCCGATGCACTCCAGTATTCCTGCAGAGAAAATTTCATGGACAGAGGAGCCAGGTGGGCTACAGTCCATGGGGTCACAAGGGTCAGATACCACTTAGTGATTAAACCACCATCAACACCCACTGTAAGCTCTTAAAACCTCTTGGAGATGACTGCCTGGTAGATCTAGAACAGCTAGATTCCAAGTGGCTATGATTTTTCAGGTGTCTTAAAAGATCCTGTGTTTCAACATAGAGAACAAACATATGGACACCAAGAGGAGAAGTGGGGGGGATGAACTGGGAGATTGGGATTGACATATACACCCACCTGTGTATCAAACATATAGCCGATGAGAACCTACCAATGGCACAGAAGGAAAAAAAAAGAAGGTACAATCTGTTTGTAAGACATTTACTAAGTTGACTTTAAAAATGCATTCCAGTATACAGTAGGTGCCAACAAATACTGTTTGTTTTCACTTCTCTGAGGTATGGAGAACAGTCAAATTCATAGAGTCAGAAAGTACACTGGTAGATGCCTGAGGCTAGGTTGGGGTGTGTGGGGCAGAATGGAGACTTAGTGTATTTAATGGGGGCAGAGTTTCAGTTTAGGAAGGTGAACATTTGGGGAGATGGATGATGGTGAGAGTTGCACAACAATGTGAGTGTTCTTGGTGCCACTGAAACGTTACCATTAGGTGTATGGGGATGATCTGGAGGGAAGATGTGGGGTGGGAGGTGGGAGGGGGGTTCATGTTTGGGAGTTCGTGTAAAAAAATAAATAAATACAAAAAAAAAAAAACAGTATGTTTTATATTATCTGACTTAAAAAAAAAAAACACCACAACCTCCTTTAATTAAAAAAAAAGAAAAAGAATCCTGTATCTCCAGGCTGACAAGGAAATTGCACAGCCCCTGGACCCACCTTATGGCAGAACAGGTACTTCAGTGGTGAAAACATAAAACAGATCCATTATGAGAGAGCGCCCATGCCTAAGCATGTCTTTAAACTCTTTACTTTTGTATACCCTGTCCATCTGGAGGGATCAGACATAAGTTTGAGCTAAAATTAATTTAAAGCCGAAAAAAATAGGTTTCTCATTCATCTGAACTTGTTGAAAGTTCACACCTTTTACAGGGAGAGCATAATATTCATTGTGGCTTCAAACGTGTGTGTTCCTGATTGCTCTGAGGAGGTCTATGATTTGATAATGGTAATTATAGTAGCCGATATATCCTTACACAGAGCTTTACAAAGCAAAAAAAAAAAAAAAAACACTTTCACAGACCATTTGCTCCTTGTAATAGCTGTGCCAGAAAATGAGGAATTATTATCGACGTTTTCTATCAGGAGGTTGAGAATCAGAGTGGCTGATATGACTTGCAAATGTTAACACATCTAGCAGATGCTGAGAAAGTGAGGGAAACTTAAGGCTTCAGGACTCCGTTTGCCCTGCAGATGCAAGCATCGGATAAGCGCAGGTCCATCTTCTCTGGATACAGCTCTAATGATAGAAAGATAGAGACTACTTGTCTTTATTTAGGGGCCTCTCCGGTGGCTCAGTTGGTCAAGAACCTGCCTGCAAGGTACAAGACCCACATTCACTCCCGGGGTGGGAAAGATCTCTTGGAGAAGGAAATGGCTACGCAGTCCAGTAGTCTTGCCTGGAGAATGCCATGGAAGAGAGGCCTGGTGGGCTACAGTACTCAGGGCAGCAAAGAGTTGGACACAAGCGAGCGACTAACACATGGACATGGGGAGGACATGGGGCTTTATCCCTAACAGATACGTGATTTTTTGGGGGGATGATGAAAATGTTTTAGTATTGATGGTGGGAATGGTTGCCCAACTCTGTGGATACATAAAATCCACTGAATTACACACTTTCAGTGGGTAAATTATATGGTATGTGAATTACATTTCAATAAAGTTATTATGTAAAAAAAAAAAAAAAAAGATTGTGCAGAGAGGCAATAGGCAGATAAAAGTTAGAGCCTAAAAATAAATTTCCAGAGGTTAGAACATAAATGAAGTCTTCAGTTCTGAGCAAACCAGCGCATGACATGATGTGGCCACAACTTTTGCCAGATTGAGTTTTCTCTTCCAGAACATGGACTAATAATACCTCATCCTATGACATTTCTCCACAGTTAACAAGAAGAAACAACAAAACACAAAACTGTAAGTTATGAAACACTTCACAAATGAGAGTTAATTATTTCCTGTCCATATACAGGATTTCAGAAAGCATATAAACACTTTAGGTAGGGCAAGCATAACCTGAGGGAGAGAAAGCATAAAAATGCTAATCCCCAAATTGGAATTTTTAGTGCTGCATATTTGCATATTGCCTAAAATCCTTTCAAAAACAGCTAGAATGTGCTTAGTTACTTTTAAAAACTACAGATTGAGTTGTTATTAATTTATTATAGATGAGGCAATGTTTTCCTTTTAAAAAGTTTTCTTCTCCATTGTGCCAGAGGCACCCATAGAAAATTTAGAGTGTTTTATATTCCATAGAATATGCATAGAGATATCAATAATAAATAGCGTTTTCCACAGTATAGAGTATAAGCCACTTGCTCAGAGAGCAGAGTCACTCACTCTTGAGCTAAAAATACCTCGGTGACAAATTTCAGGAAAGAGAGAAAAAGAAGAGAGCTCTGTGTTCATCACCCAAGAGTAGAACCCTGCTTGACTGTCCCACTGTATCCTTGTTATTCCTTCTCAGTGATGCTGAATAGTCAACTCCCAGCATATTCTAATACACAATGCTGTGCCCCCTAATCCCCAATGCAGTGCATTCTTCATTCTCGTAACAGAATGACTCTCCCTTGCCAAGCACTTCCACTTGCAAGCAAAATCTTGAACTATCTCGGTAACAGAAGACACAAAAGCTTACGAATAAGATGAAGAGCTTATTGTATGAACAAACACATGGAACTGATTTTAAGTCTTGGTGAGTTGCTGCACATGGATGACATCTTTATAACCAGTGTGCTGAGTACTTGCTTGCATTAGGGTTTGTCTAAGGGGAGCAACAAGATAAGGGGATGACAATCTCAATGGCATAGTTCCCTAGAATGTTGGCCTTTCCACAGGAAAAATCAAAGAAAAAGGAAAGTAATAGGAGATCACAGGACATTGAATTATGAAGTTAAATGAAACCTAACTGAGGAACCAAGGGGGGAAAATATTTCTCTGTAAACATAAGAGTTAGATGACATTTAATGATTTTAAGACACAATGAACATAGAATAACACCTTCTTTATTACCATTAGTATAACCTATGGGGTATTGATTATTGACAATCAGATTGCCAAATGGACTAAATGCTGCAGATTTTAATCTGAATTATTAGTATGTGAGGTTTTCATAGCAGGTAAGAGAAAATATGATAGTGACAATAAAAAAAAATCAAGTGCTTCAAAAAGCCATAACCTTCAACTCCTCTATGAAATCTCACTGATCTGGTGTGGCCACTGGAGCAGAAAAAATCCAACACAATGAGCATTCCAGTTAGGTTTTAAATATTTGAACTAAGAAAAAAGAGGGATAAATTCATGAGACTAATACAAAGAACTGGAGGTTCTATACTATATAAATTGGTGAGGTGTCTGAAGGTGGTTAGAGTGGCTTAGCACCTAAAACACTGGAATTCAAGTCTTTCCTCAGCAACTCTTTATTGGACCTTGGAAGTCTCTTTATTTGAACTTCAATTTCCAACTATGTAAAAGGCTGATGAGAATAGCTACATTTTCCTACCCAACAATGTTACTGAAAAGGTGACCTCAGAAAGTACACAGGACATTTTATTGCAAATAGCTGCATGTGTGTATGTATGCCAAGTATTAATGGTGATTTCATGCATGTGTTGTGTGCATGTAAGAGTAAATACTAGTTATTTCTATGTCCAAGTTAATTTTTATCTCCAAATTGATTTAATTCCACTCATGTCCTGCGAAATCTCCAAGAATTAGATAAGGGGATTTGTGTATGCCCTGAACTATCACTCTAGGAAAGAAAAACATTCATACTAAGTTAACTTCTCACCCCAGCTCCAATTTGTTTAAAATTACAGATACAGTTTTCATCTTGCTGAAAAATGAGAACGCAATTTTTCTATTTGGAACCGTAGGTTGGGTTTTTTAAAATATGGAAAAATGGATTTCCCTGGTGATCCAATGGTTACAGCTCTGTGCTTTTACTTCAAGGGTGCATAGGTTTAACCCCAGGTTGGGGATCTAAGATACCATATGTCTCACAAGCAGGAAAAGGAAAACTTCTGAATGTTTGTGGGCATAATAGTGTATACTGGCAAATACGGCCCCCAAAATCCTACAGTAATTTTCTAATTAATCCTAAAAAGTCTTTACTATCATGAATATAAAGCCAGATAGTACCTGTCTTCATTAGCATATAATTTTTATGTTATTGAAACCATGTATAAGCCCCTGTTGCTTGTCATAATTAGAGGAACTAAAAAGCCTCTTGATGAAAGTGAAAGTGGAGAGTGAAAAAGTTGGCTTAAACCTCAACATTCAGAAAACGAAGATCATGGCCTCTGGTCCCATCACTTCATGGGAAATAGATGGAGAAACAGTGGAAACAGTGTCAGACTTTATTTTGGGGGGCTCCAAAATCACTGCAGATGGTGACTGCAGGCATGCAATTAAAATATGCTTATTCCTTGGAAGAAAAGTTATGACCAACCTAGATAGCATGTTGAAAAGCAGAGACATTACTTTGCCAACAAAAGTCCATCTAGTCAAGGTTATGGTTTTTCCAGTGGTCATGTATGGATGTGACAGTTGGACTGTGAAGAAAGCTGAGAGCTGAAGAATTAATGCTTTTGAACTGTGGTGTTGGAGAACACTCTTGAGAGTCCCTTGGACTGCAAGGAGATCCAACCAGTCCATTCTGAAGAAGATCAGCCCTGGGATTTCTTTGGAAGGAATGATGCTAAAGCTGAAACTCCAGTACTTTGGCCACCTCATGCAAAGAGTTGACTCATTGGAAAAGACTCTGATGCTGGGAGGGATTAGGGGCAGGAGGAGGAGCAGACAACCGAGGATGAGATGGCTGGATGGCATCAGTGACCTGATGGATGTGAGTTTGGGTGAACTCCGGGAGTTGGTGATGGATAGGGAGGCCTGGCGTGCTGCGATTCATGGGGTCACAAAGAGTCGGACACGACTGAGCGACTGAACTGAACTTATTTTTTAAAATGAAATGCTGACTCAAGAATGAAACTAGATAACTTTCTAACACCTGACACAAAAATAAACTCAAAATGGATTAAAGATCTAAACGTAAGACCAGAAACTATAAAACTCCTAGAGGAGAACATAGGCAAAACACTCTCCGACATAAATCACAGCAGGATCCTCAATGATCCGCCTCCCAGAATACTGGAAATAAAAGCAAATATAAACAAATGGGATCTAATAAAAATTAAAAGCTTCTGCACAACAAAAGAAACTATAAGCAAGGTGAAAAGACAGCCCTCTGAATGGGAGAAAATAATAGCAAATGAAGCAACTGACAAACAACTAATCTCAAAAATATACAAGCAACTTATACAGCTCAATTCCAG
>SJYX01020146.1:172038-182839 GCA_006410675.1 Oreotragus oreotragus
CAGCACTGTTTATAATAGCCAGGACATGGAAACAACCTAGATGTCCATCAGCAGATGAATGGATAAGAAAGCTGTGGTATATATACACAATGGAGTATTACTCAGCCATTAAAAAGAATACATTTGAATCAGTTCTAATAAGATGGATGAAACTGGAACCAATTATACAGAGTGAAGTAAGCCAGAAAGAAAAACACCAATACAGTATACTAACACATATATATGGAATTTATAAAGATGATAATGAGGACCCTGTATGCAAGACAGCAAAAGAGACACAGATGTGTAGAGCGGACTTTTGGACTCTGAGGGAGAGGGTGGGATGATTTGGGAGAAGAGCATTGAAATATGTATACTATCATGTAAGAAACGAATCGCCAGTCTATGTTCGATGCAGGATGCAGGATGCTTGGTGCTGGTGCGTGGGATGATCCAGAAGGATGATGTGGGGTGGGAGGTGGGAGGGGGGTTCATGTTTGGGAGTTCATGTACACCTGTGGCGGATTCATGTCAATGTATGCCAAATCCAATACAGTACTGTAAAGTAAAATAAAGTTAAAAAAAAGAAGAAGAAGAATTAATGACTGGGAAATGTGAAGATGTAGAAAAAAGAATAGCTGTTAGGCTAAAGAACTGCTAACAATTTAGACTATAATTCTGCCATATAACAGAATCACCATATAACAGAATCACTTTATCTGTATCTTTCAGTTTCCTAAAAGATACAGATAAAAGCTTGATATGCATTCCTTTTGTTTTTTACAAGAACCAGACCCCTGCCCCAGATGAAAACTTATGACCACAAGAACATAGACTCTAACCAGGTTGCAACCAGAAGGTTGATGCTGCTTGAAACTTCATCTTGATGGCAACCAATCCAAGAAGTGTCCATGAGCTGATCACACCATGCTCCTTGAACACTATAAAACTCCTCACTGTCCCCTCCAGGGTGGGTCACCGGGTCTTCGGGGCATTAGCCCACGGTGGCCCCCTTTGCCTGGCAAAGCAATAAAAGCTACTCTTTTCTACTTCACCCAAAACTCTGTCTCTGTTTCTATTCAGCACCAGAAAACAGAGGCCAGGATTTTGGCAACATTATCTTCTAGAAAACTATTTGTCATCCTAGGCTGTTCGTGTGTTCACCTGAATCCAGCTGGCTGGATTCATCCAAGAGCCCATTTATCTGTTGTTAATTTCTAACATTCCACGATAAGTAAGCTATTCAATTCTTTCCCCATTTTAAAAAATGTGATAGTACCCTTACTCATATGGTTCTGTAACATAGCATATACTGTCCATTGACAACTATGGTTTTTTTCTCTATACCACGTAGATCCAGAATGAATCCACTGTCACCACCTGGCCCAAGTCATCATTGTGTTACCTGGATTTTACAACAACTCTACGTAGAAGGTCATCCTGCTCCCTTCTTTTTTTTTTTTTTTTTAAAAAGGTATTTACTTATTTGCTGCATTGGCTCTTTGTTGCTGTATGTGGGTTTAGTTGCCCCGCAGCACGTGGGGTGTCACTTCCCTGAACAGGTATCTAAGCCAGTGTCCCTGCACTTGAAGGTAGATTCTTAGCCTCTGGACCACCAGGAAGTCCCACCCTTCTTGTCTCATCACAGCACACGTCCTGTGCGCTCTTGCTGTCTGCCTGGATTGCTTTTCTCTGAGAGAGCTCTGTATCACCCTTCTTGACTTCCACCAGACTTTGCTCAAAACCACCTTCTCAGTGACATCAGTGTACCCCTCATCAAGCTCTACTCTCATTCTCTTTCTGATTTTCGTTCTTCTCCTCAGCACTTCTCACTTCATGGTCCATCGTGTGTTTTGCTTCTTTATTGTCTATCACCTCCTCCACTTCCATAAGATAAGCTTCAGCGAGGAAAGGATTTTTGTCTAAATTCTTCTGTTGTTGTTGTTGTACTCCCCAGCAGCTAGGAAAGCACTGGGCACAAAGATGTCTTCAAGGAATTCAGCATGAAAGAATGAATTGATTTCAGACAATGTAAGGGAAACATAAATACTCTAATTTCCTAGATCGGGGAAAATGGAAATAAGAGTTCTCCTAGTATGTAGAGCAAAAATTCTGTGGGGAAACTTGAGTAAAGAGCTTGCATAGAAATTACTTTGGGGAAAAACTGTAGAGAAGTGGAAAGCACATTCATTTCCAATATTTATCTTTTAAATCTTAGTCCGTCTGTAGCTTAGAGTAGGCATGGATTTACCAGTGATTTTGCTGGAAAGCATACTGGCATATCTAGTGACATTTTATAGTTGTTTGTTTCTAACTCAATACACCCTAGGAGGTCAGGTAGCAATATCTGGAAGATGTGAAACTCTAAGAGAAGGCATTGTGTCCAAGTGAATTCCAAAGGTGGGATTGTTGACCCATGCCATCAGAAGAATCTCAGATTTCTTAGTAGTAAAATGAGGATCAAATCACCATAATCATAGCCAAGTGAATCCATAATCATATAAATGGGAATGTATATATTGTTTATATGGATGGATGCAAAGAGAATACAAAGATGACAATAGGTTCATTTTCCAGCACTAGAAGAAGTGGTTAAGGGACTTCCCTGGCAGTTGAGTAGTTAAGAATCCATCTTTCAATGCAGGGAGTTCAATCCCTGGTCAGGGAACTGAGATCCCACATGTCATGTGCCCAAACAAACAAACAGAAGTCAAAAGAGTGATTATGAGTCAGCTGAGTTTCTCCACTCACCTCTGGGTGAACTCGAGCAAGTCACTTCAATTTCTGCACTCCAGTATCTTCCTCTACATTGCAGATAATTGTAACAGCACCCTCATAGGCACTAATCCTCCACTGTGAGGATTGCACGTGTTGATATGTATAAAGGATTTAGAGCAGAGGATGCATAATCAGCACTCTACAATCTGAGGGGCTATCTTTGAAAAGTATTAGTGTTTTACACACCAGCTTCTGTCTATAATAGAGCAAAAACAAAAAAGTAAGAGCTCCTATCTCCAAATGGTTTGAAGAACACAGCACAATACCATCCTCATGCCCTTAAAGGGGAAATTACCTTCAAGTACAGGGTTCCCCTGGAGGCTCAGAAGGGAAAGAATTTGCCCGCAGTGAGGGAGACCTGGGTTGTATCCCTGGCTTGGGAAGATCTCTGGAGCAGGACATGGCAACCCACTCCAGTATTCTTGCCGGGAGAATCTCATGGATAGAGGAGCTTGGTGGGCTATGTCCTTGGGGTCGCAAAGAGTCGGACATGTTTGAGTGACTAACACTTTCACTTTCACTATTCTCAACTATACTTTGAAATGGAGGTTGTAATCAAACCAACTGAGGAGAGAGTGAAATAGAAAGAGCTGATCCAGAAAACACTGGGCAGCGAATAAAGACTTTAGTAGGAAAACAAAAACAAAAAAAAAACAAAAAAACAAACTACCCAGTAAATTGTGTCTGGGAAGAAAAGGACTAACTCTGACCAAGAAAACCATAGTCACATTTTGTATGGTGGGAGGGGGGTTCATGTTTGGGAGTTCATGTACACCCATGATGGATTCATGTCAATGTATGCCAAAACCAATACAGTACTGTAAAGTAAAATAAATTAAAAATAAAAATTAAAAAAATAAAAATAAAATAAAAACATAACTGATACAACTGGCAAAATGGGATAAATGAGAATAATCCTTTTAGGTGTTTATTTTGACTCTTGCTGTAAAATCATACAGCCTCAAAGAAATCGCTAAGCTGTTTCATCATATAAGCAAATCCAGCTATTTTATAGCTGGAAGTACACACACAGCAAGAAAGGGCAGAGGAACACAGCCTCTTTCTTTCTTATTGAGAGGTAATTTGTAAATTGTCAAATGGGTAAAGCACAAGCCTGAAATATCACATTTCCAAAAACACGGGTACTAGAGAAATCTGATTAAATGTGCCTCTTCACAGATTCCAAAAGAAGTGACTTGATTTTTCCTTGTAATCTTAAATTCTAGGCAATTTGGCAATTAAGTGAAAGGACTCTGTTGAAAGTCCAGTAAATTCCACAACCTCCTATATCTGGCTGAAAACAAAGAAAAAGTCAGGAGTTTGAAGGTATGAAAAAACAGCAAAGTGACTGCAATCATGGTAATGTTTAAGAAAAGCTAGTTCAGAATATCCATGAGGTAGTTTGAACCACTAGGAAAGAAGATGACATGATTGCAAAGTGATCCACCATAATTAGGGGGCTCAGTCCTCAATTTTGAAAGCTTAGTAGAAGAGATTCTGTTCTAAACGGGGCTGTGAGTCTGCTCTTCAAAACACAAAAATCTCGTTTTGCCATTTTTCTCCAGTGGTCTCCACTGCCTATACTATAGAGTCTCTCCTTGGACTGAAACCTACAAGTCTTCATAAGCTCCCCTGTTTACCCTGTTTGGTTACTTAATGCCCTCTTTACCTAAATGTCACTGATATTCTACACGGAGCTTATTTCACCACATTTTTCTCATGTAACTTTGACATACTGACTTCCTCTGCCAGAAAGGTATTAGGGTCCATCCTTTTGACCAGCAAACATTATTACCATCAGTATTTTTATCTGGGACTTCCCAGGTGGCTCAGTGGTAAAGAATCTGCCTGCCAATTTAGGAGCCACAAGAGATACAGGTTTGATCCCTGTATCAAGATCTTCTGGAGAAGGAAATGGCAACACACTCCAGTATTCTTGCCTGGGAAATCCCATGGACAAAAGAGCCTTGTGGGCTACAGTCCATGGAGTTGTGAAGAGTTGGACACCTTTTTGTTTGATAGAGTTTTTATACAGCAAATACCAAGTTCAGCCATTGCTCACTCTAGGAAGACTTGCCTAACCTCTCCTTTCTGCTGCTGCTAAGTCACTTCAGTCGTGTCCGACTCTGTGCAACACCGTAGACAGCAGCCCACCAGGCTCCTCCGGCCCTGGGATTCTCCAGGCAAGAACACTGGAGTGGGTTGCCATTTCTTTCTCCAATGCATGAAAGTGAAAAGTGAAAGTGAAGTCGCTCAGTCGCGACCCCATGGACTTCAGCCTACCAGGCTGCTCCATCCATGGGATTTTCCAGGCAAGAGTACTGGAGTGGGGTGCCACTGCCTTCTTCAACCTCTCCTTTCTAATCTCTAGATTCTGTAGGATCTGATCAGATTCTGTGCCTTCTTCTCACCGAGTACATAGAATGAACGGTGAATGTTCATTTCTTTGCCATCACCGAAAGCGTACACTTGAGTTCAGTTCAGTCACTCAGTGGTGTCTAACTCTTTGCGACCCCATGGACTGCAGCACACCAGGCTTCCCTGGGTGCCACTGCCTTCTCCCCAGAGATTCTACTCCGAGATAAATGTCCACCAGTGGTGAAGGTAGCTATTGCCCCCAAATGTGCCCAAGAATGTTCATAGTAGCTTTATTTGTCTAAACCAGAGACTCTAAATCTTCATTAGCATTTAGAGTGGATATTAGAGTTCATCAACATTTAGATTTAGCAGGGATAAACAAATGTATTGCATTGTCATAATGGAAATTTGCTCGGCAATGAGAATGGTGGATCTACAACTACATACCACGATATAGATGAATATCACAAATGTAAAAGAAAACATAATTAAAAATTATTGATAAAACATAAAAAAAGGCAAAACTTGCTAAAAGTCAGGAGAGTGGATTCCATTGTAGGAGGAGAAGGAAATGGGAAGGGATTATGAGAGAGGACTTCCAGGATGCTGATACTGGCCAATTTCTTAACCTGTGTACTGGTACACATGTGTACTCAATTTGTGAAAATGTATTATACTGTCACTTATGATGTATCTTTTTAAATGTACATTATATATATTTTTAAAAATCCTCTAGATTGCCTTCTCATATCTGCTTCCTAAGATTAGTTAGTCCAAAAGGAAATGGAATAGACATGGGAAGCGCTATGCTTGTCCCAGTCTACTCTTTGAAAGGGGAACTAAAACAGGGTTAGTGGCCTCAAAGAGTTCAGAAGACAGAGGGTGGAGTTCAGGAAGGCTGAGGCAGCTAAAATTTGAGGACAGAGCAGAGGAAGCTAGAGAAAGAGAGAGTTTGAGAGAGCCTCAGAGCAACAGAAAGGTCCCTATAACCTTTGATCAAGTACTAATGTGTGTGTATGAGAGGAAAACTTTGGTGTTGGAGAAGATTCTTGGGAGTCCCTTGGACTGCTAGGAGATCAAACCCAGTTAATCCTAAAGGAAATCAGTCCTGAATATTTGGAAGGACTGATGCTGAAGCTGAAACTCCAATCCTTTGGCCACCTGATGCAAAGAACTGACTCACTGNTCTCAGTTTACATCTGTTTGAATTATTCCATTTTAAACTTTTCCATCAGCTTGTCTTTGAATGTCTTGAAAAGTGAGACTGCTCCAGTGAAAAAATAAATAACAAGTAAACTGGTGTAAAAGTAAATATAAATTATAGAATAGGTATAGGTCTAGAAATTGCTACTGTCACTTTAGCCTTTCTTTAAGTAGGTCCATCTTTTCCTCTCAGGATTCCAGTACTAGGTAAATGACTTGTTATTATCCCTTGAATAGCACCATCTTAGGAGCCCTCTGTCATCTTTTGGAATACCTTTTCTTTTATCCCCTTTTTGTGCCTTAGAAACTAGTCAAGCCCGTATTCCAGGTATCCTCAAATTTTATCTGTTTCCTTGATAACTAATAAATATCAAAAGCTGTATGTTTATTCATCAAAACTCATTCTAATCTACTTGAAAACTGCATTCCTTTATTACAGAGCCTGGAGAGCCAATGCAACCTTGTTTAAACTACTTTGTAGGTAGAATGTAGGCACGTGACCTAGAATCTGTCAATCAAAACACCTCAGATTTGAAGGTGGAAATAAGAAAAGGGAAGGGGCAGTATGCCACAGAGAGACCAGCCATGTGGGATGGTCCTATGATGGGCTAGAATGGTTTTTCTAGATGCATTTTACTTAGCTGCATCTACCCTGGGTTATGTAGCATACATCTGGTAATTTTGGTCTCACAGAGATTATATGAATCACATAGTGTCTTTTAAGAAATTACTTTATGTTTAAAATGACCAATAGATTCAGTTGTCTTTGATGAAGAAGGCTGATGAACATAACTGATGTATTTACATTTTGTTGAAAGACTTGATCAAAAAAAGCTGGGCTTCTGTGGTAGCTCTGTTGGTAAATGATCCGCCTACAATGCATGAGACCTGGGTTCTATCTCTGGGTTGGGACGGTCCCCTGGAGGAGGGCCTGGCAACCCACTCCAGTATTCTTGCCTGGAAAATCCCCATGGACGCATGAGCCTGGCGGGCTACAGGCCATGGGGATGCAAAGAGTTGGACATGACTGAGTGAGCACACAGAGACACCTGATGGTGGCTTAGTCAGTCACAGACTGGGTGACTTACAAACAGCATTTGCTTCTTATTGTTCTGGAGGCTGGAAATTCCAAGTTCGTGGTGCCAGAAGATTCTGTTTGGTAAACGTCTTCCTCCTAGGCGGCTGTCTTCTTGTCATTCATGGAAGTGGCAAGGGAGTTTTCTTGGTCCTTTTTTAGAGGAGCAGTAATCCCACTCATGAGGGCTTCATCATAACCTAATCATGTCACAAAGGCCCCACTTCCTAACTTCATCACCTTGGGGGTTAAGATGCAACTTATGAACTTTGAGGGGGATGCAAACATTCAGACCATAGCAGATGGACAAACATGGCAGGAAGGATGTTATAATGATAAAATGACCAGTGCTGAACTCACTTGGGAGATCTAACTCACACCATGTGGAGGGGTCACTTAGTCTTTATCCTCATAAATCTAGTTGCTTTTTATTTTTCCTTGTATTTCCCTTCTTAAACACATGTCACAGTTTCCTCATCTATATCAGAATCATAACCATAACCAGAACTATCTCACAGACATGTTGTTTTAAGTTAACTAAAATGCTCCAAAGGATTGATGCTTTCAAATTGTGATGCTGGAGAAGACTCTTGAAAGTTCCTTAGACTTCAAGGAGATCAAACCTGAATATCCTTTGAAGGACTGATGCTGAAGCTCCAATACTTTGGCTGCCAGACGCGAAGAGCTGACTTATTGGAGAAGACCCTGATGCTGGGAAAGATTGAAGGCAAAAGAAGGCAGCAGAGGATGAGATGGTTAGACAGCATCACCGATTCAATGGATATGAATTTGAGCAAACTCCAGGAGATAGTGAAAGAAAGTGAGGCCTGGCATGTTGCAGTCCAAGCTGTCACAAAGAGTTAGACAGGAGTCTGAACACTACCAACAAAAAGTGATTAAAATAGTATCAGTGCCATAGAAGTCTTCTAGTAAACCTTGCCTAGCATTTTTATTAGTATTAGGAGGGACTGATTAGTTCTGTCTAGGACTGCATTAGAGCTGATGGCTTCAAACAAGGAATAGAAAGTCTAGGAGAAAGAAATAGGGAGAGGGAAAATTTCCAAAACGAGATACATAAAATAGAAGAGTACATTCAGGGAGCCAAAAGGGTTCTAGATGACTACATTCTTCTAGGGCAAAGTGAAAACAGGAGGAGTGGTGCTGCCAGAATAAGTGCTGGGCCTGGAGAGTAAGGTGAGGACTAGATAATACATAAAAAAAATTATATGCCGTCTTCTAATAGGGCCTCCACGATCTTCATCCCTTCCCAGTCCACTTGGAAGGACTTCCTCCTTCCTTTCTCAACATTAACTTTCATCGTTACCTCCAGTTTTCAACCATGTGCATATCCCTGTTAGCTATCTGAGGGCAGGATTCTGCTCTAATGATTGAATTTATCTCTCTGAAACACTGAGGAGATTGGACTAAATGCATGCTAAGGCTATGGCAGATTTAGGAAGAAGTATTTAAGAAATTCTGTGATAAATATATGCTTGAAAACATTTGGTTAATTGAGGGGTTGGATCACTTTGAGTTCTGGTGAATTCCCTCATGTATTTATGCTGCAGCAAAAAAAAAAAAAAAAGCCACACACTTTTGAAAAAATTATGAATTCAGTCACAAAACTGAATCTTTCTGATGCCAGAATCTAAAGGACCAATTTTCCTCTTATTAATGCATAGATTTGACATAATAGCTTTAGAATGTCTTCTTTTTCTTTCCTACCTTCCTCTTTCTTCTCCTTTTCCTCCTCTTCTTCCTTTTTAGTTAAAATAAAAATATCTATTGAAGTTTAGAATTGACATCTTGGTGCTTATTCAAAATTACTTCTGTCAATTTCTGGAAGTGGTCTTTATTTCAGATGATTTATAAGGAACTGTTGATTTTACCTGAGGTTTTCTCAAGTACTATTAGCACAAAGAAGAGTGATTTTATATAATCAGAAAAACTTTAGTAGTCATAGATCAGTGACAGGAAAAATAGTCATTTTGTGTGTGTGTGTGTGTGTGTGTGTGTGTGTGTGTGGATGAGGGCAAATCCAGTCATGATTTTTGTTTTATTTTGTTTTACTTTTTAAAAATATGTTAAAACTGAAAACATATTTTTTCAGCCACCTCCTTTCTTGTCTTTTTCAAAGTCCATATGCTCTTCAGGGAAAAATTGAATTCAGCTTCATTTGAGTCTTTGGAAAAATTTAAAAGAGCCATTTGATGTGCAAGATTTCTAGGTCTTTAGAAATCAGATCTAAAGTCAATTGTCTGGGCAAAATTCAAGTTGCATTTTCTCAGCACTTTAAAAAATATTTGGGTCAGATTCAAAAGTTCAATCTTCTGCTACTTAGAAGTAGCTGTACATACTGGCAGGCATATTCACACAATGGTTATTTTTCAGTAGACTTTAAGAGTCTACTGAATTTTTAAGAGTCATAAATTAAGAGCCATAAATTTTGTTCACATTTAGTATTCAATTGTCCACATTCATATTCAGTAAACATGTTTTGCTTTGAACTAGCATCTGGGTGTAGTCGCTTTTGTGACTTCCCTGTTTCATGAGTACAGTGGACTCTTTTTGTTAGTAGAATACATTACTGTATGTGTCAAGCAATGTTGAGAGAAAATAACAGTTGAGAGTTATCAGAAGGATCTGAACCTCCTAAAACCCATTTACATCTGCTCTGAATTGGGCTTGAACCTGCTTATCACAGTGTTTGAGTCCTGATTAAGATATTCTTCAAATAGGAGAAGCACATGTGCTGAACTGAAGTTAGGAGGCAGTTGGGTGCTAATCCGTTTTATTCTCATCACATGACGGTGTGACCCCATGAACATTTATTTTTCTCCTTGGGCCTGAACTTCATCTAAAACAGAAGGAGTTAGTGCTTTCAAACTGGGTGGGCTCTTTGGATCTCTGCGGTTCCAAAACGCTGTCTCCAGAGCTCCCTGGCTTTTAGAGGATCTATATATAAAGATTTTGCAGAACACTGCTTTGGATTACAAGGGCTCTGCTGCTTCAAAACAAAGATGAAACAACTCTCATATTTTAGATTTTTAAATTTGCTCATTTTACTTTAAATTATTTAACTTAGTGAACAATTGCTATGTCTTGAAAAGGGTTTTAAATTACCTAGAAAGAATGATACCTGGATCTGAGCTCAGTAAATAGAACTTTGGTTTTACTTGTTTACTTGTGTCAACAAATGTGGAATTGCTTCTCTGCTATTTAAAACATACTACTGAGAATGGGTTTTAAAAGTGGCCTACATTTCAAGCACTCTGGAAAAGCTGGGTGGCAGTATCTCTTACAGCTAAACATATGCACAACCTATGACCAGAGATTCTGCTGCTGCTGCTAAGTCACTTCAGTCGTGTCCGACTCTGTGCGACCCCGTAGATGGCAGCCCACCAGGCT
>SJYX01020146.1:183160-194648 GCA_006410675.1 Oreotragus oreotragus
TCCTTTAGGATGGACTGGTTGGATCTCCTTGCAGTCCATGGGACGCTCAAGAGTCTTCTCCAACACCACAGTTCAAAAGCATCAATTCTTTGCACTCAGCTTTCTTTATAATCCAAGTCTCACATCCATACACGACTACTGGAAAAGCCATAGCTTTGGCTAGATGGACCATTGTTGGCAAAGTAATGTCTCTGCTTTTTAAAATGCTGTTTAGGTTGGTCATAACTTTTCTTCCAAGGAGCCAGTGTCTTTTAATTTCATGGCTGCAGTCACCATCTGCAGTGATTTTGGAGCCTCCCAAAATAAGAGATCATTCTGTCGTTTTTGATATTGTATCCAAGTACTGCATTTTGGAGTCATTTGTTGACTATGAGGGCTACTCCATTTCTTCTAAGGGACTCTTGCCCACAGTAGTAGATTTAAGGGTCATCTGAGTTAAATTCACCCATTCCAGTCCATTTTAATTTGCTGATTCCTAAAATGTCTACGTTCATTCTTGCCATCTCCTGTTTTACCACTTCCAATTTGCCTTGATTCATGGACCTAATATTCCAGGTTCTTATGCAATATTGCTCTTTACAGCATTGGACTTTACTTCTATCACCAGTCACATCCACAACTGGGTGTTGTTTTTGTTTTGGCTCCATCTCTTCATTCTTTCTGAAGTTATTTCTCCACTCTTCTGCAGTAGCATACTGGGCACCTCCTGATCCGGAGAATTCATTTTTCAGTGTCCTGTCTTTTTACTTTTTCATACTGTTCATGTGAGGAGATACCCCACGTCCAAGGGCAGAGAAACCCCAGAAAGATAGGAGGAGGGGCAAATTCGTGTTTAGAATCAAACTCCATACCTTCCAGAGATGCTCAGAGGGCTCAAACAAACCTTGTGCACACCAGGGCCCAGAGACCCCACAGAGACTGAGAGAGAACTGTGTTTGAGAGTCTCCTGTGAAGGGACAGATCAGCAGTGGACTGCTGCAGGGGCAGGGACTCTGGGTGCAGCAGATCTGGGTATGGCATAAGCTCTCCTGCAGGGCCACTACAGAGCTGCCAGAACTTACACAGTATTGGGGAAATCGACTCTTGGAGGCATAAACAGAAACTTGTGCACACCGGGACCCAGGAGAAAGGAACAGTGACCCACAAGAGACTGACCCAGACTTGCCCAGGAGTGTCCAGGAGTCTCCAGCAGAGGCGTGGTCATGGTGGCCTGCTGCAGGGTTGAGGGCACTGAATGTAGCCGTGCATGCAGGGACCTTTTGAAGGAGGTCACCGTTATCTTCATTACCTCCACCATAGTTTGACCTCTGGTCAAATAACAGGAGGGAACACAGTCCCGCCCTTCAGCAGAAAATTCGATTAAAGATTTACTAAGCATGGCTCAGATGGTAAAGCGTCTGCTTGGAATGCAGGAGACCCGGGTTTGACCTCTGGGTTGGGAAGATCCCCTGGAGAAGGAAATGGCAACCCACTCCAGTACTCTTGCCTGNGAACACAGTCCCGCCCTTCAGCAGAAAATTCGATTAAAGATTTACTAAGCATGGCTCAGATGGTAAAGCGTCTGCTTGGAATGCAGGAGACCCGGGTTTGACCTCTGGGTTGGGAAGATCCCCTGGAGAAGGAAATGGCAACCCACTCCAGTACTCTTGCCTGGAAAATCCCACGGACAGAGGAGTCTGGTAGCTATAGTCCATGGGGTCGCAGAGTTGGACACGACTGAGTGGCTTCACTTTTACTTTCAAGCATGGCCCTACCCATTCAAACAAGATCCAGCTTCCCCCTCAGTCAGTCTGTCCCATCAGGAAGCTTCCATAAGCCTCTTATCCTTCTGCTTCATTTTTGGGTGTTAGTTCTAGAACTGCTTGTAGGTCTTAATAGAACCAGTCAACTTCAGCCTCTTTAGCATTACTGGTCAGGGCATAGGCTTGGATTACTGTGATAATGAATGGTTTGCCTTGGAAACAAACAGAGATCATTCTGTCATTTTTGAGATTGCATACAAGTCTATGCCTTTACCAGTAATTCTTAAGAAGCTGCAGTTGAATGGCTCTGTGAAGACCTACAAGCCATTCTGGAACTAACACCCCAGAAGGATATCCTTTTCATTATAGGAGACTAGAATGCAAAAATAAGTCAAGAAACACCTGGAGTAACAGGCAAATTAGGCCTTGGAGTTCAGAATGAATCATGGCAAAGGTGAATAGAGTTTTGCTAAGAGAATGCACTGGTCATAGTAAACACCCTCTTCCAACAACACTAGAGAAGACTACACATGGACATCACCAGATGGGGAATACTGAAATCAGATTGATTATATTCTTTGCAGCCAAAGATGGAAAAGCTCTATACAATCAGCAGGAAAAAGACCAGGAGCTGACTGTGGCTCAGATCATGAACTCCTTACTGCCAATTTCAGACTTAAAGAAAGTAGGGAAAACCACTAGACCATTCAGGTATGACCTATATCAAATCCCTTATGATTATGCAGTGGAACTGAGAAATAGATTCAAGTGATTAGATCTGATAGAGTACTTGAAGAATTATGTTCAGAGGTTAGTGACATTGTACAGGAGACAGGGAGCAAGGCCATCTCCAAGAAAAAGAAATGCAAAAAGGCAAAATGGTTGTCTGAAGAGGCCTTATAAATAGCTGAGAAAAGAAAAGAAGCTAANAAAAAAACAAACAAAACAACTTAATAGTCTTTAAAGGGGTAAAAAAAAGTAGCACCCAGCAACATAAAATTCATGAAATCTGCCACTCAATAAAAATGACTAGAGACATGAAGAAACAGAAATGTATGACACATAGCCAAGGAAAAAATCAGTAAATAGAAACATACCCCCCACGTGAGACAGATTATAGAAAGTCTCTAAGAAGGACTGTGAAACAGCTACTATAAATCTTCTATTATTTGCTCAAAGAGAGAAAATTTTCAAAGACAGAATATGGTAAAAGAGAAATGAAAGATATAAAAGAGACACAAATGGAAATTTTAAAGATGAAAATACAGTATCTTGAATGAAATATTCACCAGATGGGATAAATGGATTAGATTGGATATTACCAAAGAAAATACCAGTGAATTGGAAGACATAGCACTAAAACTATCTAAATGGAAGACAAGTGACTGAGGAAAAAAGCCTTAGTGAGCTGTGGGATAGGATCAGATGAATTAACAGACATGTAATAGGAATCTCAGAAGAAAGGAGATCAGAAAAACTGCAGAAATCATTGAACGCTATCCAAATTTTACTAAGATTATAAATGTGCAGACACAAGAAACTCAAAAATTCCCAAGCAGAAAAAGCATGTTAAGAATCATACCAAGCCACATCAAAGTCAATCTAGGGAAAGCCATTGAGAAAGAAGAATTTCAAAAGCAAAGGAAAAGGACATATTATATAGAGAGGGATAAAGATAAGGACCTGTTGTCAAACACATGCAGTGCTAAGGAGAAAGCTGTTAAGCATACCCAGTGATAGTATCTTTTAAAATTAAAAGCAAATTCCTTTTTCAAATCAACAAAATCTGAGAAAATGTATCAATCACCAGCAGACCCACACTACAAGAAATGTTGAAGGAAGTTCCCCAGAAAGAAGGAAAGTGAAAGTGAAGTCACTCAGTCGTGTCCGACTCTTTGCGACCCCAAGGACTGCAGCGCGCCAGGCTCCTCTGTTCATGGGATTCTCCAGGCAAGAAAACTGGAGTGCGTTGCCATTTCCTTTTCCAGAAGATCTTCCAGACCCAGGGATCAAACCCAGGTCTCCCGCATTGCAGGCAAACGCAGGCAGATGCTTTAGCCTCTGAGCCACCAGGAAGCCCATCTAGAAAGAAGGAAAAGGAAGACAAATGGAAATTTAGACACACAGAAAGGTATAAAGAATGCCAGAAATATAAAATATGTGGGTAAATAGAAAAAGAATATTTTAAAATCATTAAAAACAATTTTTAAAAAGATAATTGATTTTAGGGCAGTGAAACTATTCTATATGATACTGTAAGGGTAGATACATGTCATTGTACACTTGTCCAGACATCAAGAGTGAACCCTAACGTAAACTATGGACTTTGGGTGATCATGATGTGTGAATGCAGGTTCGTTAATTGCAGCAAGTATACCTCTGTGGTGGGAGGTAATTGGGGAACCTATGCATGTATGGAGGCAGAAAATATGTGGGAAGTCTCTATACCTTTTGCTTAATTTTGCTGTGAACCTAAAACTGCTCTAAAAAATAAAACTATTATAAAAAGTTCTGAAAATAGATAGTGGTGATGGTTGTACAACACACTGAATGTCCTTAATGTTACTAAATTATACACTTTAAATGGTTAAAATAATGTTTTATGTATATATTTTGATACAATAAAATTTTTAATTTTAAAATAATAAAGATNTACCTTTTGCTTAATTTTGCTGTGAACCTAAAACTGCTCTAAAAAATAAAACTATTATAAAAAGTTCTGAAAATAGATAGTGGTGATGGTTGTACAACACACTGAATGTCCTTAATGTTACTAAATTATACACTTTAAATGGTTAAAATAATGTTTTATGTATATATTTTGATACAATAAAATTTTTAATTTTAAAATAATAAAGATAATTGTTTAAGGCAAAAACAAAACAAAAAATGAGAATTGCAGCCAGTTATACTTGAGCCACTTAAGCATTTGTTGTAAATACATATTAGCAAGAGAAGGTTTTGCAGCTACCTCCCTTGGGTGAGATGCATCAGGCTCAGTAAGTGCAAAGTTGCTGTGTGAATTGCACGTAAGGAAAATTAGATCCTGTGGTTATCAGGGCCACTACAATAAAGCCATTGATTCCGGGGATATCTGGATAGGGTGCCTCATAAAAATTATGCTATCGATGATTGTTCAGTCCCATTTTTCTGTATAAGTGGTGGCCAGGAGGAATGAATACACCCCATATCTTTTGCAGGTGTGGAGGTGGGCATCAGGTCTGAGAGGGCAGAAAGAGAAGTGGTTCCATGATGAAGACCAGACCTGGGTAGTTTGTCTGAAATGATGTCACTAAACATCATACATGGCCAAGATAGGGAGGAGCTGATAAGAATACAGATTGAAATCGGAGTTTGGAAGGACTCCTATTTAAAAGAGTAGGTAGCTGTGGCGACTTTTTATTTGATTCTGATTCCAGTGGTTCCACTTGGTGCCAGGAGAATTTAGAAGTACATTTTCAATTCGAGGAAATGCAAAGTAATTTATGGTGATGGAATGGAGAGATCAGGGTTGCCTTGGGATGGCAATGGGTGGGCAGGGAAGGACTGGAGGGAGGGATTTCCAAGGAGCATGAGGAAACTTTTAGGGGAGATGGATATATTCATTACCTTAATGTTGGTGATGGTTTCACAGATGCACACATGTTAAAACTTACCAAGTTGCATACTTTAAACACATGCAGTTTATTATATGTTAAATAGATGTCATTGAAGCTGTTTGCTTTCTTATCCTCTTTGCTTAATTAAGTGATATTACAAGAGTGACTGTTCATGCTTTCATTTCATCCTAATTCTTCTGGAGTTAGACTGATTATCATACTGAAACTTTCAGGCATATGAGATGAGTTAAGTGATGTAAGAGGCAAATCAGTAATTCAATTTAGGGATGCCAGCAAGTTTCAAAAGGTGAGGGGACGTTTGATTTTAGATACCTGGGGAGCGGTATCTAAAACCAAACTTTTGTCCAATTTTCAGCTCAGGTCTCTATCTAAGACTCTTTGAATACTTAGTTTCTTGTATTTCTGGCAACTAGCTGGCTAGATCTCACCTTCCCTGTCTCTCCCCCTTGTTGACCTAGAACAAACACATGCAAATCACATGCAAATGAAGAATATTCACACATTTAATCATTTTCCAGTGAAATATGGAACTATTTAGTTTTTGACATGACTATTTATTGCAGTGATAAAAATTTCCAAGACTGGAAGTTTGTTATTTGCCAGAATAATATCTTATTATTGAAGTGTTTATTCAAACAGGGATTAAATTTTTTTAAATTAATATTCCTTGATTCCTTCAGAATGTGAAACACTGGAAAAGACAGGGACTTTTAAATTAAATTTGGTAGACCTGAGTTCAAATCTTTTACAGAGAAAGACTGTAATAATGGGTAAGTTGTTTACATTTTCTATACTACAACTTCCTTCAGTGTCAAACGGAAATAATAGCTTTCTTGTAGTTTTCTTTTTTTGGTGATGATTAGAGATAATGCTAATTAAGTGCCCTATGGTACTGTTTGAATGGACATTTAATAAACAATTGTTAACTGTTAGTTTGTAAACACAACCACATTTCATGACTTTTTAAAAATAACTTTTTAATTATAAAATTAAGGTGATATTAAGAGTCTGTTTTCTTCCCTTCCACACTCACTCCTGCTGCTGCTGCTGCTAAGTCACTTCAGTCGTGTCCGACTCCGTGTGACCCCATAGACGATAGCCCACCAGGCTCCACTGCCCCTGGGATTCTCCAGGCAAGAACACTGGAGTGGGTTGCCATTTCCTTCTCCAATGCATGAAAGTGAAAAGTGAAAGTGAAAAGTGAAAGTGAAGTCGCTCAGTCGTGTCCGACTCGTAGCGACCCCATGGACTGCAGCCTACCAGGCTCCTCCATCCATGGGATTTTCCAGGCCAGAGTACTGGGGTGAGGTGCCATTGCCTTCTCCGACACTCACTCCTATATGCATAATTTCCTCAATGCTTTTTCACTTGATGAGTGAAACGTTAATTTTAGCTTTCCTGAAGTTAGTCCTTTTGTGCTGAATTCTTCCCCTGTCGCCCTCTGCCATTTGGGTCTCCTTTTCCTTTGTTAGCAAGCCAAGACAGAAATGTTGGCTATGGAAAATATGTATTGGGTGCCATTTAGACAAATATAAGAATGTGATTGAATACTCTCCACAACAGTCGGTTGAAACTAAACACGGAGTTGCCATGGATACTGGTTGCTTGGCCTCTGTTCCGACACATTAGAACCTTTTTAGTTCAACAATGTGCAAAGCACAGATGTTGCCATGCATTGTATTCATAATCAGCTTGAATCTCTTAGCAGAATATCTTGGGTTTGCTTTAGCAGAGAAGAATCTAAATTCTCAGAAGGAACAGAACACCTTGTACCATCCATTCTTTCTCCAGGTATATAGGCAGGAGTCTGCAGACACTGTTTTAACCTTTCTCTCTGCTTCATTTAATCTAGGTAGACTGCTCCTCTCTTGATACTTATTTGCAGATAAGAAAATCTACTGCATATTTTATAGAACACAGCAGGGGCACCAGCTAGGAAAATTGCACAACTTTGGGTATAGTACTTACAACAAGGCTTAATCAAAGGAGAGAGAGTATGAAAAAGCCCTGGGATTCCTTTGAGAGCTGGAATATTCAAAAAGTAGTTTGTAGTATGTGACTTTGCCACATACTGGCTGTGTGTCCTTGGGCACATTAAACAATGAAAACTTAGTTTCCTCACTCCAGTAGCTTTTTCACTTGTAAGGATCTTTGTGAGTACATGAGGCCCACCTGGGCAATCCAGGGTAATCTCAATTATATAAGGCTAGTTAATTATTAATCTTAATTCCATCTGCAACCTTAATTTCCCTTTACCATGTTACATATCCACATGCTGTGCGTATCCAAAGGTATGTGGACATCTTTGGGAGGGGAAAATTCTTCTATAATGCAGTGGAACAAAAGAAATTTATATTTATTACCCACGTATGTCTATGAATTCCCTTTCCATTGCTCATAAATTTGTTTCATTTGTAGCAAAATGAGACATTTCTCAGATATCTGTGTTTGGTATCGTCAGACTCTTTTGATAAATATTCTGCTCATTTCCCACCCAGGTCGGTTTTTTTCACTCTTTTCCATTCCCTTTTTCAAGTTGGTATCCCAGCATTCAGTGGCTTAAGTGACTTCATGTTGATGATGTGAGCGTGAGAGAGGCAGTGACAAAGGAGCCTGGGGAGCACTTTCTTTCCCCAGCTCTACACAAAAACTCATCATTACCACCTTTACTGTGCTGAGGCTGCCTAGACTTATTAAAACAGAGAGGCATTCTCTCTTCTAATGAAGGTGGTATGTAAAAACTGTTTTATATTTTTAATCATAAAATTAAAAAAATACTTTCATAAGTAATATGAACAAGGCATTGAACCCTCAAAATATTTTGTGCAAGAAATATTTCCCTTGCCCACTCCCATCCCATTGGCGTTTGATGCCTAATGTCCACAATTACAGGCATGTTGTCCTAAGCTGGCTCTAATTGCTGGGTATTTATGGCTAAAACAATGATATGATTTTCCACTTTGTTGCTGAGTAGACAACTAGGCAAATAGAATTCCAACTGAAGAGTGTTTACAGGAAAAACTGATTGTTGTGTTAAAAAAATCTTTGGTTATTATAAAGACAGGGGCATCCAATTCCCTTCATTGAAATCAAATGGCTACAAGCCTACTAGAAACAGCATAATCCAAACATCCTCTCTTTCCACAAATTTCTGGTTGTCAAGAATAATTATAAGTAAGAGAGATGTGTGTATAGCACTGTGAGGCACTCTCATTTGGTTTTTCTTCTTTGTTGAGCTGCCTCACTGTAAATACTGCATCATTTATCGTTAGCCATAGGCAGAGTTCATTGTTGAGGAGAGGCAAATTGAAATCAAATTTGTAAGTCAGCCCTGGGTAAAATATTCAGTGATCCAAGTTTTGTGATTAGTGACCCAACCTTTCCTCCTTTGGCCCCCCACAGTGATGAGACAAGGATATAATTTTAAGAAGAAAATATAGTTATTGATTTCAGCCTGGGGAAAGAGTGGCAGTGATGATTGGGAGGGTAGAGGGGAGAAGCGAATGGGAGCCCACCTTACTGAAGCCTGAGAAAGTGATGTGCTGGATTCTCTCAGTGATAAGCTCTATTTATCCTCCCTAAAATTCTGCTGGCTGGTGATAGATACTATTGTGTACATTGAGATAGTAGCTGACTCTTCTTTTCATACTCCCCACATTCGTCTATTGCAAGTTATAATGATTTCTGAACATTTCTGCTTTTATCATTATAGTTCAAGGCAGCATTAATTCTTGTCTGAACACCTGTAACCGCCCTTCAAATTATTCTTTCTCTGCAGCTATGCTTTGCCCTCTCAATATACATATTTATAAACTTAAATTATACTGTTATACCTCTGTTAATTGCCCCAATGTCTTTTTAAAGAGCTTATAATAAAATATCACATCAGTTAAGATGGGTTAACTTCTGCAGTAACAAAAAGAATGTTTATTTTTCTTGCAAGTTGTACATCCATTGTGAGTTGTTATACACTGGACTGAATTATGTTCCCCCAAAGAAATTCCTGTGTTGAAGACCTAACTACAAAGTAATAGCATTTGGAGCTGGGCCAGTGAGTGGTAATTAGTATTGGATGAGGTCATGAGGGTGGGACCCTGTTAATGAGATTTGTGGCCTTATAGGAAGAGACATCACAGAGCTTGCTTCCTCTCTCTCTCCTTACCATGTGAGGACACAGTGTGAACCATCTGCAAGCAAGGGAGATAGCTGTTGTCAGGAACTGAATCAGTGGAAACCTTGATCTTAGGCTTTCTAGCCTCCAGGACAATGGGAAATGAATATCTAAGTTATCCAGTTTATGGTGTATGGCTGTGGCAACCTGAGCAGATTAATAGAGTCTGCTTATGGGCTCCAGTGCACTCAAGACCTAGGCTGACTGAGACTTTTTTTAATCCTAGGCTTCCATAATCACTGAGGGAAGGCAAATAGATTCAGTGAATTCCAGGCTGGCTCTTTAAGTTTCTGTGGCAGAAGTGACTCATTTGTCTGTTTTTTCAACTTTTATTGGTAAAAGAAAGAATATGACCTTACTTGCATTCAGTTGGGTGAGAATAGCTGTTATATACATTTTACTAAATAAGGAAACTAAAATATTGTGAACAGTTCCACAGACCACCATAGATACAAACTTTTATCAGTTTGACAGGGGTGTATTTGATTTGATGTTCTTCACTTGTGAATTTCATATCCTTTTCTCACCCATGTTGCTTGTGATGTGTTGAGGCATTTGCACCAGCTTGGCATACCCTTTCCCTCAGTTTTTTGCTTGTATGTTTCCTACTGCTCATTAAGAGCTCAGTAAAAATACCACATCTTTAGATAATACAGTCTTAACAGGGCTTTCCCTTCTTTGCCTAAATTCTTACCACTATGTCACCAAATTTTATTTTCTTCTCTTCTTTTTTAATTTATGATTATTATTAAGCAGTGTGGCCTTTGGGGACTCCTTAGGTCTTGTGTTCTTTTGTTAGTCTGTTCACTAATTCATTTATCTGTTGATGTCAGTTTTTAGAGATGACAATGACAAATGACACCATGTATACTCTTAAGGAACTCGCAGTATGGGGGAGAGATAGCTATAAACATAAAACATTACAGACTGGCAAACAAGATGCTCATGACATCATTAGTCAATCAAAATCATGAGAATCCACTTCACATGCACTAGGATAGCTACAACAAAACAATAAACACTAACAAGTGTTGATGAGGTATTTGTGGTTGAAAATCTCATGGGTGTTTTGTTAGGGATTGCATTAAATCTGTAGATAGCATTGGGTAGTGTGGCAATTTTATTGTTATTAATTATTTAAAAATACAGTTCAGTTCACTTCAGTCGCTCAGTCATGTCTGGGGGTCATTATTAGTAGGAACAAAGGAAGAATCCATGGAGACTAGGTTAGACAGATCAGCATGGTCTCTCCCACCAGACGCTGCCTCTCTTTCCAAATGTTGATGGTAACGGCAAGGTGAGCTCTGTGGAATGGATGAGGGCTTCCAAAACCTCTGCTACAAGAAGTCCCCTTGAAAGTAGAAGTTGCTCACCACTAGAGCAAGAAGAATCAATAGGATAAAGTGAAGTCCTGGGGAAGGCCTGGGGGAGCTCAGCTACAGGGCTGGCAGAGACTAAAATTAACTCGATATTTCAACTTGTGTTGGTGATTACAAAAGAACAAGAATGCAAATGAAAATAAATGAGAATTGCTTCCTTATGCTGACTACTTGTTTTTCAGTTCAGTTCAGTTCAGTTCAGTCGCTCAGTCGTGTCTGACTCTTTGCGACCCCATGAATCGCAGCACGCCAGGCCTCCCTGTTCATCACCGTCTCCCGGAGTTCACTCAGACTCATGTCCATCAAGTCCGTGATGCCATCCAGCCATCTCATCCTCGGTCGTCCCTTCTCCTCCTGCCCCCAATCCCTCCCAGCATCACAGTCTTTTCCAATGAGTCAACTCTTCGCATGAGGTGGCCAAAATACTGGAGTTTCAGCTTTAGCATCATTCCTTCCAAAGAAATCCCAGGGTTGATCTCCTTCAGAATGGACTGGTTGGATCTCCTTGCAGTCCAAGGCACTCTCAAGAGTCTTCTCCAACACCACAGTTCAAAAGCATCAATTCTTTGGTGCTCA
>SJYX01020146.1:225671-245473 GCA_006410675.1 Oreotragus oreotragus
TATAATTTGCCTGTTTCTCAGGGGGCCCTTTCTTATATCTCTTTCTCACATTAGGATACTGTTGGGAGAGTGTTGTTTGAAATTAGGTTCTTACACATTATTATTACTGTGTGATTCTTGACCTTAATGAATGACAACCTCAAACCTTATCTACAAGACACAGATATATTATAGCCAAAGTAATGCATAAATTTGCATAAGGTAATATACAATATTTGGCAATTTTAAATCTTAATTTTCAATGGCTACCATACATTTCTTAATATGCTGAAAGCCATAATGTCAAAATATCAGTGGAGATGAAAATGTTAGTGATAAAATACATAGAATTGTAGTATTCTTAGACCTTATTCTTAGTTTTATATGTGCTTCTTTATTTGAATTTCACTCATACCTCATACATTATTTTATTTCTCTGGCCTGGTTTCATGGCCCTCTAATTTATTTCACTCTTCTTCTCATTCCAAGAAGACAGCACCTAATCATTTCATTGATTTTGACCATCACATCCTCTTTTTGACTATTCTTAGGGATCTGATTCTCCTCTTAGAGATGAAATGCTTCAAGGAGATAGCATTGCTTACCCTCTAATTTGAGATTTTTTGTTTTTCAAACAGTTCTCTCTTCATGGGGCAGGGATAAGGGGGTGAGCTGAGGAAGTACCACTTATATTATATTTTAGCTCCTAAGTGAGATTGCCTTTTTATTGTGNCAGACTTTATTTTTCTGGGCTCGAAAATCACTGCAGATGGTGATTACAGCCATGAAATTAGAAGACACTTACTCCTTGGAAGAAAAGTTATGACCAACCTAGATAGCATATTGAAAAGCAGAGACATTGCTTTGCCAACAAAGGTCCATCTAGTCAAGGCTATGGTTTTCAAGTGGTCATGTATGGGTGTGAGAGTTGGACTCTGAAGAAAGTTGAGTGCCAAAGAATTGATGCTTTTGAACTGTGGTGTTGGAGAAGATTCTTGAGAGTCCCTTGGACTGCAAGGAGAACCAACCAGTCCATCCTAAAGGAGATCAGTCCTGGGTGTTCATTGGAAGGACTGACGCTAAAGCTGAAACTCCAGTACTTTGGCTATCTCATGCAAAGGATTGACTCATTGGAAAAGACCCTGATGCTGGAGGGATTGGGGGCAGGAGGAGAAGGGGACAACAGAGGATGAGATGGCTGGATGGCATCACTGACTCGATGGACGTGAGTCTGAGTGAACTCCGGGAGATGGTGATGGACAGGGAGGCCTGGCGTGCTGCGATTCATGGGGTCGCAACAAGTTGAACACGACTGAGCAACTGAACTGAACTGAACTGAACTGAAGATCAATAAGAGGCTGGAAATTGTTCTATACTCTCCTTACTGAAGAGTATAGAATCTTCTTGCCAGTCCCCATTTAGCAGAGTAGAAACTCACTGGACTCTGTTTAGAGGTCAAGAGCACCTACCCCCACCCATCTGAAACACCTGACAGCTGAGATTGGTGACCCAGAAGCTGAGGGTATTGTGTCATCAGCCCCTGTTAGGGCCTGGGACACTTCTGAGAGTCTTTCAGAACTTTCTGAAGGTGCAGTGGAATAGCTGTTGAAAGGGCAGTATTTGGCATCACAAGACCCTGGGTTTCAATCTTTTAGAGAAAAGATTAGTGACACAATCTTGGAAAAGGCAGTGTCTCTGTTACTCAGTGTTCTCATCTGTAAAATGGAGATGATGATAAAACAGAAAGGCCAATATGTGGAGAAAAAGATGTAAATAAAGTTTAACACCATGCATGGGAAGCATCTTCAGTTTTTACTGTCATTGTATTTGCGATTACATTTATGTTGTTCCTTGTCAGAAGCAGGAAGATAAGGGCCAGAATGGGGTTTTAGTTCATTAGATCAGGAGGAAATCAAAAGATCTGTGAGTAGGAAAGTGTTCAAGGAAATAAATCAGCCAGGTCTTGGGAGAAAGATGGGCAAAGTATGGAGATCAAAACTTAAGTGATCACTTAACTAGTGTATTACCAATACTAGTACCTAATATTTGCTGCTTATTTTCCAAGTACTACTCTCTTTCTCTTGCATTATGCTACTGTTTCTAATCCTCATATCTGTTCTATGGAAGAACAGAGCGTTGTTTTCCTGTTTTAACTGGTGAGGAACAAAAAGCTCAGAACACTTACATAGCAACTAAGAACCCAAGTTCCTATCCCAAAATCTGTAATCTTGCCAGTGCACTCACACTTCAGATTACTGCTCTCTGGGCCACTGGAAATATCTGTGGGTTCTGGTTTTTCTTTTCTGCTTTTTTCCTTTGATATGGTAATGGCTAGGATTTTGGGCCCCAGAGAAAAATTCAGAGCTCTGCTCCTCACCCATATCTTTCTGTTCTCATCTCCTTTTAATTTCCTGGCTCCAGTTTTATTTTGTGTTTTTGTTAGATCTTATTGTACCTCTGGTTTTATTATGAATAAAACATCTCAGAGTAAAGAGTATATCAGCTTGATATTGCATGTAATGAATAAGTCAGCCCCCCACAACAACCATTTATTATGTCTCATAGTCTGTGTGTTGGCTGGGGGTTGGTTGGTGTAGGCTGGGCTTAGCTGCAGGTGGCTGTGCTTCAGATACCACATTCTCATTCTAGGACCATCAGGCCAGCACCAGTATGGTCTTGACATGCAAATGGCAGAAGTGCAAGAGAGCATGTAGGAGCACACAAGCTTCTTAAAGCTTAAATCCAGTACTGGCATACCTCGCTTCTACCTCATTCCTTTGGTCAAAGCACATTGCATGGCTGAGCCCTGAGTAAAGAAGTAGTGCTCTCACAGTGGAGGACACTACTGTGTGCTTTTGTATATTTCACAATGCTCTGTGTGTGCTAAGTTGCTTCATTCCTGTTTGACACTTTGTGACCCTATGGACTGTAGCCCACCAGGCTCCTCTGTCCATGGGATTCTCCAGGCAAGGGTACCAGAGTGGGCTGCCATGCCCTCCTCCATGGGATCTTCCCGACCCAGGATGTGAACCCGAATCTCCTGCAACTCCTGCATTGCAGGTGGGTTCTTTACCACTCAGCCACCCAGGAAGCCCATATTTCCAAAATATATATTTCCTACTTATATATACCCAAAAGTATAATTAATTTATTTCCAAAGGATATGGAAATAAGGATGGGGTGGGAATTGGGGTGATTTTTACAATTTGTCACAGAAATCTGTCAACCAAGCAACCATTTTGCAACTTACTGTTGCCTGTTGATTTCTCATCCTTTATCTGACTCTGACTTGAGGGTTATCTCTCTTTCAAGTCCTGATAACAACCATGGATTTCCGATGTCTTCCTTGGAGTAGTTGACACTGAGTGTTACTCTTTCTTGGCTCGCTCTCCACCCCATGAAATTATAAACCCCAGAGCAGAAGCAGGGTCTTTATACTCTTGCATCACCAAGCAGGACACATTTGTGAAGTAACAGAGATTTTTTTTCTTTGAGTCCCCAACATCTTTTTACAAAGTCTCTATTTTCTTTAATACATTTAGGGACAACCCAAGTGGATAACTGATACTGTAATCTTATATTCTTGTGTTTTAAATGGTATTATATCTCTGTATTGCTTTTCTTAGTATTACTGTATTTTCACTGAAACTTTGTAAGACACAATACCTTTTGTTCAATAATGGTAGAACTGCAAGAAAGAAATATGCTGATTGAGTAATAGAGGAGCTCTGAAACTGAAATGACTTCCTGTACTTGGGTGTGAATCCTGATTATTGTGTAGAATGGATGTTCAAACATGATACTACTGGACCATGTGAATAAAATTCTCTTTTTGGATCTGCAGAATTCTGTCCTTCCAAGGATGGAATCTGAAACTTTTTGACCAAGTTCTTGGGAAGGGTTATAACATGCCATTTAAATCACTGTTAACCTCTGAGCCTCTCATTCTTTGCATGTTGTACTTTCCTACTTCCTTTCCAACAACATTCTTAACACACAAACTTCTTTCCCTCTTAAATGCCAAGTTATTCCGTGCTTCAGATCTTTGTACCACCTCATTCCCACTGCCTAAAATGTTGTGTTTTTTTTTTAGCCGAAATTCCTGCACAGCATTCAAGATTCAGTTACCTCCTAACTTATTTGAGAAGTTGACCTGACTTCAGAGTTGTGGTTATACAATCTGTTACCTTGTCCTGACACTCTCCATCTTTCTTCCGAGAACATTTCACATTTCTAGTGAGTGAATGAATAATTGTATAGTTTTTGTTTCATGTCCATTTTCCTCTCTAGTTTCTCAGCTCCTTGAGGATAAGAACCATTTCTCTTTTTTAAATTAATTTATTTTTTATTGAAGGATAATTGCTTTACAGGATTTTGCTGTTTTCTGTTAAACATCAACATGAATTAGCCATAGGTACACATATAGCCCATGAAATTAAAAGATGCTTACTCCTTGGAAGGAAAGTTATGACCTACCTAGACAGCATATTCAAAAGCAGAGATATTACCTTGCCAACAAAGGTCCATCTAGTCAAGGCTATGGTTTTTCCTGTGGTCATGTATGGATGTGAGAGTTGGACTGTGAAGAAAGCTGAGTGCCGAAGAATTGATGCTTTTGAACTATGGTGTTGGAGAAGATTCTTGAGTCCCTTGGACTGCAAGGAGATCCAACCAGTCCATCCTAAATGAAATCAGTCTTGGGTGTTCATTGGAAGGACTGATGCTGAAGCTGAAACTCTAATACTTTGGCCACCTGATGCGAAGATTTGACTCATTGGAAAATACCCTGATGCTAGGAGGGATTGGGGGCAGGAGGAGAAGGGGACGACGGAGGATGAGGTGGCTGGAGGGTATCACCAACCCGATGGACGTGAGTCTGAGAGTTGGTGATGGACAGGGAGGCCTGGCGTGCTGTGATTCATGGAGTCGCAAAGAGTCAGACACGACTGAGCAACTGAACTGAACTGATACATATATCCTCTCCCTTTTGAACTTCCCCCCATCTCCCTCCCCATCCCACGCCTCTAGGTTGATACAGAGCCCCTGTTTGAGTTTCCTGAGCCATGCAGCAAATTCCCGTGTGCTACCTGTTTTACATATAGACGGGGAAACAGGGGAAACAGTGTCAGACTTTATTTTTTGGGCTCCCAAATCACTGCAGATGGTGACTGCAGCCATGAAGTTAGAAGACACTTACTCCTTGGAAGAAAAGTTATGACCAACCTGGATAGTATATTCAAAAGCAGAGACATTACCTTGCCTACTAAGGTCCACCTAGTCAAGGCTATGGTTTTTCCTGTGGTCATGTATGGATGTGAAAGTTGGACTGTGAAGAAAGCTGAGCGCCGAAGAATCGATGCTTTTGAACTGTGGTGTTGGAGAAGACTCTTGAGAGTCCCTTGGACTGCAAAGAGATCCAACCAGTCCATTCTGAAGGAGATCAACCCTGGGATTTCTTTGGAAGGAATGATGCTAAAGCTGAAACTCCAGTACTTTGGCCACCTCATGAGAAGAGTTGACTCATTGGAAAAGACTCTGATGCTGGGAGGGATTGGGGGCAGGAGGAGAAGGGGACAACCGAGGATGAGATGGCTGGATGGCATCACGGACTCGATGGACGTGAGTCTGAGTGAACTCCGGGAGATGGTGTTGGACAGGGAGGCCTGGCGTGCTGCGATTCATGGGGTCACAAAGAGTCGGACACGACTGAGCCACTGAACTGAACTGAACTGAACTGAACTGAACTGAACTGAATATCAGTTTCCATGTTACTCTTTCCATACATCTTACCCTCTCCTCCCCTATCGCATGTCCATAAGTCTATTCTCTATGTCATATCCTTTGTAACTACAGCTGTTAACCTGTAGCCTTTTGCACAGAATCAGTGTTTTGTTACTTGTTAAACAAATGAATGAACAAATGAAACTTTACAGGGACATAAATGTTCAAATCTGGAAGAGACTCTCCAAACAGCTCCCATCTTATGAGTTCCACAATAGCCCTCCAGGTCGCTGATTGCCTCTGCTTAAACTCTTCTCCCAATTGGAAACTCATTCTTCTTGAGGCTGACAAATTCCATCTTTCTAACAGTTATAAAATTTCTATGCCCATTAAACTAAAGTTTGTCACTCCATAACTCATTCATTGATTTTATGTCTTGCCTTTGGAATTTTTTAAAACAACCCTAATCTATTTTATTTGGAAATATTTTGAAATTTTAAAACAGTGATTGTAACTCCCAAGCAGTCTTTACTGAATACCCACTGTTGTATATTCACACTTTATTGCCATTATCTCATGTAATTCTCAACACAGTCCCCATTTTACAGACAAATTTAAACAATTAGCCAGTGACATGGAGCTCGTAAGTGGTAGCATCTAGATTTGAAACCAGGGACCATAATTTATAATCTAGATATTCTTTTATGACCAGAGGACTAATATAGATAATACATTTAACAAATATGAAAGGCTCTATAAAACTTAACATGCTGGGTAGTTAGTTGTTCCTTTCTTACTTTTTAACTTTTATATTATTTTGTATAGTTTTACAAAATTCTTTTGTCTGTACTTCCTTAGTGTTGGTGATCTTTGATTCCTTTCTGCATTCACCTAATGGGCAACTATGTGTGCATGTGTATGTATGTATATATATATATATATGTATGTATGTATATACCTATGTATGTATGTATATACCTATGTATGTATAAATATATAGGTATGTATATGATGTTTCTTACCAACAGTGGAATGTTTGGCCTGAAGATGACACTAGTCGTGTGGCTCCACCCAGTCATAATCCTGGATGGAGGTTATGTGCCTGGCCAGAGTATAGAGTCCTACCATGTGTGCTGACACTGGGGGATTAAGAAATATTTGGTTTATATTCTATAGCTTCCATAAGACAAGATATGTCTTAGGGAAAATTTGATTGTATTAAATAGAAACCTACTCAATATAGATCAAGTAAAATGAAAATTTATTACAATGAATCAGGGAATTTAATGGAATCCAGGGATTAAGGTACAGTAACTATGTACTTCATAAACACTGAACTATATAAACTATAGATATCCATAATTACATAAGCTATGAATATTGAAAACTGGAAGTCTTCCAAGGATGAGCCAGAAATTCTGTTACTTTCTGTGTCTTTAGGAACAAACAGTCTCTGATCTCTATTTACTTGCACATTTGAATCATTCTTTTTTTTTCCTGTGCAAACTAACTTTCTCTGTTTATTTCTTAGCACCTGTGTCCTTAAAGTTGATCATCCCAAAATGGGAGATGAAACTCTTGAGTGTTTGTCTTTACAGTTTCAGGGTCTGCATCTGGCTAACTCAGACTTTCTTGGATCCTTGTGTCAGTATCTTTCCATAGCCCAGTTAATAATGACTATCTTCAAGAGCAAACATGATGTCAGATGGTAGTTAGTAGTCCTGTCTCTAGGGAGCATAGAGGAGGATTTGATAGGCATCTTTATCACATTAACCTTTTATAGCATCAGCTTAAATGACCAATAATTTATAGTTCCTGAAAAAAGAAATTAGTCATCATCTTCCCAAATAATGTAGAACATTAGGCAGCCTTAGTGTTCTTTAGATTTTGCCTTTTCCAGCTGATTTCTGCAATTCTCTCTTATCATTGTATCTCTTAACTATTAAGATTTAAATCACACCTAAATTTAACACTCTCTCCCCCAACCCCTCCATATAGTCTTATCTACTAATTAACTGACAATTAAACAAATGAATATTGAGTGGATAGTATGTAGAGAATATCCTTCGTCTTGGATGTGACCACAAAGGACTGCCCTCAAATTGCTTACACTCAAGTATTGACAGGTTTGTGTAAATTGAGATCCTAAAATCATATTTCTGTGGGCAACAGATAACCGTCATCTGAGTATGGACAGACAAGAACTGACTTTTATAGAATATTCACTGTGTATCATCCACCATGTTCTGGGCCCTCTATAAATAATTTCTCATAAGTCTTTACATTACACCAACACAGATCAACATCATCATTATAATTTAAAGAAAATCAAGATTTTACATTCCACAGTCTTTTTTTATTCTTAGGTCAAGCTCCCTGTAAGAATGAGGTGGTGATATTGGCCAGAGTTGATTAAATTGGATTAAGTCTTTGACTCCATTCATTCTTCTTGGCTTGTAGCACTGGTTTTACAATCTTTCTTCTAAATCATTTTATGGGAAAATTTGCTTCTCATAGTCAATAAATAACTGAGTGGTTTTTGATTTGGGTTCTTTGTTATTATTATATTTATGTTCAAATCCAAGTAAAGCTTCATGATAAGATGAAAAGGCCAAATGAGTGTGTTGATCATTGAAGCTGAAAAGTGATGATTTCTGATACTGGGATAGTGGGAAATAAATTCTTATCAGAAACTGAGTTAACAATTGACCAGGTTGTCCCTGTATGAATGTCGCTCTTTATGAGGAAGCTGACCCGTGGGGAGGATGTAAGACCTGGTTGCACTGTTTTGTCTTAGAGTTGATAATTGTCTTTTCTATTTCAGAGGCTCTTCCAGCAGTTTATTAAATGGTGCCCTCATGGCCTCAAAGAACTCTATCTTCTATGAATTACCATCTCATTCTGGGTAAATTGTTTAAGTCCTGGTAGAATACTGAAAACTGTAAAACTTCTTGACTTTCTCTGCTCTAAAAGGTATACACTAACAATCAATAAATTAAGGAAAGGCACAGTGGGGTGTTGGAAAAAATGCAGAGCAAGGCAGTTCTGGGTTTTAATCCTGGCTCTTAAACTTAGTAATTATGTAGACATGGGTGAGTTATTTAACCTCATTGCTAGTCAAGTTCCAGATCTGGATTAAAGAGGATAATAGAATCTACCTCAGAGACATGTTGTAGGGCTTAAATGAGATAAAGCATGTAGAAAATATTCAATACAATCGGGCAACTGTTGCTTCAGTCAGTCCAACTCTGTGCGACCCCATAGACGGCAGCCCACCAGGCTCCCCCGTCCCTGGGATTCTGCAGGCAAGAGCCCTGGAGTGGGTTGCCATTTCCTTCTCCAATGAATGAAAGGAAAAGTGAAAGTGAAGTCGCTCAGTCGTGTCTGACCCTTAGTGACCCCATGGACTGCAGCTTACCCGACTCCTCTGTCCATGGGATTTTCCAGGCAAGAGTACTGGAGTGGGGTGCCATTGCCTTCTCCAGTGTATTTATACAAGCCTGCCGTGAATAACTGTGTAAACTGGGAACGGTATAACTCTAAAGAGTGCCATTCACATGTGGTCAGTACTGTGTAGTGGTCACCTTTTAGAACCAGGGTCTAAAGGATGGAAGCATACTGAAGGACTGAGCATACTGCCCAGTGCAAAGGAAGTATGTTTTAAAAAGCAGCCATTACTATTTCCCCTATGTAATTTTCCCACCTGACACTTGACATCTTACTCTCTCTTGACATCTTACTTTTGGATTATTGGTTCTACTGAGCAACCTGCCTAACTTCAGTTTTTTCACTCTGGCTGGACATGTATTAGTTGTGTATTAATTACTCAATCATGTCTGACTTTTTGCAACCCCTGGACTATAGCCCACCAGGCTCCTCTGTCAATGGAATTCTCCAGGCAAGAATACTGGAGTGGGTTGCCGTCTCCTTCTCCACTGGCTAGACATAACTTCTTCAATAACCTACTTCAATTTTGGACAGAACAGACTGTGACCTTGAATCTTGGAGTACTTTTCCCCATCCTGGAGGTAGAGATTAGCTTTTCTGGTTGACTAGAAGGTGGAATCAGAAACCACAGGTAGCATGAGCTGGGTTTAGACAAGACAGAAGGCCTGCTTTTGTGAGTGATGGTGGTAGCTTCCTACTGTTGGCGCTTGAACTTAAAAATTGTGGTTGTTTTCTTGAACTTATATTTCATTACCACAGTAGCACAAAATGGTGACAAAAAGGGTTAAAGGATCAATAGAACTCTGTGAGTAGAAATTTGGCACTTTTTTAGAGATCTGTGGGAGGCAAAATTTGTAATTGGGTCATCAGGCATTAATATAAATTTATGAATGCTGAATCTTAGATGCAACCAAATTCCATTGTTAACTGGAAGAAAAGCAGTTTATGAATCTTAAAATGCATTGATTTTGCATAACTTGGAATCATATTCCTATTTTTAACATGCTGACTACAAGGTAATGTCTTAATCAAATTGGTGCTATTTGTTCCATTCCTTTGAAAGTGTATCAGGAAAGAAAAGAGAAGAGAAAAATGAGAAATTAACACTCCCTTGGGAACCATAAGAAGGCTTGTTTTTTTATTCTTCCTATATAAGTGAATTTATTTGAAACAAATATTTTGTAGGTTGAAATTTGCATTGTTTAAGAGAAGGAAAGTGGGTATGTGATGGGTGGGATAAAGGATGGGATAAAGGAGGGAGCAATTAATATTTGTGAGGTCTACTCTGATCCAAATTCTTTCCATATTTGTTTATCCTCATGATATCTCCATGAGGCTGGGGTTATTGTTTTCATTTAACAATGAGATAAATCAGGTTCAGAGAAGATAATCTGCTCAAGAGAAAATCTTCATCCCACCTTTCATGTTGGCAGAGTTTGGGTTCTAACCCATATCTGTTGGCTCCAAATCAGTTCTCTTTTCTTTAGTACAGGTTAGAAAACATTTTGGGGAAAGGGCTATAGTGAATAGGTTTTGTGACCATATGGTTTCTGTTGCAACCATGCAACATGCTTATGTAGTGCAAAACCAACCGTTGACAATTTGTCAACATGTGAACACTGCTGTGTTCCAATAAAACTTTATAAAAATAGGCATTGAGTGGGGTTTAGTCTGAAAGCCTAGTTTGCCAAGCCCTGCAGGCATCAGAATAAAAATCAAATCAACAACCCCCCCCCAATCCAAAAGAATAGAAAAGAGCTAAGTGAAGGTAAAGCTTGGAGACATTTTGTAAAGGCTATCATAAAATATATATAGTTTTCTGCATATATTGAGAGGAAAGGCCATTTCATATACACTGTGTCAGTTGTTTGTGTCAGTCTCTGGAAGGCAAGCAAACTTTTCCTCAAATATATTCATGATTAGAATTTCAAATATTGCATCTTATTTAACCACAGAAGACCAGGTCAGAGTATTTCCTGACATACACAAACTGACTTGTATAGTTCCTCTCCAGTTGGGTGGCTCATTCCTTCTCTTCATGTCATTGACTAAATTTTAATGTAATCCTTAAATTCTATTATATAAACAGGTCATCACGTTGTTGAAAGTGAAAGTGTTATTCACTCAGTCATGTCTGAGTCTTTGCAACCCCATGGACTATTGCTCACCAGGCTCCTCTGTCCATGGAGTTCTCCAGGCAAGACTACTGAAATGGGTAGCCATTCCCTTTTCCAGTGGATCCCAGGATCCTGACTCTGGGATCAAACCCAGGTCTCCTGCATTACAGGCAGATTCTTTACCATCTGAACCACCAGGGAAGCCCTTATATTGTTGAAACAATTCTTCTAATATCATAAAGCCAGACAGATAAAATTGACTTTTAAGGTAAATTGTAATGTTATTTTCTCTACTGAAGATACCAGGGATAAAACACCTATAAACAATATTTCTTTGACATTTCTTTATTAGCTTTACTTGCTAAACAGACAGAGACCCAAAACAAGATGCTAACTAAAATTTGGTGAAATAGTACTTCTTTAAAAATATCAATGTAAGTATATGAGAAATATGAAAAGAACAACTTCTTAACTCTCACTAAATTCCATAGGAAATCACCAACTTAGTCTCATATAAAAATATGCAGGGCATCTGCTAGAAATTACCTAGTGCAGTAACTAAACCAAATAATGTGACTGAGGAATACGAAAAAACTCAAGGTGATTTTGCAGTAGGTTTCAGGTTCAGTGGCTTAATATTCTGGTTCAGAAATCTTAATACAGTGGTTCAGGCTAGAAAGGATGAAAGTCTAAGTTGAGACAGTAATTCCTACTGTGCAAGGAAAGATGAATATGAGAAGTTTTTTTTTNAGGTTCAGTGGCTTAATATTCTGGTTCAGAAATCTTAATACAGTGGTTCAGGCTAGAAAGGATGAAAGTCTAAGTTGAGACAGTAATTCCTACTGTGCAAGGAAAGATGAATATGAGAAGTTTTTTTTTATTATAGAATTGATAGAATGTGATGTACTAGTGAAAAATCAGTATAGTTGATGATAGTAATGGAGGCTGTGATGATTTTTGGTGGCAGTTAGGAGAAACTGACTGGTGAACTTAAGCAGAAATGGTGATTTATTGGAAGGATACTGGGTAGCTCACATAATTGAAGAAAGGTAGTGTGCATAATTGATCAAATCGTGGGAAGTCAGAAATCAGGAAACCTCTAGGGACGTTAGCATTGAGCCTCCATGTATCTTCTTTCTAGGGTGTTTTCATATGGTTATTGACTTCCAATCTGTGGTTGGTTAGTTGTGTTAAAGGTCCCAGTTAAAGACCTCATTGAATCTATGCCCTTTGCTCTGTAACTCTATAGTCTCATCACATTCTGATTTTGAAATTCGTCCTGGACCAGTAGCAAACAAAATGTAATCAGAAACTTGAATAAGCACTTGAGATTTCTGATTCCTTGCTTGTTCCTTTTCTTTGCCTTGAGAATATGTCCGGGCTAGCCTGTAGCGTGATGTGGCACATGGTGAAGGACTGCGTCATCACAGTTCTCGGAACTGAGCCTCCAGCTGTGACAGAAAGCTCACTTGAGAATTGCTTATCCCATCAGCAGCAGACTGATGCACATCATTAAGCCTCATCAAACCTAGTGCAGCTCAGCAGAACTATCTACCTGCCCCATAGACTTATGCTGCTGCTGCTGCTGCTAAGTCGCTTCAGTCATGTCTGACTCTGTGTGACCCCATAGATGGCAGCCCACCAGGCTCCCCTGTCTCTGGGATTCTCCAGGCAAGAACACTGGAGTGGGTTGCCATTTCCTTCTCCAATGTATGAAAGTGAAAAGTGAAAGGGAAGTCGCTCAGTCATGTCCGGCTCTTAGTGACCCCATGGACTGCAGCCCACCAGGCTCCTCTGTCAATGGGATTTTCCAGGCAAGAGTACTGGAGCGGGGTGCCATTGCCTTCTCCATAGACTTATGAGAAATAGTGAATTGCTATTTTAAGTTAATTTTGTGAGTGTTTGTTACACAGCAATAGCTAGCTGATACACCACTTCTGTGTCTCTTGATTCAAATTTCATTTTCTTGATAAGGGCATCTGTTTGATTCAGCTTGGTTCTTGTGTTATATTCCTAAGTCATTTATCTGTGACTAAAGTGTAGGTGAAAAATCGTGATTTGGAGAAATACCCCAGCTGGTTACCGATGCGGGAGGGACCAGGATAAAGAGAGTAAAATCTCATAAAATATTTGTAAATATTCTCAGGGTTTTACCAAACTCTCTTAAAAAAATTTATGTAATCTATTTTTTAAAGTATAGTTGATTTACAGTGTTGTGTTACTTTCAGGTAACACAAATAGCAAAGTGATTCAATTTCATATATATGTATGTGTGTGTTTGTGTATATGAATGAATATATATGAACATATATATTTTTTCAGATTCTTTTCCTTGGTTGATTATTATGAAATATTGAGTATAGTATCCTGTGCTATACAGTGTACACTAGGTTTATTATTATTTTTTATTTTTATTTATTTATTTATTTTTTGGAGGCTAATTACTTTACAATCTTGTGCTGATTTTCCATACATTGACATGCATCCACCATGGGTGTACATGTGCTCCCCATCCCATCCCTCTGGGTCATCCCAGTGCACCAGCCCCAAGCACCCTGTTACATTAGATTTAAAAATTCAAAAAAATCCACTGAAAATCCCATAAAGATAGAGTTAAAATCCATGTTAATTAACTGGCTTGTCTTCAGGGGAACTGCAGTTTTGCTCTTGAAGAAAGCAGGGGTGATGGCTCAGGCTAAAAATCTCCTGTCCAGGGGCCTGAAGCAGTCAGACAGGAGCAGCCACCAGGCCTGGTTTACAAGCCTCAGAGACTCAAGGTTCACTGCCAGTGTCCTTTGCTNTTGCTCTTGAAGAAAGCAGGGGTGATGGCTCAGGCTAAAAATCTCCTGTCCAGGGGCCTGAAGCAGTCAGACAGGAGCAGCCACCAGGCCTGGTTTACAAGCCTCAGAGACTCAAGGTTCACTGCCAGTGTCCTTTGCTGCTTAAAGTTACAACAGATTAGCCATTTTTAAGGACATATAATTTTATTTTGTATGTGAAAAACTCTTTAAGATTGTATTTATTTTTTCATGATTGCCAAGTCTTTTTTTTTTTAAATTGGAGTATAACTTAAAACATTTACAATGTTGTGTTACTTTCTGCCATACAACAATATGTATCAGCTATATGTATACATATATCCCCTCCCTCTTGAACCTCCCTCCCACTCCACCCCCATTACACCCGTCTAGGTCATCCTAGAGCACTGAACTGAGCGCCCTGTGCTATACAGCAGCTTCCCACTAGCTCTGTTTCACACATGAAAGTGTGAACATGTTAGTCACTTAGTCATGTCCAGCTCTTTGTGCCCCATGGACTGGGGCTCGTTAGGCTTTTCTGTCCATGGAACTCTCCAGGCAAGAACACTAGAGTGAGTAGCCAATACCTTCCCCAGGGGATTTTCCTTACTGTTGGGCTGAACTCAGGTCTCCCACGTTGCAGGCAGATTCTTCACCATCTGAGGCACCAGGGAAGGAGAATTTCATGCATGGTAGTGTATATGTCAATGCTACTGTCTTTGTCTCGCCCTCTCCTCACTGTATTTACAAGTCCGTTCTCTATGTCTGTGTCATTATTCCTATTCTGCAGATAGAATCATCAGTACCATTTTGCTAGGAAAAAAAAAAAAAAGGATCCTTAGTGTCTAGCAAAATATGGCAGTAGAAAGCAAGATTTTTTTAGAAAGGGGCTGAGCATCAATAGAATTGTCCAGAATAAAATACGAACTGTTAATAGTGAAGAGTGACTAAATTACATTGGTTTTAGATATATCAATACATGATGCCAGACAATATTAATTACAAAAAGGTAATAAATTGTGCATGAAAAAAAGCATTGATGGTATCATCTAATAAACAAATGCATTTTCCAGCAACCAGCCCTTGGAACCACCTGTTTATGGTATTTATGACCGTGCTTCGCTTCTTTGCCATAATCATGGAATTCTAGAACTGGCAGGGAACTGAAATCCTCTGGTTTAGAGAGCCTCCTGTGGTGTCTGGATACCTGACCATCAAGTCGGCGCCTTCCCATTGCCCCGCATGTTCCTCCCTTGTGGAAGTGAGTGTGGCCCGAGTCCCCTCTCGCTAAGTCGCTCATTCATCCTGCACTCAACCAGCACATAGTTAATTACTGAACTCCCATGTGCCTATGCTTGTGTCCCAGGAGCCAGGTGCTGCTGACTACTGTTCAGTCTGTGTTTGATGGGATCCTAATCACAAGGAAAGCATTCATTTCCCTCATTTTTATTTCTCATACTTTATAACCCTCTGTATGCACACTTGGGCTAAGTCTGGCAGCTGAGCTGAGGGGATTACATTGACAGGAGTGGCATGTTGGAGCACTTTTCCTTGTGAGTTCTAGAAGTTAGTTAGATTTTAACCATTATCCTTCTTTCCTTTTTGTGCCTTTCCTTTCCCTTTGAACAAAAAATGATTAAATTTTGGTTTTTAAAAAGTGGTATGCAGAACTAGAGACACCTTTGCTAACCACCAGTTGTCCACACTCTAGCATATGTTCTTGCAGAAGGCAATGGCAATCCACTCCAATACTCTTGCCTGGAAAATCCCATGGAAGGAGGAGCCTGGTAGCCTGCAGTCCATGGGGTTGCTAAGAGTCGGGCATGACTGACCGACCTCACTTTCATTTTTCACTTTCATGCAATGGAGAAGAAAATGGCAACCCACTCCAGTATTCTTGCCTGGAGAATCCCAGGGACGGGGGAGCCTAGTGGGCTGCTGTCTATGGGGTCGCACAGAGTCAGACATGACTGAAGTGACTTAGCAGCAGCAGCAGCAGCATATATTATAAAAAAAGAAAAAAGAAAAAAACAGATTTTATTCAGATCTAAGAAGAAAACTAACAGTTGTGTACAGTTATGGTTCCTATGTCATTCCAGTTGTTGAGATAAAATATCTTATTTGATCCATACAGCTACTCTATAAACTAGGTATTCTTATCCTTATTAGTAGATAAACAAGATGAGGATCATACTATTAGATAATTTTCTCAAAGTCACACAGCTGAGGCACAGCAGAAATCAGATTTGAATTGTAGTTCTTAGAGTAATGACTGCAAAGCATGTCTTTTCTCTGCACATTGTAATAGCTCCATCACCCTTCAGTCAAAATTCCTCTCAGCAAATGAGACATAGACCTTGTATTATTTGGTTATTACCATAATATTGCTGTGTAACAAACAACCCCCTACCCGCACCCCACAACTCACTGGCTTATAGCAATAACATTTACTTTTCTTACTGATAAATCTGCAAGCTGGCTAGCCTTTGGTGACCTCAGCTGAGCCTGGATGGATTCAGCTGAGTTTGGCCCCCTATGCTGACTGGATGCAGGTCTACTCCAGATATCTTCTCAAATTCCATCTACCAGATCCTTGGACATCTTCTCATGGTGAATGGCAGGAGTGCAAGAGAGCCATTCAAGCCATGCAGATGCTCTGAAACTACTGCTCACATTATGTTCATTAACATTTCATTGACCAAAGGAAGTTACATGGTTAGGCACACATCAAGGAGGCAGGGAATTGTAGCCCACCCATAGTGGGAGGAACTATAGAGTTATATGGCAAAGTGTTCAGATGCATTAATTCTAGTATTGTTGTTCAGTGCTGTTGAAAAACTGGGAACAATAATTCAGTGTACCGCAGTCCCAAACCAGCAAAATGACCAAGCAAGTATGTGTTAGTGATCTATCTTTTACCGATAGAGTTTGAAATTCTGGCTCTGTCACTGCCACACCATGAAGCATCTGGCCTATCACTCAGCCTTTCTGAGCCCTTGCCTGTGCTGGGATGGTCATCATAATCCCTGTTCCATATTCCTCATGGACTTATTAAGTATATCCAAGAGAGCAAACTGATGCTGAAGCTGAAGCTCCAATACTCTGGCCACCTGGTATGAAGAACTGACTCATTGGAAAAGACCCTGATGCTGGGAAAGATTGAGGGCAGGAGGAGGAGACAACAGAGGATGAGACAGTTGGATGACATCATTAACTCGATGGATATGAGTTTAAGCAAGCTCCAGGAGTTGGAGATGGACAGGGAAGCCCGCCGTGCTGCAATCCATGGGGTCGCAAAGAGACATGACTGAGTGACTAAACCGAGAGCAAACGTGAACTTATAAACTTTACTACATGCAGTATTCAAAGTTAATTGTTAGTAATGTTGTTTATTGTTTTTATCAATATCATTAACACCTAAATTAGAGTATTCTTGAAGTCTCTTTGGAGACTACCTAGCAATCCACAGTTGGAGAACCAGGTGGTCTGTGGGCAGTGGCATCAGTGCCTGTTTATTTTATTATTATATCTATGGCTTGGTTACTTGTACTATTAAGTCATTTGTTTATAATATTTAATAAAAGCAGGCATTGTCTGGTCTGTAGCCCATCAGAAGCAGTACCAGCCTTTCATTTCCTGGAGTGTGGTTTTCATCTGGGGAAGCCCCAAGTGGGAGTGGGATGGCTGGTGGTTCGTGGGCATCCTCCATTTCACCAAAGTGGTCTGCAGTTTGCAGGAGGCTGAGAGCCCTGCTTCCCATAAGTGCATTGACTCTTGAGCTGAAAGCATTCACACAATTTCTGTTGCTTCATAATAGGCTGAATTCTCTCTTCATCAGACAAACACAAATAGTGCTTGAGTGAGTGAGAAAGAGCAGGTGGCAGCATCTGCCAGAACTAACTAGCTGTAAGTATAGATGCAAAGTAATAAGCATTAGTAGTGAGGGGAGGAGGGAGAGGCAGAAGTTGCTGTTATAAACCAAACAGAACATTCCTGAGATAAACCTATACATATTTTTACAAGGCTTGTATGTTTGTTCAGTTCAGCTTAAATCTATGAGGCACTAGGGGAAGCCTCTATGAAATTCAGTTCTCTACAATTCAATTCAATCAATATTTCTAGAGACTATAGGATCAACAATTCAGGGACAGGCTCTAACTAAGAGATGAATAAAATATAAACTATGTACTAAAAACACTCCAGCTAGTGGTGAACACATATACCCATGTAAGAAAAGTTAGGGGATATGAGCTAGAGTTTTGGAGTCAGGCAGGGCTGAGTTAGAATCCTGAAGCAAGGTCTTGACCTTGCCAAAGTCTCAGTTTCCTCATCTGTAAAAAGGGGACAGGCTTCCCTGGTGCATGCAGGAGAGTAGATGTGGGTTTGATTCCTGGGTTGAGACTATCCCCTGGAGAAGGAAATGGCAACCCATTCCACTATTCTTGCCTGGAAAATCCCATAGACAGGGCAGCCTGATGGGTTACAGCCCATGGGGGCCATAAAAGTTGGAAACGACTTAATGATTAAACCACCAGCACCAAAAAGAGGGCAATAATGAATATTTCATAGATTTAATTAATATTCATTCATTTATTTAAAAATATTAAGCCTCTGTTTTGAGTCAGGAGATATGCCAACCTCTAAGGAGCCAACAGGCTTACATGGGAGACAGATAATTAAAAATAATTTTGAGATGTCCTGACAAAATCAAATTTAAGATGTGTAGGATTTGGGGCAATGAAAGAGTAGGGTACAGGGTATGGTGTATTTAGGGGACTTAGGCTAAGTGATCACAGACTGCTTTCCTTTTAAACAGAAAGGGAAAGCATGCATGTGATTTAGCATTCATGCACACACATCTCATATATTGGGGTTGAGGGAGAAAAATGTTTCAGGGAGAAGGAATGACATATGGAAAGACTTTTTGGTGAAATGGAGAATAGCACCCCAAGCATTAAAAGTAGTGGATGTGGAGCTTGAAGGGTTGAAGGGACAGACCAAGGCTATGTGTGCAGAAATCATATTAAGGTTTGGACTTTGTTCTCAGAGCGATACAAAACTACTATAGGGATTTAAATGGTAGTGAAGGCTTTCAAATTCAGACTTAAATTGAAGAAAGTAGGGAAAACTGCTAGACCATTCAGGTATGACCTAAATCAAATCCCTTATGATTATACAGTGGAAGTGAGAAATAGATTTAAGGGCCTAGATCTGATAGATAGAGTTCCTGATGAACTATGGAATGAGGTTCGTGACATTGTACAGGAGACAGGGATCAAGACCATCCCCATGGAAAAGAAATGCAAAAAAGCAAAATGGCTGTCTGGAGAAGCCTTACAAATAGCACAGAAAAGAAGAGAGGCGAAAAGCAAAGGAGAAAAGAAAAGATATAAGCATCTGAATGCAGAGTTCCAAAGAATAGCAAGAAGAGATAAGAAAGCCTTCTTCAGCAATCAATGCAAAGAGATAGAGGAAAACAACAGAATGGGAAAGACTAGAGATCTCTTCAAGAGAATTGGAGATACCAAGGGAACATTTCATGCAAAGATGGGCTCGATAAAGGATAGAAATGGTATGGACCTAACAGAAGCAGAAGATATTAAGAAGAGGTGGCAAGAATACACAGAAGAACTGTACAGAAAAGATCTTCACGACCCAGATAATCATGAGGATGTGATCACTAATCTAGAGCCAGACATCTTGGAATGTGAAGTCAAGTGGGCCTTAGAAAGCATCACTA
>SJYX01020146.1:245982-257469 GCA_006410675.1 Oreotragus oreotragus
TGGAAGGAATGATGCTAAAGCTGAAACTCCAGTACTTTGGCCACCTCATGAGAAGAGTTGACTCATTGGAAAAGACTCTGATGCTGGGAGGGATTGGGGGCAGGAGGAGAAGGGGACGACTGAGGATGAGATGGCTGGATGGCATCACTGACTGGATGGACATAAGTCTGAGTGAACTCCGGGAGATGGTGATGGACAGGGAGGCCTGGCGTGCTGCGATTCATGGGGTCGCAAAGAGTCGGACACGACTGAGCGACTGAACTGAACTGACTGAATTGAAGGCTAGGATAGGGTTCGATGTATTTCAGTGTGAGCTATGGTTGGAAAGAAGGCAAAGGTAGATGTGGGGTGGCCAATTGTTAGTCTACTGCCATCTTTAAGAGAGAGGTGATATTATCCCTTTTGGTGGGAGTAGAGATGAAGAAAAAGACAGTCTAGAAACCATCTTAGGAGGTCCCTGGTGTCAGGATCATGGTTGATCTCCATGTTACCAAATTCAATAGTCAGTTCTCTGTCCTAATCTTGGCAAAAATTTGACACTAATTGATCATGCCCCTATTGAATCTTCTTCTTCCCCTTGTTCTGGGCTGCCATCCTCCCTTCAATCTCCCCTGATGCCACTGATCACTTCTTATTCTGCTTTGCTGTATTGCTCTTATCTTTGAGGCTTATAAATTATTTTCCTTCTGCAATTGATTGAATTTTTTTTCCTTCCAGCCCCCAAATTCATACATTGAGATCCTAACCCCCAATGTGATGGTATTAGAATATGGAGCCTTTGGGAGATGATTAGAACATGAGGGTGGTGCCTCTGTTCATGACTGGGATTCATGACCTTATAATAGGGACCCCAGAGAGCTTGCTAGCTCTCTTTCTTCTTTATGAGAATATGATGAGATGTCTGTGAACCAGAGAGAGGGCTCTCAATAGAACCCAATTAACCCCCAATGTGATGGTATTAGAATATGGAGCCTTTGGGAGATGATTAGAACATGAGGGTGGTGCCTCTGTTCATGACTGGGATTCATGACCTTATAATAGGGACCCCAGAGAGCTTGCTAGCTCTCTTTCTTCTTTATGAGATTATGATGAGATGTCTGTGAACCAGAGAGAGGGCTCTCAATAGAACCCAACCAAGCTGGCACCTTGATCTCAGACTTCCAGTCACCAGGACTGTGAAAAATAAATTTCTGTTTTTTATAAGCCACTCTGTCCTATGGTACTTTGGTATAGCAGCCTGAACTAAGATTTCTCCTTTTAGTCAATCCCTTATAAATTATTATTTCCAGCTGAACTCCTCCAGGACTTCTGTATCCAGTTGATATCTCCACTTAGATATCTAACAGTATTGAAAAGTATCAAATCCAAAGTGGAGCTGTTAATTTTATCCCTTGTCTTCCATATTTTATGACTCTACTTTTCTAGTTACTCAAAGCAGAAGCATTTACAGTCATCAGTGCTTTTCTCATAATTCATATCCAGTCCCTTAGCACATCCTGGATATTTGCTGTAGGTTAATTGCCTTAATGAACTCAGTTTAATGATACCCTTGTATCTTTATCTGTTGTAATGTAGCTTTGCAAATTCTTCCATGAAAATATAGAGTCTGTTTCCCAACCCTTGAGTATAAGCTAGTTTTGTCAGTAGGATGAGCAACTGTACAAAAGAGGTGGACAGCAGCCAGACTATGCTGAAAAGAAGAACTCTGATCCACAGCCTGTAGCAACCAGCCTAGGGAGCCAACATCCTACTTATAGTCAGCAAAAAGTCAAGTTATTATCTGGAGCCACCAGGCTAGGAAGTCAAACAATAGTCTCTCTAATGGTCAACCCCCCAAAGGCCAGGGCATCAGTAATAACTAACAGCTTTTCTAATTTTTGATCTTACTTCTGTGTGAGAACCAACCAAAGAAAGCTACATAGGCACCCTAACCAATCACATGGGATGCTCCCTTCTGGTTAGCCCAGCGACAGCATCCTCAAGCCAACACCCTCTAATCAGAACTTACCTGAAGCCTCCCCCAATTTTCCTCTATAATGTTTTCTTATTCCTCTGCCTGCCTTTGAGTCTCTGCCAAATGCAAATGATGGTGGCTGACTCCATCAGTGTACTAATCTCTGAGTAAATAGCCTTTGCTTGGTCTCATTTGGGTGGTCTTCATTTATTTCTGCAAGAGTATGGTGGAGGTAACAATGTGGCCATTCTACGTCTGTGTCTCAAGAGGTCTTTCTCTTGGTTTTCTGCTGTCTCCATGAGAACAAGCCTGGGCCGGGCTCCTTGGAGTTCAAGGGCCTCTTACAGCTCAGGTGTTGTTTTGAAATGGAGTATGCTTGGCAGTGGGGCTGCCTGAAAGTAAGAAGCCAAAATAAGGAAGCAGAGAAACTTAGTTATTTGGGGTTATTTGGAGTTATTTGGACAATATGACAGGAGTTGAAGGATTTAACTTTTCAGTCAAGTAATACACAAGCTGGCTGGGAATAGTGCTCTTTTAGATTACTCTTTGATGCGACCAGAAAGTTAAAGAGGAGGCGGGCTCATTTGGAGGCAGAGCAATGATGCTGCTCCCAGGAACCACTGAGCCAATCAGCTTTTGCTTCACTCTGACCTCTTGAGGGTGGAAACCTCTCAGAAAGTAGCATAGACAAAGCAACAGTATTTCTTGAAGCATTTTAAACCATAGCTTATGTAAGAAATATTTTCTTTTACAGAGTTGTGAGTGAAGACTTTGTGTTTATTAATCCTAAACAAGTATTATGAAAAAGAAGAACATTTATCTAGGGAAATCTGCCACATGTGATGAGCTTAACAACCCCCCTAGGTTGGGGTTACTGTTGTGGGGAAATAATGCAAATCAGCCTTCTGAGCACTCTCAAAAGGTTTGCAACCAAGGCCACAGTTTGCATTAACTAGACCACAGCTTACACCTTAACAAGAATATAACAACCAAAGAAATATTAATGAAATGAAATTTGAACCACATGGGCTAGGTTTTCAGCTTTCCAGAATTTCCTTTGTTTTCTTTTTCCCTTTGTACAAAGGATATTTTGAGTTCTTTCATGACATTTCTTTTTCTTTGTGATTCACATCCAACACAGGTCCCTTATACATGTATTGTGTCTGGGGCCCAAGAATTTATAATCTCGTTACAAATCAGATGCTGAGAACCATACAAGTGAGCCCCTCATGAAAACAGGAACTATTTCTAAGAAGTTCACTAAGAAATATCCCAAGGGCTGTCTACTGTTCATTGTTACTCAATAGGGTTTGAATGGAACTCAAACAGCCCTTTGGGTATTTCGATCACTAGCTTTTATTCAGCGCTATGCTAGACACGGCTTCCCAGGTGGTGCTTGTGGTCAAGAACCTGCCTTCCAACACAGGAGATGTAAAAGATGTGGGTTCTATCCCTGAATCTGGAAGATCCCCTGGAGGAGGGCATGGCAACACACTGCAGTATTCTTGCCTGGAGAATCCCATGGACAGAGGAGCCTGGCAGGCTGCAGTCCCTATGGTCACAAAGAGTTGTACACAACTGAGGCAATTTAACACACATACACACATGCTAGACACTGGTGGGATCCCTAGATGAAATAGACACACCTCTTTGTCATGGAGCTGAGAGGCAAGCAGAGAAGTGTATCCATTTGCTTACATTGCTGTTTGATACAGTATGATGTGACAAGTGGAGAAGCATAAACACACTTTCCTAGCCTTGCCACGGGAAGAGAGTCCTCAAGATCTGTGAGAATTGTGGACTAAAAGGCTGAGGCAGGCTTGAGAAATGTCAAACTTCTCAACTTAGCTGGGATTTAAGGTGTTTTAATGATATTACTATCAATTACTGGACATTTAATATGTCTCAGACAACAGGCTATATTCTATATACTCTGTTCTATTCAATAAGAACAACTGTGTAGTAGTTAACAACCTTGTTTACAAATGAGCAAATTCTAATGATGAAAGTGAAAGTCTAAGTCCCTTCAGTTATGTTCAACTCTTTTGTGATCCCATGAACTGTAGCCTGCCAGGTTCCTCTGTAAATGGAATACTCCAGGCAAGAATACTAGAGTAGGTAGCCGTTCCCTTTTCCAGGGGATCTTCCTGACCGAAGGATTGAACCTGAGTCTCCTGCATCACAGGCAGATTATTTACTGTTTGAGCCACCAGGGAAGCCCTCTAGTGAAGAGAGGCCAATTAATATTCAGGGTCAATCAGCACGTGAGTGGTAGAATAAGGATTCTTTAATTCATTAATTCAGTGAGTAGTATTGATGGCCACCTGGCTGGGTGCCAGGCTTTCTGCTAGGTTCTGAGAAGACACGGCTTCTGGTCTGGGAGCTGGTATTGTCCACTCCTCCTTCCCTGTTGATTATCCCTTGTTGGGGTAGGTAAAGGATCTAGGCTATGAATGATCTCTTAGTTCCATCCATTAATCAATAGGAAGCCACTAAAGATGGAGAGGGAGCGTAGCCCTTCTGGTCAGCATTAAGCTTTGGGAAAAGATGAATTTATGAGGCATTTGAAGAGGACAAAATGATAAGAAGGAGGCTTGTATCTTATCAAATACAAAGTGAGTAAAGAGAGGGTTAGATACTTAAAGAGATCAGTTGAGATTCATGTTCGTGTTTGGCAGAAACCAACAAAATTCTACAAAGCAATTATCCTTCAATTAAAAAATAAATTAATTAAAAAAGATTAGTTGAAACTCCTTATAAACTAAGGATTTCTATAGCTGATGGGCTGTGGTTGAGAAGGGATGTCTGCCCTGGTCACAATGGCTTTCTTTCTTCTCAGACTGCTAAGCAAAGTAACATTGACTAGGTGGCTTAAATAACATGCTATTTCTCACAGTTCCCTGGAGACAGGGAATTCCAGGGTTACAGGGCTGGTGATTTGGTTCTTGGTGCTGGTCCTCTTCCTAGATTGCCAATAGCCACCTTCTCTCTGTCCTCACATGGAAGAGACTGGAAACTCTGGTCTCTTCTGTTGCTTTTTTTGGGGCACTAATCACATCATGAGGACCTATCCTTATGACTTCAGCTAATGTTAAATACCTTCCAATGCCCTCACCTCTGAATACTATTACCATAGGGATTAGGACTATAATATAGGAATTTGGGGAGGCATAAACATTCAGTCCATAATGGTGACTTATTCAGTGTTCTAGATTTCTTAGAATATCAGGTAGGTGTGTCCAGCTTTCACTTTGTCATTACTTAATTTGTTGTTGCTTTGGATTTGAAGAGTATCAGAAAGGTTGTTAGGTTGTGATGACTGACTTGAATTGCAATTCAGCCTGGGTAATAAGTGCTGAAACTCCAGTACTTTGGCCACCTCATGTGAAGAGTTGACTCATTGGAAAAGACTCTGATGCTGGGAGGGATTGGGGGCAGGAGGAGAAGGGGATGACAGAGGATGAGATGGCTGGATGGCATCACTGACTCAATGGACATGAGTCTGAGTGAACTCCGGGAGTTGGTGACAGGGAGGCCTAGCGTGCTGTGATTCATGGGGTTGCAAAGAGTCGGACACGACTGAGTGACTGAAATGTACTGAACTGAATAAGTGCTTTATATTTACTTGATTCTTTATGCCTAGTAAAGCACATTTATGTGTGATATTTAAAAACTGTTTTACAGAAGAGGAAGATGAGGCTCTGAGAGGTTATATAAGTTTCCAAAGTTTGGATATTTGCTAAGAAGCTGGAAGGAAAACAGAATTCAGAACTTACAACTGAGTCCTGCATTCTTTCTAGGCTACCAAAGACTTCTTTACTAACCTCAGACTATAAGGGGCTTAACCAGTATCCCTAAAGCATAAAATACTAGAGCTACCAGGGAATGTAGAGACCATCTAGTCCCAACTCTTTGTTTTGAGGTCCAGAGAAATTACATGATTTGATAGATCCCAAATTTAGGATATAATAAGAGTTGAGATGAGAACTTTTGTCTTTCAATTGCTGATCCAAGATCTTCTTGACTCTAAAATAAGTTTACCAATTTTCAATCTACCTTGGGAAGCCTTGGTGGCTCAGCAGGTAAAGACACCACCTGAAATGCAGGAGATGTGAGTTCCATCCCTGGGTCAGGAAGAAACCCTGGGGAAGGAAGTGGCTATCTACTCCAGAAATCTTGCCTGGGAAATCCCATGGACAGAGGAGCCTGGCAGGCTATAGTCCATGAGGTTGCAAGAGTTGGATATATCTTAGCAAACATACAATACCACCACCAAGCACCCTCCCTTAAATTACTGCCTTTACTTATAAGAGCAGTCTTGTAAAATAAAGCACATATCAGCCCATTTTATTGATGAGAAAGCAGAGATTTTGAAAGATTAGGAGACACAACTCATATTGTGTGTGTGGTAAGAGGTGAGCTAGGTATTATGAACCTCTTTAGAGAAGGATTTACTAATTTCTGATAAGTTAAAGCATGTGTCTATGAACTCGGGCATGATGCCAGCCCTTATGATTGCACATCAAGTGCAATTGTGCCTCTTTTGCTCTGCGCCCTTCTTTTTCTCTAAGGCAGACAGAGGCTGTCCCTTCTAGCTTTTGCCTTTCATTGTCTGAGTACGATTGCTTCCTGGACATGCCATGGCATCTATGGCTGCAAGTCTACTCTCCTCACCCTCAGATGCATACCTGTTAACACTCTGACCTTCCCCACAGATTTGCTCTGTGGATCACCTTCTGTCTAGACAATTTGTTTACAGAAGGAAACATCGTCTTATTGTCTGTGTCATACACTGTTGGCTATGTCTCATCCTTCCTCCCTCCTCATCTGTCATGTGGGCTCCTGTCAGAAGCAGGGTCAATTAACGTCCTACAGAGATGTCAACTTGGCAGACACAACTTGATTGATTTGTTTTAATCTGACTCATTTTTTCCAATGAGAATCCCAGGTAGGAGGGATAGCCAAGCCTGAGAACCAGGGTGAATATCAAGATTGATTGCTCTTTTGTTTTAGGAGAAATACAAAGTAAATAGTAGATGGAGGCTGATGGCAGATTTGTCTGATAGATTGGTGTCATCAAAAGCTTGAATGAATTGCTTCCTTTTCATAGTATTCCTGCTTTACGGCATCAGCCTCCACTTCTCCATGTTGTTGTCTTTCTCTTTAATAGCACCTGCTCTATCTTGGGTGCTGTCTTCACTGTTCAGTTAATGGCTCAGTCCAGAAACCAGTAATCATCCTTACCAGCTTCTTCAGTCCAGTTCAGTCACTCAGTCGTGTCCATTTCTTTGCAGCTCCATGGACTGCAGCACGCCATGCCTCCCTGTCTATCACCAATATCCTGAGCTGACTCAAACTCATGCTCATTGAGTCAGCGATGCCATCCAACCATCTCATTCTCTGTTGCCCCCTTCTCCTCCTGCCTTCAATCTTACCCAGCATCAGGGTCTTTTCCAATGAGTCATAAGTCCTTCCAATGAATATTCAGGACTGATTTCATTTAGGATGGACTGATTGGATCTCCTTGCTGTTCAAAGGACTCTCAAGAGTCTTCTCCAGCACCACAGTTCAAGAGCATCAGTTTTTACTGGAAAAGCCATAGCTTTGACTAGATGGACCTTTGTTGGTAAAGTAATGTCTCTGCTTTTTAATATCCTGTCTAGGTTGGTTATAGCTTTTCTTCCAAGGAGCAAATTCTTGATTCTCAGTTCCCTTATCTGCATAATGGTAATCCTTACATTTATCTTATTTATCTGTGTGGTATTTGCATAGCTTGTAGTATGTATTTAATAAATAAGAGTTAATGTCATTTAATTTTAATATGGTTAAAATTAAATGACATCAAAGTTCTATGATATTATGGTAGAAAATGGAGTGCCTTTTGTGCCTAATGGTGATAAAGTGCAGGAGGTAAGGTTTGTGAAAACTGTCATTTGACTAAAGTCACTGAGATCACTAAGGGTATGCTAAATGGAAGAGAGCTGGTAAGAATCAGTGATAATAATAATAACTAATACGTACTGCTCACTGTGTACTGGGCAGTGTTCTAAGCATGCACCAGGGATAGTTCATTAAGAAATGCTATGTGTAGACACTTTAATTATATTCTCATTTTACAGATGCTAAGAATAGGCACAAAGAAGTTAAGTAACTTCTCCAAGGTACAGATAAGAATGGACCCAGGTCCTTAGGCTCCAAGAACCATGCTTCTAAACACTCTACTCTACTGCCAAAGAAAAACTGTCAAGAGCAGGGCCATGGGAGAACCCAGTGGACCTTCTACCATGGCTAGAATGAAACATATGGGAGGGTGGGGGCTGGAAGTATGAGGGTTGCAATTGCCTAGTGGTGAGACTGAAGAGGTTGGTGAGGGTTTACTAGTGAAGCACTTTGATTGTCTTGCTAAAGAATCTAGATTTTATTCTATGAACAGTGAGAAGCCATGGAAGATTTCTAAGTTGGAAGTAATATGATCAGGGTTTTATTTCAGAAAGTGAATTCTAGTAGCTTGGTAGAGAGTGCACAGGAGCAGATAGAGGCCAGAAGCAAGGAGACTAGTTATGAGGGTACAAAAGGACTGCACCGCTCCAAGCAAGGGATGTTGATGGTGTGAGCAGCAAGGAGGTGGCAGCAGGGATATACCCAAGAGCCAGAGTTCCTGGACTTGGTGGTAGGAATCACATGGTGTAGCTCATTATGTCATTTTATTATTCTCTTTCTCCACAATTGTCTCTGCTTATTTTTATCTGACATATGCTTCTGAGTTGGTCCAAACTGTTCTGTTTTTTTTTTTTTTCTTTCTCTCAAATGGCCTTTACACTGTTATTTATATTGTGGAGATTATGACACATGATAATTACAATGCTTCAGGTTATAGCTCTGTGTAAATACAGTGTGATTATTGCTCCTCTGAATTTTTTTTTCCTTAATGCTTAATGGTATACTGGGCACCAATAATCATCTAATTGCTATATAGTTATTGAAATTAGATATGATGCTATATTAAAGATTATACTGATTATGAGGCAAATTTATAAGATAGATTCTTTCATTGTCTAGTTTTAGGCCTGCAAAATTTTTAAGAAGCAAAAGGTTGAATAGGGTACTGTAATTTCAATACTCCCTCATTCAGTGCCTGTCTCCTTTGGCTGTTAGGGCAACCTTTGTACACAAACGGACTGATTCTGGTCACACTCATTACTTTGATGAGAACTGGCGGCATGAGAACCTGTAATAATGCCCTGAAGCATTCTGGGAAAACCATTGTTCCCTAAAATGAGGACTCATAGGACATAAGACCCTTGTACTTTTATTTCTAGCTAGATTTTCAGCCATTAAAATGTTTTCTCCATTGACTATTTGTATGTTCTTGTACAGAACATTTTTGAAAATAATTCTACTTAATTAGATTTTCACTAATGTTTCTGAAATGATAACAGCAGTTTAACTTTCCAGTTATTAAAATTTGAGTGTAACTTCAACAGTAGAAAAGGTATATAAGAAGGAAATGCACCCTAGTCTGAGCCAAGCAAATGCTCCAGCTCTGTTCACTCTGTGTAACAGCTCAATGCTGGATCTGGGGTGGCCTTGACAAGGGAAGAGACTTGGTCATGGAGTACAGAGATGAGCAAGTCCTAGAGCCTAGGTGGGCATGTGGCAGTCATTGCTGGCCCTTAGGCAGTGCATCAGATCTCTGACAGTGGCTGTTCCACACAGTTCACACACTGATATGAGCTGAGAATACACATAGGCCTATACTGCCCTGTAGTATGACTCATAACAGGGGAGGGGCAGAGGAGCCTTGGGGTCAGTGATAGGCTGTTTAAGGACAAAGGGGACTTGTACCTGAGGTTATGTCTGAGCAGAGCAAGGAAAACAGTAGTTGGTTTCTGCACGGGAATTTCACCAAAGACAGCTCAGACCTCTGTCTGTGGTTGACAGAAGCCAAGAGCCCACCTGAGCACCTCCCCCAACCCCCAACGCCCTTTCTTCAGCATTTTCCACCTCTGGGGCAAAAGTCCTAGTGCTGGGAGTGTGGAAGACACATACTTAAAAGGAACAAAGCCAGCTCAGGCCTTATCCTCATGGCTTTTGCTCCAGTAACTTGGTATCAGACTCCACCTCTGCTAGGGCACAGATGGCCACTGAGCAGAGGGTAAGCCCTGCCTCATCCCTGATGCCAGCTCTAGCCCCTCCATCTGCAGCCCACTTCATACTACGGTAATAGCTTCCAGCATACTTTGAAGAAAGACAGGACTTTTGTCCCTGTCAAACCCAGCTCTTCCAACGCTTTGGTCATGCAATCTGTACAGAGAGATTCTCACATAAAAACACCCTTTCAATACCAAAGTAGGTAACTGTTTCACCTAAATTTATAGAGTTAGAGAAAGTTAACAACGTGAAAAGGCAGAAGGACTGCTCTCAATTTAAAGAGCGAGAGAACCCCCCTGAAGATATAATAAAACAGAAATAAATAAACAATCTATAAAGGTAAAGAATTCAAAGCATTGGTAACAAATGTGTTAACTGAATTAGGGTAAGGAATAGATAGACTCCACGGAAATTTTAACAACGAACTAGAAAATATAAAAAAGACCTAATTATAAGTGAAGAATTCAATAACTGAAATAAAAACAGCCTAGAAAGAATGAATTAGCAGATCAAGTGATACAGAACACATAAGCAATCTGGAAGATAGAATAATGGAAATTACTCAGAACAGCAAAAAGGAAAGCTGATTTTTAAAATGACAACAGTTTAAGAGATCCTTAGAATAACATTAAATGTACTGACATTCATAGTATAGGCATCCGATTTAGCAGATCAAGTGATACAGAACACATAAGCAATCTGGAAGATAGAATAATGGAAATTACTCAGAACAGCAAAAAGGAAAGCTGATTTTTAAAATGACAACAGTTTAAGAGATCCTTAGAATAACATTAAATGTACTGACATTCATAGTATAGGCATCCGAGAAGGAAGAGAGAGAGCAAAGGGGATTAAAAATGTATTTGAGGAATTTATGGCTGAGAAATTCCCAAATCTGAAGAAGGAAACAGATATCCAGATATAGGAAGCCCAGGGGGTCCCAAGAAGATGAACCCAGACAAACCCACACCAAGATATATAATAATTAAAATGGCAAAGTTAAAGAGAGAATTCTAAAGGCTGTAACAGAAAAACAGTCAAATACAAGGGAATTCCCATAAGGCTATTAGCTGAGTTTTCTGCAAAAACTTTGCAGGTCAAAAGGAAGTGGCATGATATAGTCAAAGAGCTGAAGGGGAAAAACCTGTAACCTGATACTCTACCCAACAAGATTATCATTTAGAATTGAAGGAGATGTAAAAACTTCTCAGGTAATAAGCAAGTACTAAAAGAAGTCACTAATATTAAATCTATCTTAAAAGAAATGTTAAAGACTCTTCTCTAAGTTAAAAAAAATGAAATCTATAAGAAAGGGAGAAATCACTAACAAAGGCAAATATATAGTAAGGAACAAGGGTCAATCATTTAAATAAGCCAGTTTC
>SJYX01020146.1:261260-282272 GCA_006410675.1 Oreotragus oreotragus
ACTGAACACCTGCAACTAATATACTATTATAAATCAAATGATACTTCTATTAAAAAAGAGATAATTGGAAAGGTTAGCCTGGGAAGAGATGAAGTTTATATCTTCTACTGAGACGAGATGGGAGGAGGTAAGTGTGAGTAAACACAAAACAACCTTAAAGTCATGAGGATTGTGTAATTGATAAGGGCAAAGGGATGTGAATATAGTGAAACAGGGAAGCTTCAGCTTTCCTCGAAATAGTAGATGAATTCATCTGCTAAGTTTAAAAAGGTGCCATTTGGAGCTGGAGAACTGTGAAAAAAGAAACTGCAACTCTGGTAAATGTTAATGTACAATGAGGAGTAACTTGAAGTGTAAAGATGTGAGGGCTCAGTGTGACCTTGTTAAATAAAAGCAGATCCTGTCGCTCTCTTGATTTAAATGCTACAATGAGCTCCCATTGCTCTTTGGAATGAAGATCAAAATTCTTGACATGATGCACAGTCCCTCCATGATCTTGCCTGCTTTCCCTTGCTCGTGACTCCACTGTGTTAAATGCCCTATGTTTAGCCCCACTAACTGACCGTGTGCTTCATGCTTCAGGGCTCTGCCTGAGAGGTACTTCTCCCAGCTCTTGGCCTTGTTAATATCCACTCATCTTTTAGAACCCAGAATAAATCTGACTCTCTTAAGAAGGCTTCTTTAATTCCTCAGACTACACATTCCAATAGTACTCTTCCTTTATAATATTTTCCCCTGAATATGATTAAATAAATTACTGTACAAATCAAGAGAAGGCTGGTTTGAAATTAGAATGAGTTTATGTGAGCTCAGCACTGTCAGTATAATTTGTGGTGCTCAGTGCAAAGTATAAGCACTTTGTTCAAAAATTATTAAGAATTTCAAGAAATTGACAGCAGAGCATTAAACCAAGCAGGAGGCCCTTCTGAGCACAGTGCCTGGTGCAACTATATAAGTCATTCATTCCTGACGTTGCCTTGTGAGAGATTTGCTCGCAGGTAACAGGGCCTGTGAACTCTGGATTTATTATTCCAATAGAAGTTTGAGGGGTGCCACTCTACAATACCAGTGTTGAAGTGATGAACCCCTGTATTTAGAATCAAATGAGCCATAAAAAGAAGTCAGAATGAAGCTGATGGACTGGCTGAGTAGGAAGCAGCAAAATGTCACTGCAGTGAAGTTTTGGGGTGATAGATGATGTAATTGAATGTTGTGCTTTACTTAGTAACACATCAAGGCAGCATTTAATAATTTGTTGTTGTTTAGCTGCTAAGTCAAGCCAGAGTCTTTTGCACTCCCATGGCCCACCAGGCTCCTCTGTCCATGGGATTTCCCAGGCAAGGAAATGGGTTGCCATTTCCTTCTCCGGGGGATCTTCCTGATGCAGGAATTGAACCCACATCTCCTGCATTGGCAGGCAGATTCTTTCCCACTGAGCTACCAAGGAAGCCCATTTAATACTTTAGCTTATTTTATGTTTATGGGAGGAGGAATTGAATTTTTCAGTCTCTCCAAAAAGAAGACATTGAGAAATGTTACAGCAAGGACGATTTGGAGTCTGAGGGATTTAAAGAGCAGGTTTTAGAGCCTGTTTAATGCTCAAGTTACCAGTTATAAGCTCTGTGACCTTGAGGGTTACAAGCTTCTCTGTGTTTTAATTTGGGGATATAAATTGGAATAATGCTAATGTATTCTGTGATTTTTTAAGGAACTAATGAGTGAATTAAAATATCTGGTTCATAGTGCATACTAAGTTGCTTCAGTCATGTCTGACTCTTTGCGACCCCATGAATCGCAGCACGCTAGGCCTCCCTGTTCATCACCATCTCCCGGAGTTCACTTAGACTCACGTCCATCGAGTCAGTGATACCATCCAGCCATCTCATCCTCGGTCGTCACCTTCTCCTCCTTCCCCCAATTCCTCCCAGCATCAGAATCTTTTCCAATGAGTCAACTCTTCGCATGAGGTGGCCAAAGTACTGGAGTTTCAGCTTTAGCATCATTCCTTCCAAAGAAATCCCAGGGCTGATCTCCTTCAGGATGGACTGGTTGGATCTCCTTGCAGTCCAAGGGACTCTCAAGAGTCTTCTCCAACACCACAGTTCAAAAGCATCAATTCTTTGTCACTCAGCCTTCTTCACAGTCCAACTCTCACATCCATACATGACCACAGGAAAAACCATAGCCTTGACTAGATGGACCTTAGTCAGCAAAGTAATGTCTCTGCTTTTGAATATACTATCCAGGTTGGTCATAACTTTCCTTCCAAGGAGTAAGCGTCTTTTAATTTCATGGCTGCAGTCACCATCTGCAGTGATTTTGGAGCCCAAAAAAATAAAGTCTGACACTGTTTCCACTGTTTCCCCATCTATTTCCCATGAAGTGATGGGACCGGATGCCATGATCTTCGTTTTCTGAATGTTGAGCTTTAAGCCAACTTTTTCGCTCTCCTCCTTCACTTTCATCAAGAGGCTTTTTAGCTCCTCCTCACTTTCTGCCATAAGGGTGGTGTCATCAGCATATCTGAGGTTATTGATATTTCTCCCGGCAATCTTGATTCCAGCTTGTGTTTCTTCCAGTCCAGCGTTTCTCATGATGTACTCTGCATATAAGTTAAATAAGCAGGGAGACAATATACAGCCTTGACGTACTCCTTTTCCTATTTGGAACCAGTCTGTTGTTCCATGTCCAGTTCTAACTGTTGCTTCCTGACCTGCATACAGATTTCTCAAGAGGCAGGTTAGGTGGTCTGGTATTCCCATCTCTTTCAGAATTTTCCACAGTTTATTGTGATCCACACAGTCAAAGGCTTTGGCATAGTCAATAAAGCAGAAATAGATGTTTTTCTGGAACTCTCTTGCTTTTTCCATGATCCAGCGGATGTTGGCAATTTGATCTCTGGTTCCTCTGCCTGTTCTAAAACCAGCTTGAACATCAGGGAGTTCACGGTTCACATATTGCTGAAGCCTGGCTTGGAGAATTTTGAGCATTACTTTACTAGCGTGTGAGATGAGTGCAATTGTGCGGTAGTTTGAGCATTCTTTGGCATTGCCTTTCTTTGGAATTGGAATGAAAACTGACCTTTTCCAGTCCTGTGGCCACTGCTGAGTTTTCCAAATTTGCTGGCATATTGAGTGCAGCACTTTCACAGCATCATCTTCCAGGATTTGAAACAGCTCAACTGGAATTCCATCACCTCCACTAGCTTTGTTCTTAGTGATGCTTTCTAAGGCCCACTTGACTTCACATTCCAAGATGTCTGGCTCTAGATTAGTGATCACATCCTCATGATTATCTGGGTCGTGAAGATCTTTTCTGTACAGTTCTTCTGTGTATTCTTGCCACCTCTTCTTAATATCTTCTGCTTCTGTTAGGTCCATACCATTTCTGTCCTTTATCGAGCCCATCTTTGCATGAAATGTTCCCTTGGTATCTCTAATTCTCTTGAAGAGATCTCTAGTCTTTCCCATTCTGTTCTTTTCCTCTATCTCTTTGCATTGATTGCTGAAGAAGGCTTTCTTATCTCTTCTTGCTATTCTTTGGAACTCTGCATTCAGATGCTTATGTCTTTCCTTTTCTCCTTTGCTTTTCACCTCTCTTCTTTTCACAGCTATTTGTAAGGCCTCCCCAGACAGCCAATTTGCTTTTTTGCATTTCTTTTCCATGGGGATGGTCTTGATCCCTGTCTCCTGTACAATGTCACGAACCTCATTCCATAGTTCATCAGGCACTCTGTCTATCAGATCTAGGCCCTTAAATCTATTTCTCACTTCCACTGTAAAATCATAAGGGATTTGATTTAGGTCATCCCTGAATGGTCTAGCCGTTTTCCCTACTTTCTTCAATTTAAGTCTGAATTTGGTAATAAGGAGTTCATGATCTGAGCCACAGTCCACCAGGATCCTCTGTCCTTGGGAGGCTCTGGGCAAGAATACTGGAGTGGCTTCCCATGCCCTCCTTCTGAGGATCTTCCTGATCCAGGGATTGAACCCGTGTCTCTTACATTTCCTGCATCAGGTGGGTTCTTTGTCTGCTGACCGACTAGGGGAGCCCCTGGTTTGTAGTAAGTCCTTATTATACTTTCACACTAGTGAACTCTTAGTTTTCTCTTCAACGCTGTTTTCTTTCGGTGAGGTAGTTGAATTCAGTCACAGTACTGCCATATAATGTAAACAGCTCAACTTCATTATTGGTCTTAGAAGAGGCCAATAATGAAGAATTCTTTGCAATTAATGAAAAGAATTTACTAGGATGCTTTGTGAAATTTGTAATGGGATTCATTTAAGCAAAAGGAACATACTATACAAGATAACTCATCTTCATTATAGTGCATAGGTGTCAATCACATTTCTAGAACATATTAGCATATTTCTGTATTACATGTTTCAGCAAAGTCCAGCATTTTATATTTGTGTCTTTCCAGTCAGAGAGCCTTCTTTTGGCAACCTTAAGATGGTGACCAACTGTTAGAAATTGTGGACAACATTCTGGATTTAATGAACTATGGTTCTTTCTTCTGTTTTGTTAATTCCTTTGAAATTGTCGATATCTATTATTATTGAGTATATGGTATTTTTTAATTGTTAGGATGCCATTTTATTTTAAGTTGATCTGCTCTGGAAAATATTTTGATTAATTCCTAGGTCATTATCCTAGGTATTTTCAAGGTATGTAGGACCGTCAACAAGGTCTTCTGGAGGCAAACCCTATAACCACCAATTGCTTTTCGATCTGCATCTCCAGCCTACCAGTCTCTTGTGAGTTCCAAGTATGAATGTACAGTTATCCACTTAACATTTCACCAGGATATCCCCGAATACCTCAAAGTTTACTCTCCTCAAGTCATGTTTACTATCTTTTCTGAACTCCTCAAGTCACGTTTACTATCTTTTCTGAAAACCCAACTTCTGTTAACTAATTTGTAGAACCCGTCTGTTTATAATTTCTGAATGCAAACTCGTCTTTTTATTCCTTTTGCCATTGGCCTAGTTCGGATCCTCATCATGTTTGTCTTTGGTCACTGTGATAGGCTATCAGCTGCCTCTTGCTCTCAGTCTTCTTTTTTCTTGAATCTACTCTGTGTGTGTGTGTGTGTGTGTGTGTGTGTGTGTGCACGCGCCCAATTGTGTCTGACTCTTTGTGACCCTATGGACTGTAGCCCAAGTCTCCTCTGTCCGTGGAATTTTCCAGGCAAGAATACTCGAGTAGATTGCCATTTCCTACTTCAGGGAACCTTCCTGACCCATGGATCAAACCTGTGTTTCCTGCATCTCCAGCACTGGCAGGCAATTTCTTTGCCACTGCAGCACCTGGGAAGCCCTACTCTGCTCTGCTGCTGTGCTCTACTTACAGAGCAATCTTTCTAAATGACATTTTTTTTTCTGGTCATGAATTCAGTTATTTCCTTGTCGTTCAATAGGTAAATTCCAAATATTTTAACTGAAATATGAACACTTGGACAGTCTATACCTAACCCTTCTCTCTGCCCACATCTTCTGCCATTTCACTGAGCTTAGGTGGTTACAGCAGTTACTATCAGAGCACATCAAAAGGCACCTTACACTGGTAGAGCACATCAAAAGGCACCTTACACTGGTAGAGCACATCAAAAGGCACCTTACACCTCCTTAGAGGACATGGCATCTGTGTTGAGTTAGCCAGGTAAACACCAGAGAATCTCTGTAATGAGATACAGCCTACAAATTATAATTACTTGTTCATATGGGCAAATAGCTTCCATACTAAGAAGCCTCAATTACTTTCCAGATTTATTGAGGTACAATTGGTACACAAAAATATTGCACATAATTAATGAATACAATTTGGTGAGTTTGAACATAAGTATACACTTATGTTACCATCACCATAGTCGAGGTGATAAATATATCCATTACCTTCAAAAGTTTCCTTATGTCTCTTTTTTTCTAGCAAGACTACTTAACATGAGATTTATCCCTCTTAACAGATTTTGAAGTGTGCAATACCTTGTTGTTAACTATATGCACAATATTAAACAGCAGATCTCTGGAACTTATATAGCTGTAACTTTATACCCATTGACAACAGCTCTTCATATTCTATTCTCCCATCCTCTGGTAACTACCTTTCTATTGTCTATTTCTGTGTCTGTGACTTGTATTTCAGGTAAGAAGAATAACCTAGATTTGTCCTTCTATGACTGACTTGTGAAGAAATTGGAACTCTTGTACACTGTTGGTGGGAATGTAAAATGGGGCAGCCGTTATGGAAAATGTCTGGGGGGGTCCTCAGAAAATTAAAAATTAAACCACCACTGTAATCCATCAATCCCATTTCTGAGTATCTATCCAAAAGAATTGAAATTAAGATCTTGAAGAGATACCTTCACTCCCACGTTCATTGCAGCATTATTCACAATAGTCAATTTATGAAAACAGCCCAAATATTCACTGACGGATGAATGAATAAAGATATGGCATATACATATAGAAAGAAAGAAATTTTACTATTCTTGATAACATGGATGGACCTGGAAGAAAACTTTTCTTTTCAATATTTCCCAAGTTTCCTTAAAATTCATTTTAGTTGCATTTTCTCTCTGGCTGTCAGACTGTTCCAATTTTATCTACCTTGAAGATTCTCTTTAGTCTAGTGGGACTCTCTTTGTGGGTACAGGTATTTAGTGTTAGAGCCCAATTTATATTATCTATTCATTCAACATATAATTACTGAGTATTAAAACATGGCAGATACTGTACTACTTGCTGAGAGTATAATGGAAAATAAAACTGACATCCTCCCTGTCTTAAGGGAACTTATATTCTTTGTGTTGCTAAATCGGTACAGTCATGTCCGACTCTGTGTGACCCCATAGAGGATATTAGGAGCCCAGGATAAAGAATGCTAGGCAATGATGAGCAAACCTCATGTGGTGGACACAAGAGGGTTCTCTAAAGAGGTGCCAATGAACCTGAGATATGAAGAATGAGAATGGTATGTGAGGAAGAGTATTCCAACTGGAGGGATATATATATATCCCTATATATAAACTATATATATAATATAGTTTAGGTTAGGGAAAGAGTATGGTGTATTTGATGTGGCATGGGAGAAACCAGTGTGACTGGAGTATAGTGCGAAATAGAGGTTTTGGGAAAAAAATCCAAATCTGCAGGCTATGGCATGATAAGGAATTTCATCTTTGTTCTCAGAGAAATTGAAGCCAGCAAGAATTTTTAAGTAAGCCTGATGGGGAGAGGGCCACTAAATGGGGAAATGTTGGTGGAATGATCATCACTTTTAGAAGCTCTTTCTGGCTACTGCATTCAAAATCAATGAATGGAAAACAAGGATGGTAACAAGAAGCTTGTTGTCATTGTCAAGCTAGAGTTGATAGTGGACTGGCTGTTTCAGTAATTAATGAAACACTGAGCATCTACTTTGTCCCAGCCTTTTGTTAATGGTTGACATATGATAGGATACCATCACTACACATAAATAGCAAATACTTTGGTAGAGAAGAAAGATTCAAAAACATTTCTTATAGGATTCACACATGCTATATTAGCAGCATGAAAAATAAGCGGAGGCAACTGAAAGAAGGGAAAGATCATCCCTGCTGTAGCTGCAACCAGTGGACTTCACAGAGGAGACAGCAGTAGCTGGGTCATGGTTGCCAGGGTTGATACAAGCTCACAGGTGGCAAAGACTATGAAGAACATTCCCTGCTGCTGTCCTTTATGGTAGGTGGTGGGAACTGAGGGCAAGTTCTTAGATCTTGGTTCTGAAGAACTAGAAGCAGGGAGTATGCCAACTAGAAGCCAGTTATATGCCTTTCATAGCCTAGTTCTTATCAGCTTCAAGAGTAGTAATTTTTGCCTGCCTTTTGATCTTTTCCTTTTTCCTTACTTGACATAGTAGTTGGCAAAGAGACTACTGCTAATGAAGTGGAGCTGACTTCATAACCCCTGATGATTCGGTGTGCTATTTTATGGCTGAAGTTTCCACTTTGATTGGATGAGACCCAAAACAAAGAGCCGACTACTTCTGGTGATTAAAAGCTCCCTTGACGATTTTTTAAAGGGATTGTTCAAAGATTTTAGTGCCACTGAGTAGGGAATTACACTTTGCTTCCCTAAAACTCCTCCAGCAATTGCACATGGACATGGCAGACTTTATTTCCTGCTGTCCAACACTGCAGAGAATTTCCTTTTAACGGTAGTAACCTTTTTAGTAGAAGGTTAAGTAATCCCTGTATATATAATTTATAAAGCACTCAGAGCTTTTTGTTATGAAAGCACACTGAAAATATAAAATTATTATTACTTATATTGTTATTAGCTTATTTCCTCCTGCCCTCATGAGACATTTGTTTGTGAGCTAAGGATTCAGAGCAGGACTATTGATCATAAATATAAGAAGGAATAGATTGGACAACCATGAAAATTAGGAATGAATAGCCGGAACAGATAAGGATGAGTAGGATATAACATTTGTTTGTTCTTGAATGGTATTTTTTAAATAAATGTTGTGTGAACATTTTTTTCTCAGGTTTTTATACTGAAAGAATCCTGTAAATAGTGAGCTATTCACACATACACATGCATACACACAAGGCACATGCATTCAGTACCTAAACCTACAAATTATTTGAAATATCTATTTCACTTCTGCCTCCATGCCTCTGACAAATAAACAGTTGCATTACATAACTGGAATTGTAATGCTTTGAATTAAGACACAGAAAAGAATATATGAACTTTTGTCTCTTTGCCTTCAATCAAAGAACTTGCCCTAGATATTGGTAACTTGTTCAGCTTTAGAAATTTCATATGCCCAGGGCATTGGATTGATAATGTGAGCATGAGACAAAGTTTTATTAATGTTCTAATCCCTTTAGTATAAAAAAAAAATTATGGTTTAAATCAGTCTTTTTTTCAATTATTGTCACATTAATTAAAACATCTGAAGCTCTTTTATATATGTATTTTGCATATTTATATTAGGATTAAACCTGATTGTATACTACAGGAAAACAAATGACAGGGACTCAAGTAAGAAAGAATTTCATTTTTCAGTTAAAGTAGAATTGGATGTAGGTAGGGCTCCTTATTTATTAGTAATCCAGATTATTTATATCTTGTTGCTCTGCCTCCAGTTCCAAAACGGCCATCAAANTGAAGCTCTTTTATATATGTATTTTGCATATTTATATTAGGATTAAACCTGATTGTATACTACAGGAAAACAAATGACAGGGACTCAAGTAAGAAAGAATTTCATTTTTCAGTTAAAGTAGAATTGGATGTAGGTAGGGCTCCTTATTTATTAGTAATCCAGATTATTTATATCTTGTTGCTCTGCCTCCAGTTCCAAAACGGCCATCAAAATCTATTTCAGCCAATATGTCAGCAATCTTGTTTATACTTCACTGGCCAGAAATTAGTCATATAATGGGTAGCCTGCTGAAAGGGATGCTGGGCAATACAATTTTTGCGACAAAATACCTAGCTAAAAACTTACATTCTTAAATCTGAGGGATAGGGAGAATGGATATCAGAAGCCAGTTTGTAATTTCTACCACCGTACTTACTTCAGCTTGATGTGAATCATTTTTTTTTCCCTTGAAGATGGAGAATTTTACTTGGTTTAGATTTGGTTGATTTTATTGGGCATAATGGATGTGGTGTGGTGCAGTGGAGTGAGTCATGGAGTCCTAGATTCTAATTCTAGCTGAATATGACATTTGGCTTCAGTATCTCACATTAAATAAGGAGGTTTGTATTACAGGTCCTCCAGGGATTTNGTGTGTGTGTGTGTGTGTGTGTGTGTGTGTGTGTGCACGCGCCCAATTGTGTCTGACTCTTTGTGACCCTATGGACTGTAGCCCAAGTCTCCTCTGTCCGTGGAATTTTCCAGGCAAGAATACTCGAGTAGATTGCCATTTCCTACTTCAGGGAACCTTCCTGACCCATGGATCAAACCTGTGTTTCCTGCATCTCCAGCACTGGCAGGCAATTTCTTTGCCACTGCAGCACCTGGGAAGCCCTACTCTGCTCTGCTGCTGTGCTCTACTTACAGAGCAATCTTTCTAAATGACATTTTTTTTTTCTGGTCATGAATTCAGTTATTTCCTTGTCGTTCAATAGGTAAATTCCAAATATTTTAACTGAAATATGAACACTTGGACAGTCTATACCTAACCCTTCTCTCTGCCCACATCTTCTGCCATTTCACTGAGCTTAGGTGGTTACAGCAGTTACTATCAGAGCACATCAAAAGGCACCTTACACTGGTAGAGCACATCAAAAGGCACCTTACACTGGTAGAGCACATCAAAAGGCACCTTACACCTCCTTAGAGGACATGGCATCTGTGTTGAGTTAGCCAGGTAAACACCAGAGAATCTCTGTAATGAGATACAGCCTACAAATTATAATTACTTGTTCATATGGGCAAATAGCTTCCATACTAAGAAGCCTCAATTACTTTCCAGATTTATTGAGGTACAATTGGTACACAAAAATATTGCACATAATTAATGAATACAATTTGGTGAGTTTGAACATAAGTATACACTTATGTTACCATCACCATAGTCGAGGTGATAAATATATCCATTACCTTCAAAAGTTTCCTTATGTCTCTTTTTTTCTAGCAAGACTACTTAACATGAGATTTATCCCTCTTAACAGATTTTGAAGTGTGCAATACCTTGTTGTTAACTATATGCACAATATTAAACAGCAGATCTCTGGAACTTATATAGCTGTAACTTTATACCCATTGACAACAGCTCTTCATATTCTATTCTCCCATCCTCTGGTAACTACCTTTCTATTGTCTATTTCTGTGTCTGTGACTTGTATTTCAGGTAAGAAGAATAACCTAGATTTGTCCTTCTATGACTGACTTGTGAAGAAATTGGAACTCTTCCCACCAACACTGTTGGTGGGAATGTAAAATGGGGCAGCCGTTATGGAAAATGTCTGGGGGGGTCCTCAGAAAATTAAAAATTAAACCACCACTGTAATCCATCAATCCCATTTCTGAGTATCTATCCAAAAGAATTGAAATTAAGATCTTGAAGAGATACCTTCACTCCCACGTTCATTGCAGCATTATTCACAATAGTCAATTTATGAAAACAGCCCAAATATTCACTGACGGATGAATGAATAAAGATATGGCATATACATATAGAAAGAAAGAAATTTTACTATTCTTGATAACATGGATGGACCTGGAAGAAAACTTTTCTTTTCAATATTTCCCAAGTTTCCTTAAAATTCATTTTAGTTGCATTTTCTCTCTGGCTGTCAGACTGTTCCAATTTTATCTACCTTGAAGATTCTCTTTAGTCTAGTGGGACTCTCTTTGTGGGTACAGGTATTTAGTGTTAGAGCCCAATTTATATTATCTATTCATTCAACATATAATTACTGAGTATTAAAACATGGCAGATACTGTACTACTTGCTGAGAGTATAATGGAAAATAAAACTGACATCCTCCCTGTCTTAAGGGAACTTATATTCTTTGTGTTGCTAAATCGCTACAGTCATGTCCGACTCTGTGTGACCCCATAGAGGATATTAGGAGCCCAGGATAAAGAATGCTAGGCAATGATGAGCAAACCTCATGTGGTGGACACAAGAGGGTTCTCTAAAGAGGTGCCAATGAACCTGAGATATGAAGAATGAGAATGGTATGTGAGGAAGAGTATTCCAACTGGAGGGATATATATATATCCCTATATATAAACTATATATATAATATAGTTTAGGTTAGGGAAAGAGTATGGTGTATTTGATGTGGCATGGGAGAAACCAGTGTGACTGGAGTATAGTGCGAAATAGAGGTTTTGGGAAAAAAATCCAAATCTGCAGGCTATGGCATGATAAGGAATTTCATCTTTGTTCTCAGAGAAATTGAAGCCAGCAAGAATTTTTAAGTAAGCCTGATGGGGAGAGGGCCACTAAATGGGGAAATGTTGGTGGAATGATCATCACTTTTAGAAGCTCTTTCTGGCTACTGCATTCAAAATCAATGAATGGAAAACAAGGATGGTAACAAGAAGCTTGTTGTCATTGTCAAGCTAGAGTTGATAGTGGACTGGCTGTTTCAGTAATTAATGAAACACTGAGCATCTACTTTGTCCCAGCCTTTTGTTAAGGGTTGACATATGATAGGATACCATCACTACACATAAATAGCAAATACTTTGGTAGAGAAGAAAGATTCAAAAACATTTCTTATAGGATTCACACATGCTATATTAGCAGCATGAAAAATAAGCGGAGGCAACTGAAAGAAGGGAAAGATCATCCCTGCTGTAGCTGCAACCAGTGGGCTTCACAGAGGAGACAGCAGTAGCTGGGTCATGGTTGCCAGGGTTGATACAAGCTCACAGGTGGCAAAGACTATGAAGAACATTCCCTGCTGCTGTCCTTTACGGTAGGTGGTGGGAACTGAGGGCAAGTTCTTAGATCTTGGTTCTGAAGAACTAGAAGCAGGGAGTATGCCAACTAGAAGCCAGTTATATGCCTTTCATAGCCTAGTTCTTATCAGCTTCAAGAGTAGTAATTTTTGCCTGCCTTTTGATCTTTTCCTTTTTCCTTACTTGACATAGTAGTTGGCAAAGAGACTACTGCTAATGAAGTGGAGCTGACTTCATAACCCCTGATGATTCGGTGTGCTATTTTATGGCTGAAGTTTCCACTTTGATTGGATGAGACCCAAAACAAAGAGCCGACTACTTCTGGTGATTAAAAGCTCCCTTGACGATTTTTTAAAGGGATTGTTCAAAGATTTTAGTGCCACTGAGTAGGGAATTACACTTTGCTTCCCTAAAACTCCTCCAGCAATTGCACATGGACATGGCAGACTTTATTTCCTGCTGTCCAACACTGCAGAGAATTTCCTTTTAAGGGTAGCAACCTTTTTAGTAGAAGGTTAAGTAATCCCTGTATATATAATTTATAAAGCACTCAGAGCTTTTTGTTATGAAAGCACACTGAAAATATAAAATTATTATTACTTATATTGTTATTAGCTTATTTCCTCCTGCCCTCATGAGACATTTGTTTGTGAGCTAAGGATTCAGAGCAGGACTATTGATCATAAATATAAGAAGGAATAGATTGGACAACCATGAAAATTAGGAATGAATAGCCGGAACAGATAAGGATGAGTAGGATATAACATTTGTTTGTTCTTGAATGGTATTTTTTAAATAAATGTTGTGTGAACATTTTTTTCTCAGGTTTTTATACTGAAAGAATCCTGTAAATAGTGAGCTATTCACACATACACATGCATACACACAAGGCACATGCATTCAGTACCTAAACCTACAAATTATTTGAAATATCTATTTCACTTCTGCCTCCATGCCTCTGACAAATAAACAGTTGCATTACATAACTGGAATTGTAATGCTTTGAATTAAGACACAGAAAAGAATATATGAACTTTTGTCTCTTTGCCTTCAATCAAAGAACTTGCCCTAGATATTGGTAACTTGTTCAGCTTTAGAAATTTCATATGCCCAGGGCATTGGATTGATAATGTGAGCATGAGACAAAGTTTTATTAATGTTCTAATCCCTTTAGTATAAAAAAAATTATGGTTTAAATCAGTCTTTTTTTCAATTATTGTCACATTAATTAAAACATTTGAAGCTCTTTTATATATGTATTTTGCATATTTATATTAGGATTAAACCTGATTGTATACTACAGGAAAACAAATGACAGGGACTCAAGTAAGAAAGAATTTCATTTTTCAGTTAAAGTAGAATTGGATGTAGGTAGGGCTCCTTATTTATTAGTAATCCAGATTATTTATATCTTGTTGCTCTGCCTCCAGTTCCAAAACGGCCATCAAAATCTATTTCAGCCAATATGTCAGCAATCTTGTTTATACTTCACTGGCCAGAAATTAGTCATATAATGGGTAGCCTGCTGAAAGGGATGCTGGGCAATACAATTTTTGCGACAAAATACCTAGCTAAAAACTTACATTCTTAAATCTGAGGGATAGGGAGAATGGATATCAGAAGCCAGTTTGTAATTTCTACCACCGTACTTACTTCAGCTTGATGTGAATCATTTTTTTTTCCCTTGAAGATGGAGAATTTTACTTGGTTTAGATTTGGTTGATTTTATTGGGCATAATGGATGTGGTGTGGTGCAGTGGAGTGAGTCATGGAGTCCTAGATTCTAATTCTAGCTGAATATGACATTTGGCTTCAGTATCTCACATTAAATAAGGAGGTTTGTATTACAGGTCCTCCAGGGATTTTTTGAAGTTTTACTCCCTTATCTAGTTTCCCAATTTTTACAACAAAGGTAGGTGTGTATGTGTATGTATGTCCATATATAACAACTGTATGATATGGAATTTAAAAACTTTTTTCCTATGGAAATAAAAGATGTACATGTACAACCAAATTAGCAGAGTGACTTGATTACTAGCTTTTCAGTTTTCATATCCCTTGCTCTTAATGAAAGCAAATGAAACTTGTGTGGAAGTTAAAAAACTCAGAGACTAAAGTTGGGACTTAACTGTGCTCTTTCAAACTGAAAGTCAAATTTTCATCTTAAAGACAGGCCCATTTTACATTTTCATGTTTTTACTACTGTTGTGTTTTGCTCATTACTAACTGCAGAAATGTATGATCTGGCAGAATTGGTATTTGTGTCCTTAAATATACGATGTGACAGAGTCCCTGGCCTTTTGGAACACCTGGGTGTAGTAATACTTGGTCTTCTTAGGAAATGATAATATGAACAGTAGCATTCTCTCTCTCTCTTGTTTCCTACTTGGTTTCAGATGACTGTGATTCTTTGTCCTGGGGCAGTTGCTACGCAGCACTGGGTAAATTCCCCGTCCAGGGGGAATTGCTTTGTGCTGCCTGGTTACTGAACAAGTCACACAGGTGTTCCCTTCCAGTGTGTTTTTATCAGAGGGAGTGATTCCATGACATTAATGATTCTAAAGAGAGCTAATAGAGAAAAAACAAAATAACAAAAAAAATACTACCGCATTCTCTTCCTAACTGTTGTAATGTTTAATCCTAGGGGCATGGGGCAGGAACTATAGAATGCCGTTATCCCTTTCAAATCCTGAATGGAATAAGGTGAAGGAACAAACAAACAAAATGAATAAAATTACCTTTCTATGCAGTTGAAGCAATAAGATCATTGATCAGTTAGATGGTTTAAGTTGGACCATATGAAACTGCTCTTTTTGTAGATTCAAAGTGGTCAGATACAGGCAATTCCTAATGGTTCAGTGTTTTCTATTCTGTCTATACAATAGAAATCACTGACCTTAAAACTAACACTATTTGAATTTATTACTTAGCAGCATGTCTTTATTGTAAAAGCATTTGGTTTTTTGGTGATATTTTTAAATTCAAGTAAATACATATTTATTATTGATATTAAATTAATGTAATTTAAAAAGTCCATCCAAAACCCCACTGTTCTTACACAATTATTTTATTTTCTGTTTCTTTCCCAGCTCTATTCATATATTATAACTGATATCTTCCAAGGAGAAGCATTTAAAAATTTAAATTATACTTTCAAAAAGACTGCATAGATTAAAAAAATCCAAAGAAATCTTCCCTGATCCTTAAATTTTGAATCTATAAGTGGACACACAATATAGTGGAGCTGAAACAAAGCCCTTTCATAATGAAATCTGTGAGGAACTTTAGTGTGGAAAATGACACCCTCTGATAGCCTCCAGTACTCTCCAAAGGCAAAAATATATTTTAAAAATTATCTTAAAGAGCTGAGGGACATACGTTTCCATTAGGAATGACTGAATATCCACACAGTCAAGCCTGAGTGATTCAGGAGGAAACAAGATTTCTTCCCCCTCTCTGCTTGGAGGCGACCCCCTCTAGTGCCCTTGTTCATGGTCTTGAAGTCCTCAGGCAATTCTTCAGCCCGGGTCCCCTCTCTCCAGGATCAAGGAAGACAAGGGACATAGTACAAAAAATTAGAGTAGGGCCAGGGTGGAGTAATTGAAGGGCTTATTCTGACTTGTTATGTTTTGATGCTCCAGGGAACACTGGCTGTGTTTGCCTTGGATGGTCCTGATTTCTTTTGGTTTTGGAAGTACTGAAACCACCAGCTAGCTACCCGTTGGCTCCAGGGTGCTGAAACCTTGTAAGGTAAATGCTAAGCTCTCCAGGTAGCCAATGCCTGACCTGCGTGGTTACTAAGAAACCATCTGCCCAGCTGGTTACTAAGAGAGGGAGGATGAAAGAGAGGAGGAAAATCAGCCCAGGATGCAGAGCCCCTCCCCCCTCACTCTGGCTTCTTTATGCTTTAACATTTTAGATTCAGACCTGAGAAGAGAAGCAGTTCCCAAAAAACTAAGAATCCTCTGAATGTACATAAAATGTCCTGAGTGGCATTTCAGGGATTCCCCCCCCCCGAATTCATATGCAAATTTCTAATTTACTTAAAGCACACTGTCGTGCATTGTAATAAAGTCTAATACATGCTTCCACGTAATTATGTGTAATAACCAGTGATCAGTGGGGGAGGGAAGGGGAAAAGGGAATTGTGTTTCCAGCTGGCCCTCCACACCTGCAAATAACAGACAACTCCTTTCAGTGTAGAGGAAACAAGATAATGACAGTATGATATTAAATACAAACATTAATTCTTAGGAACAAAACATAAGGAAGAGGTCTATCAATTAAGATGTGTGATAGCGAGCAACTTAAATTATATTCTGCATCATCTTAAGAAAAATAAGGACCAAGCAGAATGAAAACCTTAATTTGTTATTTACTAAAATACTCCTGATGCCATTATTTTTATTTTCGTTTCTGAAAAAAAAAATAATATGTGGGCCACTTGAACCCTATGTTGAGTCCCACTGTTCATACTCATTTTGTGTGATTTAAGAATCAAGTTGCAGTAATGTTGTATCTCTCTCTGTCTCTGAAAGGACAGTCAGATCTTAGAAAAATCCCAGGAGTCCAGTGGGGCCTCAAGTTGTGGGGAAACAAAACAATGTAAGGAAATGCTTTGTGAACAGGAAAGTTCAATCCTAATGTGAGAGACTCTTATTGTCCTGGCTGCTGTCAAGGTAAGTTGTGTTGTATAAGAGCTATGTGAAACCACTGGCAGAAAGAATTTCTTGACATCTAACGTCTGTTCTCATGTGTCAGGCAGTTTAACATTGTGATTAGGATCTTTGTAGTCATTTCAACTTGATTTTTTTCCTGTTACTGAAACTCAGTTTCCACATCTGTAAAATGGGAGTAAAAATAACTTCAAACACTTGATGGCATTTTTGTGAGAACCAAGTGACGTAACTTATCTCTTGTATACCAGGCTTAATTTCTGGGCCTGTAGATAGTGCTTATAAAGAAATAATTTACTTGTAAATTTTTATGAGAATAAAATTTTTACTCTATTTTGTGAGAGTAATCATGTGTATCAGAATGTAGGTTCTCCACATTGGTTTATGTGTCAAAAGAAATGGTGGATCAAAACAGTCCATGGGCTGCCAAAGTTTCTGGTGAATGTTTTGCATCTGTTATAACATACAGTAGTAAAAAATGAGTATCCATACAGAGCTGGAGAGAAACCAAGTAGCCAATGGTTCAATTCCATCCTTTCTACTTACTAATTCTATGATCTTGGGCAAGTTGATTACTCGAGAAGAATGTTCCTTTGGAACATGTATCTACTGTATACAAGATTTAGAAGATCCAGAACTTCTACTTTTGTTCACTTTTTAAAGAATGAAAACACAGCCACCTTCCAGTTCCTGGGAGAAAAGATGGGCCTTTCCCCTGGTTCCATCCTTCCTTGGCCCTACAGAGAGCAGCGGGATCTTTTGTGTCTCTATCTGGGAGGCCAGTAAGTTTCACTGGGTAAGAAATATATGGCTTTTGGTATTGTGGGGTTGATAAGAAACAGAGCAGAAGCATGAAAAGACAAGATACGGGAAAGTAAAGATTAGAAACTTGAACTCCTGAGAGCCAAGTCTCCTATAGTGCTAAGGCTGATGGACCAAGGATAGTGTTATCAGGAATGTGTTGTGGGAAGTTCCAGAAATGGATAGAGTAGATTTCTGAATACATTCCATCACCATAGCCTGAGAAATAGGCCATTGCAGGAGTAGGCTCCTTGCTGGGTTTTAAGAACTTTATTATTGATGCCTTCCCTCTGTGTGTAAATTTAATCTGTGCTGTGATTGTGCTTCAAGTCCGATGCCACAAGCCTTTGATGACTGAATGAGGGAACATCTTAGGGCCCAGGACACTGGGCAGTTCTTAGACATTAAGATATCAAAAGGGATGGGAAAATTAACCCTAGATTAAAGGCTTCTCTAACATTGCTAAATAAGATGGAAAGCAAGGTTTGAAAGGATCAAATAATTTAAAGGTAACTTGATTGTGTCCCAGAAAAAAAACCTCAAGAATGAGAAAAAAAATGACATAACAGAATGTTCATTCCCAGCAATGAAAAATTCATGAAGTCTGGCTTCCAAAATGATAATCAAATTGCTTGGAACTAGCGATAAAGAGAAAATCTTAAAGCAGCTAGAGAAAAAGATATTATGCACGGAAGAACAACTAAGAAAAAGCAGCAGATTCTGCAGTGGTAACAATACTGGCATAAAGGCAGTGGAGCAACCACTTCCAGTACTGAAAGAAAAAAAGAAAACTGCTAACCTAGAATTCTTACCCAGTGAAAGTATCTTTCAAAAGCAAAGGCGAAAAGAGGACGTTTTTTCCAGACATATGAAAAGCAAAAGAACTCATCAGCAGCAGTCTCATATTACAGAGAAATAGTGAAGAAAATCTTTTACATTGTATCAAAAAGAATACAATACCTAGGAAAAAAACCTACCTAAGGATGTAAAAGACCTGTAGTTGTAAAGCTGTAAGGCGATGGCACCCCACTCCAGTACTCTTGCCTGGAAAATCCCATGGACAGAGAAGCCTGGTGGGCTGCAGTCCAGGGGGTCGCGAAGAGTCAGACACAACTGGGCGACTTCACTTTCACTTTTCACTTTCATGCATTGGAGAAGGCAATGGCAACCCACTCCAGTGTTCTTGTCAGGAGAATCCCAGGGACAGGGGAGCCTGGTGGGCTGCCGTCTATGGGGTNGCTGCAGTCCAGGGGGTCGCGAAGAGTCAGACACAACTGGGCGACTTCACTTTCACTTTTCACTTTCATGCATTGGAGAAGGCAATGGCAACCCACTCCAGTGTTCTTGTCAGGAGAATCCCAGGGACAGGGGAGCCTGGTGGGCTGCCGTCTATGGGGTCGCACAGAGTCGGACATGACTGAAGCGACTTAGCAGCAGCAGCAGCAAGATGCTGATGAAAGAAATTGAAGGTAACACAAACTGAGAGAAAGCTATAACATATTTTTGGGTTAGAAGAATTAATATTGTTAGAATGACTGTACTACCAAAGGTAATCTACAGATTCAATGCAATCCCTATCAAAGTACTGATGACATTTTTTCACAGAAGTAGAACAAATTTTAAAATTTACATGAAAATAAAATATTCATAAAATAACTGAATAGCCAGAATAATCTTGAGGAAGGAGAATAGAGCTGGAGGAATCATGCGTCCTGACCTCAGACTATACTATAAAGCTACAGTAATGAAAACAGTATGGTACTGGCACAAAGATTGATATTTGAGTGAGTAAGTGAATGAAGTTGCTCAGTCGTGTCCAACTCTTTGCGACCCCATGGACTGTAGCCTACCAGGCTCCTCCGTCGATGGGATTTTCCAGGCAAGAGTGCTGGGGTGGATTGGCATTTCCTTCTCCAGGGGATCTTCCTAACCCAGGAATCGAACCCAGGTCTCCCGCATTGCAGGCAGACGCTTTACCGTCTGAGCCACCAGGATTGATATTTAGACCAATGAAAAAGAAATAGAGAACCCAATTATAAAATTTGGGCAGAAGATCAGGATGACATTTTCCCAAAGTGGACATGCAGATGGCCAACAGACACATGAAAAGATGCTTAACATCACTAATCATTATGAAATGAAAATCAAAATCACAATGAGATGTTACCTCACACCAGCCAGAATGGCTGTTAACAAAAAGAACAAAAATAACAAATGTTGGTGAATATATGAAGAAAAGAGAAACTTCATATACTTTGGTGGGAATGTAAATTGGTACAGCCACTATAAAAAGCAGTATGGAAGTTTCTCAATAAACTAAGAAAAACATAACTGCTATACAGTCTAGGAATTTCTCTCCTGAATATTAAGCTTAAGAGAAAAAAACCCATTAATTTGAAAAGATACATGCATGCCAGTGTATAATTATTATTATCATTTACAATTGCTAACACATGGAAACAATCTAAGTGTCCCTCAACAAATGAATGAATAAAGAAGATGCGGTGAACATATGCATGATGGAATACCACTCAGCCATAAAAGGAGGACATTTTGCCATTTGCAACAACATGGATGGACTTGGAAGGTATTATGATAAGTGAAATGCCAGAGAAACACAAATTCTGTATGATACCACTTATGTGGCATCCAAAAAACACAGCAAGGTGGTAAATATAACAAAGAGACAGACTCACAGATACAGAGAATTAGTGGTTACCAATGAGGATAGGGAAGAGAGGAAGGGAAATATTAAAAGTTACAATGTTAAATATTAAATATAAACATTCAATTAAATATAATTTATATTTAATATTAAATATTTATATAAATATAAATAATAAATCTTAATTTAAATATTAAATATTAAAAGTTGAACGGTTTTATGAAGATCTACAAGACCTTTTAGAACTAACACCCAAAAAAGATGTCCTTTTCATTATAGGGGACTGGAATGCTAAAGTAGGAAGTCAAGAAACACCTGGAGTAACAGGTAAATTTGGCCTTGGGATGCAGAATGAAGCGGGGCAAAGACTAATAGAGTTTTGCCAAGAAAATGCACTGGTCGTAGCAAACACCCTCTTCAGCAACACAAGAGAAGACTCTACACATGGACATC
>SJYX01020146.1:283747-319630 GCA_006410675.1 Oreotragus oreotragus
ATCTTCATGACCCAGATAATCATGAGGATGTGATCACTCATCTAGAGCCAGACATCTTGGAATGTGAAGTCAAGTGGGCCTTAGAAAGCATCACTACAAACAAAGCTAGTGGAGGTGATGGAATTCCAGTTGAGCTGTTTCAAATCCTGAAAGATGATGCTGTGAAAGTGCTGCATTTGATATGCCAGCAAATTGGGAACTCAGCAGTGGCCACAACACTGGAAAAGATCAATTTTCATTCCAATCTCAAAGAAAGGCAATGCCAAAGAATGTTCAAACTACTGCACAATTCTACTCATATCCCATGCTAGTAAAGTAATGCTCAAAATTCTCCAAGCCAGGCTTCAACAGTGCATGAACCATGATCTTCCTGATGTTCAAGCTGGATTTAGAAAAGGCAGAGAAACCAGAGGCCAAATTGCCAACATCTGTTGGGTTATCAAAAAAGCGAGAGAGTTCCAGAAAAAACATCTACCTCTGTTTTATTGACAATGCCAAAGCCTTTGCGTGTGTGGATCATTCTTCCTGATGTTCAAGCTGGATTTAGAAAAGGCAGAGAAACCAGAGGCCAAATTGCCAACATCTGTTGGGTTATCAAAAAAGCGAGAGAGTTCCAGAAAAAACATCTACCTCTGTTTTATTGACAATGCCAAAGCCTTTGCGTGTGTGGATCATAATAAACTGTGGAAAATTCTGAAAGAGATGGGAATACCAGACCGCCTGACCTGCCTCTTGAGAAATCTGTGTGCAAGTCAGGAAGCAGTAGTTAGAACTGGACATGGAACAACAAACTGGTTCCAAATAGAAAAAGGAGTATGTCAGGGCTGTATATTGTCACCCTGCTTATTTAACTTCTGTGCAGAGTACATCATGAGAAATGCTGGACTGGATGAAGCATAAGCTAAAATCAAGACTGCTGGGAGAAATATCAATAATCTCAAATATGCAGATGGCACCAGCCTTATGACAGAAAGTAAAGAAGAACTAAAGAGCTTCTTGATGAAAGTGAAAGAGGTGAGTGAAAAAGTTGGTGTGAAACTCAACATTTAGAAAGCTAAGATCATGGCAACTGGTCCCATCACTTCATGGCAAATAGATGGGAAAACCATGGAAACAGTGACAGACTATTTTTTTGGGCTCCAAAATCACTGCAGATGGTGACTGCAGCCATGAAATTAAAAGATTCTTGCTCCTTAGCAGAAAAGTTATGACCAACCTAGACAGCATATTCAAAATCAGAGATACTACTTTGCCAACAAAGGTCTGTCTAGTCATGTAGAGGATGGTTTTTGCAGGAGTCATGTATGGATGTGAGATTGGACCATAAAGAAAACTGAGCACCAAAGAATTGATGCTTTTGAATTCTGGTGTTGGAGAAGACTCTTGAAAGTCTTTTGGGCAGCAAGGAGATCCAACCAGTCCATCCTAAAGGAAATGAGTTCTGAATGTTCACTGGAAGGACTGGTGCTGAAGCTGAACCTCCAATACCATGTTCACTTGATGTGAAGAGCTGACTCATTTGAAAAGACCCTGATGCTGGCAAAGACTGAAGGCTGGAGGAGGAGGAGATGACAGAGGATGAGATGGTTGGATGGCATCACCGATTCAATGAACATGAGCTTGAGTTTGAATAAGCTCTGGGAGTTGGTGATTGACAGGGAAGCCTGGCATGCTGCAGTTCATTGGGTCACAACGAGACAGACACAACTGAGCGGCTGAACTGAACTGAACTGAACTGAAAATTAACATGTAGAATGAAACTTAGAGGAATTTCTTTGGACCTTAAATTAAGCAAATGATTGCTTAGATGAGACAACAAAAGTGTGACATAAAATAAAATATACTTGATTTAATTCTATGCTCTCATAAAAACAGTGTTAAAATAATGATTTAGCAAGTCACAGACTGGGAAAAAATATTTGCAGTTGCCACATTTTATAAATTACATTTTTTCCAGAATATATGAAGAATTAAAAATTTCAATAATAAGAAAACAGACACTTCACCACAAAATAGATATAAAATAANTGATAAACAAGTTATTTGGCATACCTCATATGAAAAGCATTGGAAGGAACATTGTCTAGGTATCTGTTGTTTATCAGTAGTGATTTGATTTAAAAAAACTGAAAAACTGCAAGCTGCTTAGATTCAGAAACTGATCTCCTAAACTGGCATGACTTGGTTTGGACCAGACGGTGGCCAGATGTGGGTCACAGGAGGAGTTGAACAGATTCTGAGTGTTCTTGAGTACTTTGGTTTTAATGTAGCAGATAAATAAGAGCTCAGAAAGGGATGTATGTGTATTAGTTGCTCAGTCATGTCCGACTCTTTGTGACTTCATGGACTATAGCCTGCAAGACACCTCTGTTCATGGGATTCTCCTGACAAGAATACTGGAGTGGGTTGCTGTTTCCTTCTCCAGGGGATCTTCTTGACCAGAAATCGAACCTGGGTCTCCTGCATTGCAAGCAGATTCTTTACCATGTGAGCTACCAGGGAAGCCCCCCAAAAGGATAGGTGATGTTTAATAAGAAGGAAAGGAAGCTTGCTACAGAAACAAAACCAGAGTGAAATTTATGGTTGTTAAGCAAGAGACTTGGACCATTTAAATTTTATTTACTTTTCCAAATGCTTTGATGACCTGAGACCAGTGTGCATTTCCAGTAGAAAGGCTCATGGAAGAATAAGTATTTTGTAACTATTGACAAATACTTAAGAGTATTTGGCTTTTTCAGATAACTTATATTTTAAAATACATTTAAAATAACAGGAATAGAATTATAATCTTTAGCAACTTTTTTCTAATTAGGACCCAGTTTATGGAAAAGGAAAACTTGGAGAAATCCAGGGCCTTATTCTGGGCATGTTGGATACCTTTAACTATGAACAGGTAAGCTACTTTCTATTTCTACTCCCATTCTAAGGTAGAAAGAATCTATTTTTTTCTCTTTGCACCTATACTTTTTCTTTAGAAATTACCATCTGTTTAGTGCAAGTTTGAAAGATTGAAGTGTATGACTTTCTAATTTTAAAATTTATCTTGACCTTAATTTATATTTTGTATACATATACACGTATATTCTGGAATGTGTAATTGCAGCTTTTGAATTTATTTTATTCTTTAGATTCATGTGCGGTGGGACATATATATTGTTTTCCAAATGAAAAATATAAGAAACTTTCTTGGAAAAATAATGGACTATAAAGGTATACCTCAAAAAAGGAAGGGTCAATATGAGTACAGAAAAATTGCAGAATAAAATTAGTGTTCTTTTAAACTTCTGAAACAGTTAATCACCACTAACCAGGAATAGTCATTTAGTTCAGTTCAGTTCTTCAGTCATGTCCGACTCTTTGCGACCCCATGAATCGCAGCACTCCAGGCCTCCCTGTACATCACCAACTCCCGGAGTTCACTCAAACTCATGTCCATCGAGTTGGTGATGCCATCTGGCTATCTCATCCTCTGTCGTCCCCTTCTCCTCCTGCCCCCAATCCCTCCCAGCATCAGAGTCTTTTCCAATGAGTCAGCTCTTCACATGAGGTGGCCAAAGTATTGGAGTTTCAGTTTTAGCATCAGTCCTTCCAATGAACACCCAGGACTGATCTCCTTTAGAATGGACTGGTTGGATCTCCTTGCAGTCCAAGGGACTCTCAAGAGTCTTCTCCAACACCACAGTTCAAAAGCATCAATTCTTCAGCCTTCAGCTTTCTTCACAGTCCAACTCTCACATCCATACATGACCACTGGAAAAACCATAGCCTTGACTAGACAGACCTTTGTTGGCAAAGAAATGTCTCTGCTTTTTAATATGCTATCTAGGTTGGTCATAACTTTCCTTCCAAGGAGTAAGCGTCTTTTAATTTCATGGCTGCAGTCACCATCTGCAGTGATTTTGGAGCCCCCAAAAATAAAGTCTGACACTGTTTCCACTGTTTCCTCATAGGGAAATGCAAATTATAGCTACAATGAAAGACTACTATACTCTTCGTAGAATGGATAACATTTTTAAAAGAAACTGAAAATGTTAAGTATTCATGACGATTGATAGTTAATTCTGAAATGGGGGTTGTATAAATTATTGGACTATACCCTATTAAAGAAAGGCCATACTTAAAACTGTTCAGTTTGACAAGTAAGTACTAGACATGGCACAGAAAAGAGGTCCCAATCCTTCTGAGCAAAATAAGATTGGGTATCCTGAAAGGCTGTCTTTCCAGAGAAAAAGAGGATAACAAGCACCACTTGCACTTATTAGAAGTCCTTGCATCTCCTTCAGTTCTTTAAGATTCTGTAACTTATTCCTCACTATTAGCCTGGAAGGAAATAAACCTTACACTATCATTTTCACAGACAAGGAAAATGGACTTCCTCTTTGTCCTTTTATGAAGATTTCCCTTCCATGCAGTATTCATAAGGGAAGCTGCCAGAAACAGTGGAAGGATCATGAAACAATATGTTGACATGGTAAAGACTAATTTTGACATATTCTTCTGACAACCTTTTGATTAATTTTCTGCTTCATTAAAACCCTTAGTTAAATTAACATGGGGCGTAGCAAGATACTTAACAGTGTATCAGCAAACAAGGCCTCCAATTTTAGACAGTGGCAGTGCAAGGCTCCTGAAGCCAAGTTAGTAGTTTCCAGGAACATGTGGTCATGAAGGAGTGAACTTGTTGGATATGGGCAGTGAAGCTGATGAGAGCACAGAGGAAGTCCTATGTGGATGAGCTTCATCACTCTGAGACCCCAGCCTAGCACTGTTGCCTGTCTTCCGTCCACCTCTCCCTTGCTTCATCTGTTCTTCTTCACCCAAATCATCACAGTGGAGTTCAGTTAAACTCCTGAGCATATAATTCACCCTACCATATTTAATCCTTGATGTGTCCCCTTAACACTTACAGATATAGCTTGGTAGGCATGCTTTTTAATGTGGGTCTTGAAAAATGAAGTGCCAGGCCTCATATCTTGAAAAATGCTAAGAATGATAAATTGATAATTTTAAAAGTTTCTCTTTCACCTCTCCCCATATGTTGGAATTAGCAGCACATATGCTACTGTTGGCATGGTATCGATCCCTGCATTGTATAGAACTGCAAACATGCGGGTGGGGGAAGGTAGTAAAAATCAAAGGTCCAAAAAAGTATGTAAAATTATTAATACTTACAAATTCATAAATTTATTCTTTAAATCAAATTATTTTTTAAATGAATGTGTCAACATTCAAATTTCATAGAGAAAAAATTTAAATTTTCCAACAAATTCTTTTCTAATATAACTACCTAGCAGAGACAGGTTGTGGTTGCTCACAGTCTCCTATAATCTTATATGAGTGAGATTAACACCCTTTTTACCATTGTAATCGCTGATATAAGTCAGATGTTGGCTTATAGTTGTTTTGGTAAACAAGAATGTTTACCATTTTTCTTCACTCTGTAGCAAGAAACACCTGCTGTGGTTCCTGCCTTTTGGAGGAACATCATGAGGGTTAGTTTATGTACTTCCATGTGAATGTACACATTTTGAATGAGTTTAGTTGAGTTTCATCCACTTGTTCATTCATTCAGCACTGAAGAATGCCTTCTATTTAATGTCTACTATGTGCCAAGCTTGACCTGGAAATACAGAGATGAAAAACATAGTTTCTGTCCTCAAAAATGTCACAGGTCAATTCGTCAAGTGTAGTGATTGAGTTTAGCACATGGGAATATGGGCATATCTAGGAAACCAGATGTCAGCAAGGTTATCCTAGAGTCCCCAGTTCTAATGCTGGGTCTTGATGGATGAAAAGAAGGTATTCAAGTATGGGAACTTTGGTGAAGTACTGAAGGAGTGTCAGGAAGAAGAGCATCATGCAGATATGTAGCTGTACATCCGAAGCAGAGAGAGGCAATGCAACAGGTAAGAGCCAGGGATGAAGAAGATAGAACTGTCAGTAGTAGACACAGTGAGGTCAATCTGCAAATTAGGAGAATGCTTCATTGTGAATCTAGAGAGGGAAGCAAAAGACAGTTCACAGAGGCTTGTGTGTGGCAAACTAAGAAACGTAAATTTACCTTGGGAAATTTGAGGAGCTTCTGGAATATTCTAGGGAAGAATTTATCTGGTTGGATTGTGCTTATCATAAAGTTAGCACTGGTAGAAGTGTAGAAGAGTGGCATAAATTTGGGGTGAAAAGTTAGAGAAAGAAACAGTGGAACAAGGTAGGAGGAGGCTAAAAAAAAAANCGTAAATTTACCTTGGGAAATTTGAGGAGCTTCTGGAATATTCTAGGGAAGAATTTATCTGGTTGGATTGTGCTTATCATAAAGTTAGCACTGGTAGAAGTGTAGAAGAGTGGCATAAATTTGGGGTGAAAAGTTAGAGAAAGAAACAGTGGAACAAGGTAGGAGGAGGCTAAAAAAAAAAACCTAGAAACAATGAGAGCTTGAACCAGGAGGGTAGAGAGGAGGGGGGTTGATCAGTAAAAGCTGTTGAAATTAATTGAATGAGCAAAAGGAAAGCTGCCTTTAGCAATAGCCAGGAATGTAGACCTCATGGAAAGGCTTTTAGAAAATGATATCTACCAAAGATAAAATATAAAACCATCTCCATGGTTACAGCACACAGCCTTGTATACTGGGTGATCCATATCACTGAACATATTGTTTTACCTTGAACACTTTATTTTTACACAGGCTACAGTTGTTTGGCTAGAGAAATAGTGGCAAAAGGGATCTCAGAATGTTTGGCTTCTGTGTGGGAGATGTTAAGGGCTGTGCTGAGTGTGGAGCACTGGCCATTAATTCTTCTAATTTTGACAAATATCTTTTGAAATAGTACTCTTGTCAATGCTATGTAAAATTTAAGGAGACTTGGACACAGAAATTTAATGACTTGACTGAGATCACACAGTTAGCAAGGGGAAGAACTAGAATTTCATTTCAAACCCTTTCCTCTTTATTCTCCACCTTCTTTCATGATGCTTTGGGCTTCCCAGGTGGCACAGTGGTAAAGAATCCACCTGCCAATGCAGAAGATGCAGGAGACAGGGGTTCGATCCCTGGCTCGGGAAGATTCCCTGGAGTAGGAAATGGCAAGCTCCTCCAATATTCTTGCCTGGAAAATCCTATTTCACAGAGAAACCAGACAGGCTACAGTCTATGGAGTCGCAGAGTTGGACATGACTGAGCAAGTAGGCATGCACATAATGCTTTGCTTTCTCTCATGCTCTTTGATTGGCCTCCTAATTTCCTGATTCTACATCTATGACCTGAATAACAAGACAGATATAAAATCTTTAGGAAGGTCTTTATCTGTAATCAGTAAGGCAGAGTAATCATGAATGATTCAGGCCCAGGAGACTGAATGCCTGTGTTCATAATCTGCCTCCTCATTTACTAGCTGTGTAATTTGGGGTTCTATGCCTCAGTTAACTCATTTATAAGATGGAAATAATGGTATCTTCATTTCAAGGTTTTGGGGAAGATTAGATGAGCTTATGGATATAAAGTATCTATAAACACAACAATGCCTGATGTTAGGTATGAATTCATCTTGTCTATGTTTACTTATTTCAATGTCTTTCTCTAAAAGTATAGCACACCAAAAGCATCCAGTCACAGAGATTTCTTATCAATAAATTAAACACACTTCTTATTACCTTGAAAGACTTCTTTAGCCAAATTTCTGGGTAACTAGTAAAGTGCCACACTCATCTAGCTCTTTCTCAGAGTGGCAATGTGATCAAAGAAGCATGATTCATCAACACAGGACATTTCAAAGAAAATCTGATTCCTAACTGCATATTTCAATCCCCATAAGGAAGCTAGGAGGTACTCTCAGAATCATTTAATGTTTCATCTACTTCTCTGACATAACCAGCTGCTCTTGCCCTTCTTTTTCATCTAAGCATTCTTGAAGAATTCCTATCCAATCTTAGCTTACATACTCATATCCTTACCCACTACATTCGTACATGATCATTGAAACACAAAATCCAAGAGAGCCCCCTGGCAAAAAGATTATCCATAGACGGTAAAAATGGAAAGAACTTTAGCAGAGAGAGAGACTCCTATTTAGTTGACTTGGAAAGAAAACTCTGGGAGTATTAATTTTGTTCCACCTTACTGTTGCCTTCTTTTCCCTTGGATCACAAGACATTTGATGATTGGGGCTGCTTTTAGTGTTAATATTAATCTTATCTGTGTTGCCTCCTCTGACCAGGTTTAGTTTCTAAAGAGCTTGCAATAGTTTTTATAACCATTTGAGGAAAAGTGGGTCTTGAAGAAATCCATAGATTTTATCACTTGTCTGTGAATCTGACATTGTTTTCTACAGTCAAAATGAATTTTATAATTTGTCTTTGGCAGATTGTTCCCTATACCTTGAGGCAAAAGGCAGCAGTGACAAGCTGTAGACCATGCAAAGCTATACCCTTGACTTTGTAAAGAGAGTGAGTGCATAGTTTTATTAAGGTGTATGTTCTGGCTGCTTTGGAAGAGACTTTGGCTCCAGTCTTTGGTAAAGCTTTTCATATTAAGGAATGCCTTATTATTGACAGTCAGTTTCTTTGACTAATAATAAGCTGGTAAGAATTATTCTCATTGACTGTCAGGTTGTATTGCTTAGGTCAAGAATATGAATAGCTGAACAGAGGAGCAGTAGATTCAGGGAGACTTCTTAAGTTCTGCATTTGGGCAATTAATTTGTTATTATGAAAAAAGACCTATATTCTTATGTTATCAACTTTAAGAAACATTTAAAAATAGTTTTTATGGAAATTTATGGCCTTATCTCTCTACAAATTGACACGTCTTTTAGATTTTTTTCTGGAGGTTGCATATAATTCAAACAAAAAAATCATTGTTCAGTGATTATTATGTTCTTTAAAATGGAGCCATGTAAATTGTTACAAAATAGAGATAACGTGTAAGGATTGGAAAGTTTTTATTAAAAGCAATATTGTGATCAAGTCATTCATAATGTGACAAAGCATCACTAGTATTTATCCTGTATTTAGGCAAGGGCTTCCCTTGTGGCTCAGCTGGTAAAGAATCATCTTGCAATGCGGGAGACCTGGGTTTGATCCCTGGGTTGGGAAGATCCCTGGAGAAGGGAAAGGCTACCCACTNTCACTAGTATTTATCCTGTATTTAGGCAAGGGCTTCCCTTGTGGCTCAGCTGGTAAAGAATCATCTTGCAATGCGGGAGACCTGGGTTTGATCCCTGGGTTGGGAAGATCCCTGGAGAAGGGAAAGGCTACCCACTTCAGTATTCTGGCCTGGAGAACTCCATGGACTATCCCTGGGGGTGCAAAGAGTCAGACACAACTGAGCGACCTTCACTTCACTACTTAGGCAAAGAGAACTGGGTGCTGAGTAAGAAGACCCCATCCCCGAAGTAACCAGATCATCTTGAGCAAGTCATGATCTTTATTTATTTTAATAAAATGCACAGGGCTAGATTCTATGATAAATTGCCCCTAGCATCCCTCCAAAACTGATCCAGAATAAAAATTCAAGGTTGTCCAATAAAATCATTGAATGAAAGATCACTGAGGGGTGAAGATGACAGAAAATGGAAAGAATCAGGCATCTGTACTTTCTTTTCTTTTCATTTCAGCCACACTGCACAGTTTGCAGGACCGTAATTCCCTTACCTGAGTCAAAGGCAATGAAAACACCAAGTCCTAAACACTGAACCATCAGGGAATTCCCAGATGTACTTTCAAAGTCTATGCCATGGCAGCTGCATGGATTCAGACTTGGTTAATTTAATCTCTAAACTTTGGCACAGGTTTGTCTGCCTTAACAATCACAAACAAACCCAACGGCCATTCTTTGAGCATCTATTGATACTGTTAGATATGCCCCATGTATATTCTTTCATAAAAATTCTGGCAAATCTGTGTTTTATTTATGCAAATTTAAAACTTAAATCTCAGAGATGTTAAATAATGTGTCTCAGGAGCCAAAAAGCTAGTAAGCAGAAGCCTGGGGGTTCAAGTCCAGGTCTGCTTGATCCCAAAGATTATGGTCTCTTTTGACCATTCCTTTCTTCCTCTTATAAGAAGTGAAAGCAACTCATATTTGTAAACATTTTCATGATGGAAGAGAAAGCCTAACACATAATACAGTATAGTTTCACAAAGGAGAGTGGTAACAGAATCAGCTCATTGGAGCTCAGGAAGTCACGATTGGCACAAAACACTAAGTGACCTCACACCTGTGGAAACCAACAACTTAAGACTTTGTAAATGCAGATTCCACGTCCTGGGGAAGGATCATTTGTTGTTGTTTTGAAGGAGATGATAACCTTTCAAGAAGAGGTCAGAAATGAACCACCAAAAGACAGGTATGGGTTTCAATATCCGTAGTAGAAATTCTTTTCATTTGCTCAGATTGAACAAGCTCTTTTGTTCTTCTTCTACCTGAACATGATTCAGAAGCTTTCAATCATGCTGTTATCAAACACAGAGAATAGTATCCTAGAACTTTGGACTGAATAGGGCATTTAGACACCATTCAATTCAGTTTTCTCATTTTGTTGATTAAGACACTGAGATTCAGAAAGATTAAGGAACGCATCCTGACATATATACACAGTTGATTATATGTATTTTGGTTCAAAAAAAAACTCAGGGAGATAGTGAAGGACAGGGAAGTCTGGCATGCTGCAGTTCATGGGGTCACAAAAAATCAGACATGACTTAGCGACTGAATGACAATTCTGGTTCAAATGCCCTAGCTATTGATATCATCCAGTGATGAGCTGACAAAATACTTAGGACACAGACTACATCAGACTTTGTTTTAAAGTCTTCACATTTGGGGGCAGAGGACTGGGTCTATGGTAGATATGTAATTTAAAGTAGTGGACTCAGATGGAAGATATCCAGCAGTGAGTGCTTCACATCATCTTTTTTGAGGATAAGCAGAACAAGGAAAAAAGTTCTGCTGGACAAGGAGAGTTACTGCCTCTGTCAAAGCATATCAGATATGCTTATGTTCTGGTTTAGAGATTAATTCAAGCATGCCTGGGGTCACCCTAGGAAAGACCACCTTTAAAAAGAAATTTTAACCCGATTATGTGCTTCTTCTAGCTTAATGTTCTGCATTTTTCCTTTCATTCCTTCCTTCTTTTGACATCAGGATGATTTCATCACTTGTACTATTTACCTAATCAAAATGTTGTCATCTTTGGTCTGATATCTGAAAGTACTTTACTCTTTGTTCTTAGCCCATGTTCTCATAAACTGCAGATGTTTCACTCTGCCCTACAGCATCTAATTTTTGATTTGTTTCTGATCTGAGCTCCACAATTTACTCCAGCCCTGTTTTACGGACTAGCCAAGGGATGAGGGCACAGCCTTTGTCCCANCTTTGGTCTGATATCTGAAAGTACTTTACTCTTTGTTCTTAGCCCATGTTCTCATAAACTGCAGATGTTTCACTCTGCCCTACAGCATCTAATTTTTGATTTGTTTCTGATCTGAGCTCCACAATTTACTCCAGCCCTGTTTTACGGACTAGCCAAGGGATGAGGGCACAGCCTTTGTCCCAGGCAGAGCAGTTGAGAAGGCTGTAATTAGAAGGGAGTTATCTCTTCCACTGAATTAACAAACCAACAAACAAATGGCAAGAAACAGCCCAGTAAACTTACCAGAAGGATGAATACAAGTAGGGGTGGTATTTTTCATTAATTTATTTAATAAACAGTTATTGGCTCCTGCAATTATTGGTGGTGATATGCTGATAGAATTGATAAGAAAGTTATGTCTCCTTAAGGATCTCAGAACTAGAGTGAGCAAACAGCCACTGTGGTGGAGACTGAGTAGATGTTCAGCGATCCCATTTCTGTTCCATGAAACTCAGGAAAACTATATATCTCAGCTTCTTAACTATAGTGTGGGGACCATGTGACTAGTTCTGGCTAATGAAATGTTGACAGATATCTTAAAATATAGTTTTGTCTTTATAGTTCACATGTCTGATCATGTGGTGATGTGATCACATGATCACATGGTGCTGAACCCACATATTTGGAGATACCTGGATCCCTGAGTCATTGGTTAGAAGTGAGCTACCCAAGAGAGTCACCCAGCTTTTATTTGATTGTGACTTGAGTGAGGAAGGAAAACTTTGCTGTGTTAAACCATTAGAATTCGGTTTATTTGTTACTGCTGCTGCTGCTGCTGCTAAGTCACTTCAGTCGTGTCCGACTCTGTGTGACCCCATAGACGGCAGCCCACCAGGCTCCCCCATCCCTGGGATTCTCCAGGCAAGAATACTGGAGTGGGTTGCCATTTCCTTCTCCAATGCATGAAAGAGAAAAGTGAAAGTGAAGTCGCTCAGTCTGTCTGACTGTTAGCGACCCCATGGACTGCAGCCCACCAGGCTACTCCGTCCATTGGATTTTCCAGGCAAGAGTACTGGGGTGAGGTGCCATTGCCCTCCCCGATTTGTTACTGCAGCATATCTAATTATAAAAAAAATAGAATTGCTTAACATTGAAAAATTTCCCCAATATTATGCTGTCACCAGGAGATCACCTCTGTTATCCTAGGGGATTACTGGATGCTTTTTATAGAAAGAGAGTGTAAGATGAGTTTTAAAAGATTTGATTCCCTTTCATTTTCACCTTTATTTTTTGGATTTTCTCTTTATATAGCCAAATTCCTCTAATTGAAAAAGAAGAATTTTCAAAGTAGGAGAAGATTGCATGTGAATTAATGCTTGGCTTTGTTTCAGGAATGAATTCAGGGAGTCTAAAAGTCCATTTTCATTTAGAAAGAAATTAGGTGATAATTATTACATGGAGACAAGGAACTGAAAAGGAACTGCATCAGATAGAGCATTTCTGGAAATTATATATGCTGTTTGGAGCTGGAGTAAAGTTGAGGTAGGGTTAAAATAAAACCCTTTGTTTTGGAAATTTAAAAAAGATTTTTCTGGGTTTGAGTGCTTTCCTAAAGAATGTATATATACAAGGAACAGTCTTAAGCATACTGGCAACCGGATCTGTTGGTTGGAACAGACTTCCTGTTGGATGGTGCAAGATGAATGTAGGTTCAATTATTTATTTTTTGAATATAATAAGCACTTATATTCCAGGCATTATTCTAAGTACTTTACAAATATTAACTTACTTAATATTCATAAATACCCCATGAAGTACTTATTAGTAGTATTCTCATGTTACAGATGAGAAACCTGAAGTATAGAGAATTTAAGATTATACATTTCCCAAGATTACACACCTAGTTAGTGATGGAACCAGGATTTGAACCCAGTTGTCTGGCTCTAGATTCCAAACATGGCACTGCTTTGCTATGATGAATTACTTTTGCTAATTAGTAAGCGTCAACCAACAACTAAACTTACAGAGCTTATTAAATGCCAGGTGCTGTTCTACATTAAATATAACATCTTATGGAAAAACTAAATGAACTTTTTGGTCAACTCAATATATGTATGTCTTTTTAATGCTCAAAACCATATTGTCAGTAGGCACTACTAATTCTGTCACTATACAAATGAGGAAACAAGAAGCAAAAGAAAAATAACCAGGCATTGTTTAGTAACATACAAAGGCAGAAGCTTTGCTGGAATTCAGGCAGACTTGAGTCCAGAGCCTGAGTACTTTGTGACTATAACGCATATCCTTTCAATAATTGGGGTGCAGGATTTTTCTAGCTTTGGATGCCAGAAAATTCCATTGTCCTTCTCTCTTCCTCCTTTTAGGTTGGTTAGGAATGGGAGAGGGAGTCTTGTCTATTTTCTTGGTCTAAAGTAGTTTTCTCTCTATTCTTACTCATTGCTCCCCTTGACAATTCAGTTCAGTTCAGTCGCTCAGTCATGTCCGACTCTTTGTGACCCCATGAATCGCAGCACGCTAGGCCTCCCTGTGCATCACCAACTCCCGGAGTTCACTCAGGCTCACGTCCATCAAGTCCGTGATGCCATCCAGCCATCTCATCCTCGGTCGTCCCCTTCTCCTCCTGCCCCCAATCCCTCCCAGCATCAAAGTCTTCCAATGAGTCAACTCTTCACATGAGGTGGCCAAAGTACTGGAGTTTCAGCTTTAGCATCATTCCTTCCAAAGAAATCTCAGGGTTGATCTCCTTCAGAATGGACTGGTTGGGTCTCCTTGCAGTCCAGGGGACTCTCAAGAGTCTTCTCCAACATCACAGTTCAAAAACATCAATTCTTTGGCACTCAGCTTTCTTCACAGTCCAACTCTCACATCCATACATGACCACAGGAAAAACCATAGCCTTGACTAGACGGACCTTAGTCGGCAAAGTAATGTCTCTGCTTTTGAATATACTATCCAGGTTGGTCATAACTTTTCTTACAAGGAGTAAGCGTCTTCTAATTTCATGGCTGCAGTCACCATCTGCAGTGATTTTGGAGCCCCCAAAATAAAGTCTGACACTGTTTCCACTGTACTGTATTATAAATACAAGTTCAACAGAGAAGCCAACTTTTTCAGTGAAGGCATTTTTGTTTCCTTAAATTATAACAACTCATTTCCTTTTTTCACTGGGAATATAACATTGAGAAATTATCAACAATATATTCTTATGAATGTTTTACTGGAACAAACTTTTAATGGCAACGTGATATCTTTTGCTTTGTTGTCTTGTTTTCTGGGTTTTAGCTCTAGTCACAGGAGACAACTTTAAACAGGTGGCACTGTGTAGTAAACATCTGATAATACATGCAGAATAGAAGACTCTGATGATGACTTTTAACCTTGAGATAAGAAAATATTAGAAGCATTATGCACTTATTAAAATTAAATTATTGAAGATGGGGCATTCATTATGCTGCAGTACAGTGAATACTTTTTTCCTTAAAAATTAACTAATTGCGTGGATCAATTTTGGGGGTAATTTTAACACATTTTCTTCTTGGAATTTAATAAGAATTTTTTAAATGTACATAACCTCATCATATGATGATGAGCAGAACAACAGCAGAACTAAAGTCAGCAGCAGAACAACACACACAATGAAAACAATGCAAAACATAGCTTACTTTTAAAGAAAACTTGTAGAAACATCTGTGGAGCCATTACTCTCATTATAACTCTGAATAATTCATTCAGCCTCTCCCAGTCTGGTTTTTATTCTGTACAAAGGAGGAAATAATACCCATTTAACAAAGATTAGATGGAATTATTTATATGAAAGTGTTATCACAATGAATGACAAAGTAAGAGCTGTATTCAACTTCCCTCATTCCCTCCTTCTTTCTTTCTTCCCATTCCCCCTGTTTTACCCCTTTTTCTTTTCTTCTCTGTGCCTTCAAGAAGTCTTCATGGCACACTGAACAAGAAGGGGAAGAAAAAGAGAGGAGGGTAAAGTGAAACGAGGCTTGTTTAGATAAGACTGGAATTATATCGGGAAATGGACTTCTTAAATGATGATGCCCCTTAGCTGTTTTAGCACCAGGAGGAAGAGTGACAATCTTATAGAGAAAGCATCACACTGCTCAAGATTCTGTGCAATGGTAGATTTATCCTCCACTTAGACTTCCAGCAGGAAGTAACTTTACTTGGTAAAAAATATTAAAGCATCCTTCTTCTAACCATAGCAGGTATACTAATATTAATGATGCCAGAAGGTTAAAAAGATTGAAATAATGTAGCTAACTAAGATTATTGAAGTAGAATATTGATCCAAAAGCCATTTTTGTTAATAACTAAAGCAGATGATCAGCAGTAGGTAGTACATATTAGAAGGTGGCAACTCCTTCCCTAGAAATAGTTTAATGAAGACTCAGACCTCAGAGACCACTTTGAACAAGCACATAATCAAAATCATGGACTTTCTGTCATGAATAATAAGTAAAGGAAAGTGTGGGCACCCTGGCAAATGACAATATGGCCAATAAGACTGATCCTGGACCAGAACTGTTGCCTTAGCCCCTATGTTGTTATTGTTCAGTTGCTAAGTCACATCTGACTCTGCAACCCTGGGAACCGTGGCACGCTAAGCCCGGGGTTTGCTTAAACTCATGTCCATTGAGTTGGTGATGCTATCTAACCATCTCATCCTCTGCTGCTCTCTTCCTCTTTTGCCTTCATCTTTCCCAGCATCAGGGTCTTTTCCAGTGAGTTAGCTCTTCACACCAGGTGACCAAAGTACTGGGGCTTTAGCTTTAGCATCAGTCCTTCCAATGAATATTCAGGGTTGATTTCCTTTAGGATGGACTGGTTGGATCTCCTTGCTGTCCAAGGGACCCTCAAGAGTCTTCTCCAGCACCACAATTCAAAAGCATCAATTTTTCAACATTCAGGCTACTTTATGGTCCAACTCTCACATCCATACATGACTACTGGAAAAATCATAGCTTTGACTATATGGACCTTTGTTGGCAAAGCAACGTCTCTCCTTTTGAATAACCTCTCTAGATCTGTCACGGCTTTTCTTCCAGGGAGCAAGTCTTTTAATTTCATGGCTGCAGTCACCATCCACAGTGATTTTGGGGCCCAAGAAAATAAAGTCTCTCACTGCTTCCACTTTTCTCCCATCTATTTGCCATAAAGTGATGGGACCGAATGCTATAATCTTTGTTTTTTGCTTCCATTTTACTTTATTTTACTTTACAGTACTCTACTGGTTTTGGCATACATTGACATGAATCTGCCACGGGTGTACACAAACTCCCAAACATGAACCCCCCTCCCACCTCCCACTCCACATCATCCCTCTGGATCATCCCCATACACCAGCCCCAAGCATCCTGCATCCTGCATCGAACATAGACTGGTGATTCTTTTCTTACATGATAGTATACATATTTCAATGCTATTCTCCCAAATCATCCCACCCTCTCCCTCTCCCTCTCCTCAGAGTCCAAAAGTCAGCTCTACACATCTGTGTCTCTTTTGCTGTCTTGCATACAGGGTCCTCATTACCATCTTTCTAAATTCCATATATATGTGTTAGTATACTGTATTGGTGTTTTTCTTTCTGGCTTACTTCACTCTGTATAATTGGTTCCAGTTTCATCCATCTTATTAGAACTGATTCAAATGTATTCTTTTTAATGGCTGAGTAATACTCCATTGTGTATATTATGTGTTAGTATACTGTATTGGTGTTTTTCTTTCTGGCTTACTTCACTCTGTATAATGGGTTCCAGTTTTGACCCAGCAATCCCACTGCTGGGCATACACACCGAGGAAACCAGAATAGAAAGACCAATTTTTATATGCCCTTCTTATTAAAATAAGAGTGACAGCCCATTGACAACTGGGAAGGCTTTCCTTTCCAAATGTCAATGCTAGAACTTCTGTCCCATATCTCCTACTTGGCTACTGAGATCATTTACTCTCTCCTTTAAAGTTTTTCTTTTTTTTCCCCTCTTTTTTTCTAACCGCTGAATAATCACACATTTGTGACTACAGAAACACTTTGTGGTTCTATATTTCAAAGCTCTCCAGTGATCTGTTTGGGGAAAATCACACACAAAAAATTAGGTGATTAACTAAATGGCTATTGAATTATATAGTTATTGTATTAAATGTCTGTCAATATGACCTACTTGGTGATTAAAGTATTCCTTAGAAGCAAAACAGCTTTAATTCTTGATTTCCAAGAATCAGTTCTCAAACTTGGCATATGAATCAAAATGCAGTTTTATCAACAAATAGTGCTAGGGCAATTGGATATTTAATTGCAAATGATGGCATTCAACTCTTCACTTTATAAACAAAAATTAACTAAAACTGGATCAGCAACATCTATATGAGCCCAAATCATAAAACTATTAGAAGAAAACATAGGCATAAGTCTTTATAGCCCTGAATTTGACAATGGATTCTTACATATTGAAAGCTTACAGTGAATGATGTCAGATTCATAATCTCCAAATAAGATTTAGCTTTGGCACTAGGGACCAGTCTTGAAAACTCAGAGCTTTTTGGTGACAGAAGTTTTATTACAGTGAAAAAGGACAGAGAAAGCTTCTGACACAGGCATCAGAAGGGGGACAGAGAGTGCCCCCCCTCACTAGTCCTAGCAGGGCTTTATATACTTTTACCAAACTCACTCCAATAAGATACATCTTAAATTAACAAAATTAAAACTAACAATTGAAAGGTCTTACCAGACTCACTCCCACATAAGATAATAGGATGAATCAGAAGTTCCTGTTAAGAAGGAGACAAATGTCCTTGAGCAAGATATATTGTTATATAATCATTGTTTTTATATATCAATGTTATATATCAATCATTGTTATATAATCGATGTTGTTATATAATCATTAGCACAGAGCTTGAGGAAAAATATACACTTGAGCCATTAGCTCTGGGCTGAAAGAAAAAACATTATGTGACTAAGAAGAAGGAATGTAGAAAATAAAGTTTGTCCTTTTCTCCTTCTTGAGAGCTCTAGACCCCTTTTTCTTCCTCAAGGGCCCGGACCCTTTCCTCCTTGAGGGCCCTGGACTACTTATCAACCTACTTAAGAATTAATTCTCTTAATTTGGTTCTGAAAGCCTGAAAAGCAAAATAGGTGCATTCAGTTCAGTTCAGTCGCTCAGTCGTGTCCGACTCTTTGCTCACTCTGGTAGCTGTGTTGAGAATAGAGAGGACATCAGGACTGAAACAGGAAAATCACTAAGTAGACTGGCCCAATGATTTGGGTGGAAGATGATGGTAATTTGAACCAGCAGTGGAGATGGTTAAAATGGATTCACATGAAGGTAAAACTGGAAAAATTTGCCAACCCTTCACATGTAGGTTGAAAGAGAAGTGCAAAAGTCAAGGATGACTGTCTTTATCCACGTTTGTATGTGTGTTTATAGCTCACCACTTACCTAACTACTATACATCCTTTGTGAATAAATGTATGTAATAATACATTTGTATATACTGTGGGGCGGCACTGAGCTTACTCTTAATTCAGTCTTGTTTGGAAAAATAAAGAAACCGTGTAGAATAATATTTTGTATATATATATTCCTCATATATATTAAACCATTGCACGTTCACATACACACATTACATTGTTGAGTTAAATACACAAAACAATCTAAAATATGCTTTATGGGTAATTTAAGAGATTTATGAAGCATAATTTTTATTACATGCAATTTTAAACTTTCAAAGTGATCTTAGAATTCTACTCCTGACAGAGAAGTGTCTTTGTTTGGAACTGACTGGCCCTTCCTTGATCTTAGCATTCACAGTTCTGGTGCCAGGACTTAGCATGTAGTTGAGCAGCATTTCTGTGAGTATTCTGTCTTCGTGGGGCTTGCTTAGCTCCTCTGTGTGTGCTGCAGAGCAGAGTTGGGATGGAAGGATAATATACAAGAAGAGGAAAGACCTGCCTTCAAGAAGAGGAAGGACCTGCTTTCAAGAATAGGAATCTGGGTGTGCCTTCTGAGGTTTTTGCTAGGACCCCAACACAGGGTTCTGTGTCATTTTTACTTATTAGCTTTTGTAATAAAATTGAGTTTCACTGTTTCTGCAGTTGTCTTCTTAAAATCTCTATCTTTCTCTAGTGTTGGTTTTCTGTTGCTGCCACAACCGTTTACCATATAGGCACTTAATGGCTTAAAATAACACAAATTTATTACTTTAAAATTTATTGGTCAGAATTCCATCACCAGTCTCAGTGCCCTACAGTCAAGGTGCTGCCTGGCCTGCTTGTTTTTCTGGAGGTTCTAGGGGACAACCTGTTTCTTTACTCATTTAAGTTGTGGGCATAATCTTCTTCCTTGGAGTGATACAACTGAGATCCTGGTTTTTGCTGCTATTTCTTGAGGGTGGTTCCCAGGTTTTAGAAGCTACCACATTCCTTGGCTTGTGGCTTCTTTCTCTCTCTTCAAAGCCAGCAAAAGCAGCTCTGTCCTTCTCACACCACATCTCTCCAACCCAGTGTGGAAAGGTTCTCTACCCTTAAGGACTTGTGTGACTACATAGTGTGTGCTGTCAGCTCTGTGCAACCCGATGGACTGTAGCTGCCAGTCTTCTCTGTCCATGGGATTCTCCAGGCAAGAATATGGGATTGGGTTGCTGTGCCTCCTGCTACCTACCTGGATAATCCAGAAAAATCTCACCTTTTTAGTACAGCTGATATGCAACATTAATTCCATCTGCAACTAAACAGATAAAAGCATTCGACACAATTTTGCCATGTAATGTAACATATTCACAAATTTGAGAACTAGGATATGGACATCTTAGGGGGCTGTTATTCTTCCTAACACACACACATCCATGCACACACCTACACACACAACTGCCTCAGTCGTTTTTTAACTCTTTCTCACTTAACTATTAAAATTATTAATTTCATAAACCAAACTTTAATTTCAAATGTGGATGAGACTCTTAACCAGGAGTTGTTAAGGTGAATTCCTGCCTTGGTTCATTCTTGATTTCCCTTTATTATTTTTCTGGATTGATATCATTGTAATTTACTGAAGGTTTTCTTGAACTGGCCACTAATTACATCAGAATTACATCTATTGTAAAAAATTGGAACTGTCTTCTCTCTGTAGTGTTATAGTGTTGAGGATATAAAATAAATTTTAGGTTAAGTGGTATCTCAAATCATATTAAAAACACAAACATTGTAAAGGTGCTTCCTGGCTCCTGCTGGCAACTGTTCTTCCAAGTTTATGGTGAATTGAGATTTTGCTTTTCAAACTATTGCATACCTATTTTCCTGTTCACTTTGATCCTATCTCTTCCCTGTTCAGAGCTCTTAATTGATGTTGAATTGCAAATTGCATTCTGTCTACTGACTGAGTTAAATATTTACTCAGTTGCTTAGAGGAAAGAAATGTTTCTTTGAAGTGCTCAGACTCTAATCTTTGGCCAACACCCACCATATTTTAAAAGTCTATATGTTATGCTTGATATTCATGTTCATGCAAGTTTTTTTTTTTTTCCACCGAGTATACCATCTCTTAGATGGAAGTCACGTTCTCTGTACCCAAACTAGGATCCCAGGTCTTCTAGGGGACCTCTTCCCATACCGATGGGTGAGGTCATAAGACCGGATCTCTTGAGGTATCCGTCTCCTCGGACCACCCAACGTTAGGTACCCCTGTGTTTTTCAACCCGTGTTGACTTGTCGATTGTGCAGATGTAAGAATGAAAAGTGGTGCACGGCACACAAAACATCCGTGAAACAATTCAAGGGCATTGTAGGGAGATCTCCATACCCGACAACAGTCAAGAGAAAAACCCCTTCCGTTACCGTGGGGTGGGGTCATGAGAACGGACCTTTTAGGTTACCTGCCTCATCGGACCACCCGACGTCAGGTACCCCAGCTCCTTTATTTATGTTCCCCCACTTCAGTGAACAGGTTCTAGTATGTTTACACTTCACAGTCGGGACTTTGAAATCGGGTGACTGTTCTTACGGAACCGGAAATTGAGAATTCGATATTTACGGGGTACTTTAAATGAGGGAAAATTTCGCCGATAAAATGATAATCATACTCCCGTATACACCTAGTTTATAATGATAACGAAATGACTGTCCTTTAACTCATGATATCAACGGGATCAGTCTACAGATTATCAGTATTAACGTATTGATAGGAAGGTAAAGGAGGAAGATATTTTCGACATAATACCGTCCATTGGTTATAAATATCTAGTAGGATCGGATATGAAAAACAAAGTCGATTATCCTAAATAACAAAAGTGGACGATCTGTGCAAAATCTCACAGATAATACCAACTAATCCCCTTTTACAAAGAGATAAAGGAGGAGTTTTAATCCCTACCGAGACCCCTTATAAATCCTTTTATATATTTAAATTATACATTCTGTCCGGAAAAATATGAGTCTCCTGAGTAGTCACGGTGTAAGATCACAAGCCAAGCCAAACCAAGGTAAGTAAGCGGGTCAGTACAGGATGAGAAACGCTGGGGTACTTAGCGTCGTGCGGTCCGGAGGGACAGATAGTGGTTGAGGACCTCAAGTGATATCACAATCGTTGAATCTTATGTACATACACCTTGGTTATAAAATTTGTTTAAAATAACCCTATATCAACTAAATAATTATGTCTCACGTCATCAAAGTTCACATGTCGTTTCACTCGGTCCAGATTCGATGTATATCGATGACGAAAAGAAAACTTCTAAGAAAAGGGCCTATCTCGAGGGACACAAGACGACATCCAAGAATAGTCAATAGACAAAATATCCATCACGACACAGATACAGTCAGGGTTTCTCCCAATTTGTCCCTACCACCCTATCCTCTGGTCATGATATCTTTTTTCCTAATTCTGGGTCTCTACTTCTGTCTCATAAATAAGTTAATTTGTACATTTTGGGGGGAAGATTCCACATATAGGCAATACCATATGATACTGTCTTTCTCTGTCTGACCCACTTCACTAAGAATGGTGATCTCTAGGTACATCCATGTTGCTAAAAATAGCATTATTTTGTTCTTTTAAGGCTAAATAATATTCCATCTTATATATGTACTAAATCTTCTTTATCCATTCCTCTGTCGATGAACATTTAGACTGCTTCTGTGTTCTGGCTATTATATTAATAAATAGTGGTGCAATGAACACTGGGACATGTGTATCCTTTTGAACTATGCTTTTCTTTGGATATGTGCCCAGGAGTGGGATTGCTGAATCATAAGGCAGCTCTATTTTTAGTTTTTTTTTTTTTTAAGGAATCTCCATACTGTTCTCCATAGTGGCTGTACCAGTTTACATTCCAACCAACAATGTAGGAGAGTTTCCTTTTCTCCACACTTTCTCCAGCATTTCTTATTTGTAGATTTTTTGATGATGATTATTCTGACCAGTATGAGGTGATATCTCATTGTAGTTTTGATTTGTACTTCTTTAATCATTGGTGATGTTAAGCATTTTTCATGTGCTTTTTGGCCATCTGTCTGTCTTCTTTGGAGAACTGTCTATTTAGATCTTCTATCCATTTTTTGATTGGGGTTTTATTTTTTTGGATACCAAACTGCATGAGCTCTTTGTGTATTTTGGAGATTAATCCCTTGTCAATCGCGTCATTTCAAATATTTTCTCCCACTCTAAGAATTGTTTTTTTGTTTTGTTTATGGTTTCCTTTGCTTCTTCAAAAGACTTTAAGTTTAATTAGATCCCATTTACTTTTGTTTTTATTTTCATTATTCTAATAGGTAGGTCAAAAAATTTCTTGTTTCAATTTATGTCAATGTTTTCCTGCCTGTTTTCCTCTAAGAGTTTTATAGTGTGCAAACTTACATTTAGGTCTTTAATCCATTTTTAGTTTATTTTTGTGTGTAGTGTGAGGGTATATTCTAATTCTTGTTATTTCACATGTAGCTGTCCAGTTTTCCCAGAATCACTTATTGAAGAGGTTGTCTTTTCTCCACTGTATATTCTTGCCTCCTTTGTCATAGATTTGGTGACCATAGCTGATTTCCTAAGATTCTTTAAGTAGACTCTTCTAGTCTTCATATATTTGTATGTCTTTTTAGCTAAAATAAGCTTATAGTAATATCCTATGACCCTTTTAAACAATTCCTAGCTCCTGGAATAGATTCTAAGGATTTATCATGCATAAATCCTTGAAAGAAGAATAGCTGAGAAACTACCACATAATTAATGTGCTAGAGGGTTCAAACTCTGGATTTTAAAGCCTGGCACCTGGAATCTCACCATCACTCCCAGGGAGATACTATAGGCCCTTTCATACCTCAGTCTAGGAGAATAAGAACTAACAATGTATCATGGAGAAATCATGAGACATATAAGAAGAACAAGTGCTTGGAAGGAAAGGCACAATTAAAATATGCGTAAAAGAGGAAGTAGAATTAATGGAACACATACAGCAAAGATTTAAAGTAAACATAGTTTATGCTATCAGAGATATAACAGAGAATATGGGAAACATGAAGTAGAGCAGATAGTTATGAAGAAACAGCTGAAGGAGTTAGATTTGAAAATAATGTTGTTAAACTAAATTGCTACATTGATATCTTGAATAATAAACTTCATACAGCTGAAAAACAAATAAGTGAACTATATGATAAAGGTGAAGAACTCTCCTGGAATATGTCAGGAAATAATAATGGAAAAAGTGAAAGAAAGATTAAGGTAGCGGATAGAAGTAGATGTATCAATGGCTAGCTAAAAGGACTTTCAGAAGAAGAGCAAAGAATAAATGGAGGAGAGAAAGTAATATTATAGTATATCCTATATATATTAAGAAGTAATAATATTATATTCAGTATATATATTAAGAATATTATATTAAGTATATATATTAAGAATAATAGTAAGAAATTCCTAGAATTGGATGGAGATGTTAAGAAATAATAATGTTATATTAAGTATATATATATTAAGAAATAATAGTAAGAAATTCCTAGAATTGGACGAAGATATAAATCCTTAGATGCTGATAAAATTGATAAGAAAAAGCTACACTTAGACCCATTATAATGATTTTTGAGGGCATAAAAGACAATAATAGCTTCCAAATGCTTCAGGCAGGAAAACCCAGATATCTACAAAGTAAGTGATGATATCAGTCTTTTCAACAGTAACACTGGATGCAAGAAGACAGTGATAAAATATCTTCAAACCATTGAAAAAACTGAAGCTATAACTTTAATCAAGTATAACCTATAAATTAATCCAGTTATCAAGTATAAGGTCTCACAAAATTCATTAGACAAGAGGGCCTTAATAAATTCCAAAACTCAGTATCATTCAGAACATGAAATATGTTCTTAATTTAAGAAAATTGTGAATGAACAATAAAGCCTAAAGTTTAGATAGCATACTAAACATAACATTCATAGTATTAAATAAAAAGAATAAACAATAAGGAAAAATACAAAATATTTAGGCTAAATGGCAATGAAAACACTGCATGTTAACACCTGTGAGATGCAGATTAGAAGAAAATTAATGAATTTGCAACATTTATCAGAGAAAAAGAACTATTAAAATAAATTAACTCAACATTCAAATTAAGAAGTGAGGTAATGAGCAGATGAACAAGTCCAAAGAATCAAGAAAAAAAAGAAATAATAAAGGTAAAAGTAGAATTGAATAAAATATGATCAAAAGAATTTAGACATGATTCATAACTCCTGAAACTTGTTCTTTCAAAGGATGGATAGGTAAAACAATGGCAAGATGTATAAGAAAAAAATGATAGACTATTTAAATAAACAAAATGTAGAGTGAGAAATTAAAGATAATTATATACATGGTACATATTTAGGACATTTATGACATCACTTATATGTGGAATCTAAAACACCACACTTGTAGAAACAGAGTAGAATGATGATTACTAGGGGCTGAGAGGTAGAACTGGGAATGTTCAAAAGGTACAAATTCGTGGTTAGAAGATGAACAAATTCTAAGGATTTCATGCACAACAATGTGATGATAGTTATCAATACTGTATTATACACTTAAAAGTTTCTAAGTGAGTAGATCTTAAATATTCTCACTGCAGAAAAAAATGGTAGTTTTGTGATGTGATAGATGTGTTAACTGACACTGCAGTGCTGATTATATAGAAATGTGGAAGTGTATCAAATTGACACATTGTATACCATAAATTTACACACAGTGTTTTATGTCAGTTATATCTCAATGGAGCTGACGATAAAAGAATATATTACAAATACTGCTTGAATGAATTTTAAAATCAATAACAATAAGAGATAAGTTTCCCCTCCAGTGGCAAAAAAGACAAAAGCAGGGAAAACTAGAATAGACTAATAACCACTAAAGTAACTGACATGAATTTTCAAAATTTCTGTTATCCTCTAATCCAAGATAAATTTACACATGAATTCAAACAAGCTGTCAGGGATGAAATAATTTATTTCTTATATACATTATTTCAAAAAATGTTAAAAAGGAAAGTTTGAGCAACTTTAAATTAATCAAATTAATGAACTGTGAAGTTTTTTAATGAACATACAAGTGACCTTCCAAAAGAAAATATTAGCTAAGCAAATATAACAGGGCATAACAATTGTATTATAATATAATAGCATCTGTCCCCAAAATGCCAGGATGATTTAGTCCAGAACAAAATCCATCGTCTTGACAGGTATACACAGAGAACTGGATAAATGTCAATAATTAATTCATGCTTAAAATAGTTAGAAAGCAAACACTAGAAATTAATTTCCTTAACTTAAAAAAGACTATTAAAGAAGAACCTTATAAGAGTAGGATTTCCTATTTAATGGAAAGCATCAGCCACATTACAATTAATATAGGAAGTGAGACAGTGGTTCTCATTTTTTATGCCACCACTCAACCAGTTTCTATAGGCAAGATCATCAAGTCATCCTGCTTTCCCCAGAGCTTTACCAGATTTAACAGTACATCCTGGAAAACTCCTCAAGCTCAGGAAAACTGAATGGTTTGACTGGGCAGCTGTAGTATTAAAAGTAAAGTAGAAACCTTCTTAGGCACAAGCAACCTGGACAGTTGATTAACCTACTACTGGTCTTCATCAAAGTAATAACATAAGAAAAAGCCCCATGAAATATAAAGATTGGAAAGAAAGAGATAGAAATTTTTTTTTAATTTAAAAAGATGTTATTTGTATAAAACAAAAAAATTATCAAAGTGTGAAAACCAAGAAAATAAAGCAAAAAAGGCTGGATCTGAAATCAACAATAAAAATCAGTGGGATTCATCAGTAAAAGAAGTGAAGACTAATCTAGCTTCCCAAGTGACTCAAGTGGTAAAGAATCTGCCTGCAAATACAAGAGATGCAGTCTCAGGCCCTAGGTTGGGAAGATCCCCTGGAGAAGGAAATGGCAACCCACTCCAATATTCTTGCTTAGGAAAGGCCGTGTACAGAGGAACCTGGAGGGCTACAGTCCATGGGATCACAAAGAATTAGACACAGCTGAGTGGCTGCACACACATAAGCCCACCAGGCTCCTCCATCCATGGGATTCTCCAGGCAAGAATACTGGAGTGGGTTGCCATTTCCTTCTCCACATAAGGAGACTCTACCATTCATAAAAACAACAAAAATGGTGAACTATCCAGGGAATGTCTAACGAAGTGTATAAACACTGCTATANTCCATGGGATTCTCCAGGCAAGAATACTGGAGTGGGTTGCCATTTCCTTCTCCACATAAGGAGACTCTACCATTCATAAAAACAACAAAAATGGTGAACTATCCAGGGAATGTCTAACGAAGTGTATAAACACTGCTATATTTAAAACAGATAACCCACAAGGGCCTAATGTGGAAAAAAAAAAAAAAGATTTATGGAGAAAATGTTAGTTACTTTAAAGTACTTAAAATAAGAATTAAATGGTGAAACATGCTGTGTTCATGAAGAGGGAGATTTTTTATTGTAAACAAATATATTTCTTTCAAATTAGTCAGTAAATTCAAAGCAGGAGGGAGGGATCACTTGGAAAATTATTTTTAATATTTTTAATTGAGAAGAATAAATTGCTCCAAAATGTAAGATGATTTTCAACAATAAAGATGAAATAGACTGGAGGAAACCACATTTAAACAAATTGGTAACTAATAGAAATATAAATACAAATTTGTAGAGAATTTATGAGAATTGACAGCTATTGGAAAATAATTAAGTTGATTTCTTGTCCTCTACCAATTAAAAAAGATTTTTTTTTTAATGTGATGCTGAGGATTTGTTATTGCTCCATATACTCAACTATTTAGGTATACTAGCCCTCCTCATATGGACAGTTCTCCTCTCATGTTCAAAGTGGTATTAAAAGTAACTGGTTTCTGGCTTTCCAATTTATGCCAGTTACCTAAGCAGCCTGTTACTGTCACAGCGGCAAAATTATTGAGTTAAAAATTAAAAGACACACATATTAAATTGGAGAAAATCAATAAAACTGTTAATACCAACTGCTAATGTGGAGAAGGCAATGGCACCCCACTCCAGTACTCTTGCCTGGAAAACCCCATGGATGGAGGAGCCTGGTAGGCTACAGCCCATGGGGTTGCTAAGAGTCGGACATGACTGAGCGACTTCACTTTCACTTTTCACTTTCATGTATTGGAGAAGGAAATGGTGACCCACTCCAGTGTTCTTGCCTGGAGAATCCTAGGGACGGGGGAGCCTGGTGGGCTGCCATTTTTGGGGTCACACAGAGTCAGACACGACTGAAGCGACTTAGCAGTAGCAGTAGCAGCAGCAGCAATGAGGATACAGAGTTACAAGAACTCTATTCATTGCTACTTGGAATTCAAAATAATCCAGTCACTTTAAAAGACAATGCAGCAGTTTCCTACATAGTAATCCATAGTCCTGTGATGTGATGGAGGTTAAACTGTATGCCATAGACATTTGCCTAAGTGACTTGAAAACTTATGTCCCCACAGAAATCTTAATGAAAGTGAAAGAGGAGAGCGAAAAAGTTGGCTTAAAGCTCAACATTCAGAAAACTAAGATCATAGCATCTGGTCCCATCACTTCATGGGAAATAGATGGGGAAACAGTGGAAACAGTGTCAGACTTTATCTTTTGGGGCGCCAAAATCACTGCAGATGGTCACTGCAGATGGTGACTGCAGCCATGAAATTAAAAGACGCTTACTCCTTGGAAGGAAAGTTGTGACCAACCTAGATAGCAAATTTAAAAGCAGAGACATTACTTTGCCAACAAAGGTCCGTTTAGTCAAGGCTATGGTTTTTCCAGTGGTCATGTATGGATGTGAGAGTTAGACTGTGAAGAAAGCTGGGCACCGAAGAATTGATGCTTTTGAACTGTAGTGCTGGAGAAGACTCTTGAGAGTCCCTTGGACTGCAAGGAGGTCCAACCAGTCCATCCTAAAGGAGATCAGCCCTCGGTGTTCTTTGGAAGGAATGATGCTAAAGCTGAAACTCCAGTACTATGGCCACCTCATGTGAAGAGTTGAGTCATTGGAAAAGACTCTGAGGCTGGGAGGGATTGGGGGCAGGAGGAGAAGGGGACGACAGAGGATGAGATGACTGGATGGCATCACCGACTGGATAGACATGAGTTTGAGTGAACTCTGGCCAATGGTAATGGACAGGGAGGCTTGGCATGCTGCAATACATGGGGTTGCAAAGAGTCGGACACGACTGAGCGACTGAACTGACTGATTGACTGACATAGAAATCTGCATATGAATGTTTACAGATGCCTTATCCATAATTATCAGAATCATGAGACAACTAAATGTCCTTCATAGATAAAAATGAAGTCGCTCAGTCGTGTCTGACTCTTTGCAACCCTGTGGACTGTAGCCTACCAGGCTCCTCTGTCCATGGGATTCTCCAGGCAAGGATACTGGAGTGGGTGCCTTTTCCTTCTCCAGGAATCTTCCTGACCCAGGGATTGAACCCTGGTCTCCCGCATTGCAGGCAGACGCTTTACCATCTGAGCCACCAGGGAAGCCCAAACGGATAAAAAGATTGTGGTAATTCATACAAAAGAAAAGTATTTCCTGATAAGAAATCACTGCACAAGCAACAACAAGATACAAATGAGTCTTAAGCACATATTGCTAACTGAAGGGAACCAGTCTGTAAAGGCTACATGGTGCGTGATTTCAGTTATATGATAATCTGGAAAGGACAAACTATAAAGATGATACAAAAGATCAGTGGCTACTACGAGTTTGCTGGGAGGATGGAGGGTTGAATTGCGTGAAGCACAGGGTATTTTTTAAGGTGTAAAACTATTATGTATGTTACTATAATGGATACATGATACTATGCATTTGTCAAAACCCACAGAACTGTACTGCACATTAGGGAACCTTAATGTATATACATTTAAAAATCATTTTGGAGGTTGGGAAATCTCATGATAGAATGAAGAGTGTGGCAAAATAGAAAATAGTGTAACTATATTTTGAATTATGAAACAATCTGTTGAAGAGGTAAGAAGGAAAGGAATTGACCTAAGAAACTTCAGAATGAGTCCAGTCCATAAGATGGAAGGAANCTCTTGAGAGTCCCTTGGACTGCAAGGAGGTCCAACCAGTCCATCCTAAAGGAGATCAGCCCTCGGTGTTCTTTGGAAGGAATGATGCTAAAGCTGAAACTCCAGTACTATGGCCACCTCATGTGAAGAGTTGAGTCATTGGAAAAGACTCTGAGGCTGGGAGGGATTGGGGGCAGGAGGAGAAGGGGACGACAGAGGATGAGATGACTGGATGGCATCACCGACTGGATAGACATGAGTTTGAGTGAAGTCTGGCCAATGGTAATGGACAGGGAGGCTTGGCATGCTGCAATACATGGGGTTGCAAAGAGTCGGACACGACTGAGCGACTGAACTGACTGATTGACTGACATAGAAATCTGCATATGAATGTTTACAGATGCCTTATCCATAATTATCAGAATCATGAGACAACTAAATGTCCTTCATAGATAAAAATGAAGTCGCTCAGTCGTGTCTGACTCTTTGCAACCCTGTGGACTGTAGCCTACCAGGCTCCTCTGTCCATGGGATTCTCCAGGCAAGGATACTGGAGTGGGTGCCTTTTCCTTCTCCAGGAATCTTCCTGACCCAGGGATTGAACCCTGGTCTCCCACATTGCAGGCAGACGCTTTACCATCTGAGCCACCAGGGAAGCCCAAACGGATAAAAAGATTGTGGTAATTCATACAAAAGAAAAGTATTTCCTGATAAGAAATCACTGCACAAGCAACAACAAGATACAAATGAGTCTTAAGCACATATTGCTAACTGAAGGGAACCAGTCTGTAAAGGCTACATGGTGCGTGATTTCAGTTATATGATAATCTGGAAAGGACAAACTATAAAGATGATACAAAAGATCAGTGGCTACTACGAGTTTGCTGGGAGGATGGAGGGTTGAATTGCGTGAAGCACAGGGTATTTTTTAAGGTGTAAAACTATTATGTATGTTACTATAATGGATACATGATACTATGCATTTGTCAAAACCCACAGAACTGTACTGCACATTAGGGAACCTTAATGTATATACATTTAAAAATCATTTTGGAGGTTGGGAAATCTCATGATAGAATGAAGAGTGTGGCAAAATAGAAAATAGTGTAACTATATTTTGAATTATGAAACAATCTGTTGAAGAGGTAAGAAGGAAAGGAATTGACCTAAGAAACTTCAGAATGAGTCCAGTCCATAAGATGGAAGGAAAAAGGAGAAGCATATATATATACTATCTTCCAGTTGACAAAGTAGTTTATGACAAGAATACAGGTTAGCAATTCTGGAGCAGCTATACATTTATATTTGGATTAAGACAATTAAGTAAATGGTGAATGGTGGTGGCTAGGCTTTTCACTGTTAGAAAGGGAGTTCAATGAACTTGATGGGTGTAAGTCTGAGTGAACCCTGGGAGTCGGTGATGGACAGGGGGGCCTGGCATACTGCGATTCATGGGGTTGCAAAGAGTTGGACACGACTGAGCGACTAAACTGAACTGAAGGTATAAAATAAATTGCTATGAGTCTGTACCAATATAAATCCATGATGAAGAAGAGACACATTCAGCATGCAGATGAGTTCCAGATAATTCATGTAGATACTTCCCTCATTGACGTGGGGCATAACTCTCCACTTAGGTGTGGGCAGTGCTTATGACATTCTTCCAACTAGTGTGATAGAAAGGGAGAAAAGAGTAATTTTGAATGAAGAAACCTAACAAAAATTGACTCAGGCAGTTGAGGAAGTTTAACATCAGCTGGGTGATGAAGTACTGAGTCACGCTGATAGTGTGTACTCTTGATTTGATGAAAATGGCACTTCTGTGCTCTTAATCCCCCGAACATATAACCTCATTCTAATGAGAAAAGCATCATACAGATTCCATTTGAAGAACATTCTACAAAGAAACTGATCAATACTTCTCAAAACTGTCATAGTTATCAGAAACAAGGAAAGGCTAAGAAACTGTCACAGCCAAAAGTGTCTTTGAGAGACATGAAATTTTAATATGGTATCCTGGATGCAATTCTGAAACAGAAAACTAACATTAAGTAGAAAAACAAAAACAAAAAACTAAGGAAGGCTGGAAAAAGGTATAAACTTTATTTAGTGATAATATATAAATATTGGTTTAATAATTATAACAAATACTATCAGTTCAGTTCAGTTCAGTCGCTCAGTCATGTCCAGCTCTTTGCGACCCCATGAATCTCAGCACGCCAGTCCTCCCTGTCCATCACCAACTCCCGGAGTTCATTCAGACTCACGTCCATCACGTTAGTGATGCCATCCAGCCATCTCATCCTCTGTCGTCCCCTTCTCCTCTTGCCCCCAATCCCTCCCAGCATCAGAGTCTTTTCCAACAAATACCATAGTAATGTAAAATACTAAAGAGAAACTGGTTTGGAGGCTCTCAGTACTATTTTCTTGACAATCTAAAACTATTCTAAAACAAAACATTTATTAACATATTAGTTTGGTGGTTTTCTCATCACTTTCCTGAGACCTTTTACTTGCCAGTTTTTGTTCATTGAGTGTAAATCCTGATATCTTTATTCAGAAACTTCTTTTAAAGTCTTTTCCTTTTTCTATTGACTGTTGGGAGTTTATATTTATTTTGGAATATCAGGGGCATGACTCCCTTAAAGCTTTTGGTAAACTATTTTGGGAAGAAAAATAAAACTGGGGCCTATGGATGGAAATAAAGGTAGACTTTAGTTTTTCGAAAGAAAATATATACTAGTGATTAGAATGGGATGCAGAAGAAATGGTCTGCCACAGGTTGGCTTATCACATCTGGAAAATTTTTAAACAGAGATCTCAGAACAGAGATTTGTTATGCATACAGGAATAGATAAAATACTGAATAAGAAAGTTGGAAGTCTTTTTTGCTATGGTGTTATGGGTTTCTACTGAATTAACAATCTACGTCTGCAGGCCAAGCTCATTTTTTATTCACTCATTTATTTATCCAAGAAATGTTTGTGAGTCACCTACCAAATGGCTGATACTTCTCCAAGCTCTAGGTATATGGCACTGAAGAAGTAGAATTATGTCCTTCTGTAGTCTACTAACAGCAAAGTTTTTTCTGTTGAAACAATCAGGGATGGTTCCTAAGAGGCTTTTGTCAGTTTCAAAGACCATTATTATTCTCTTCAGAAAAGAAGCATCTAAATGGAATAAAATCCTGAGTTAATCACTATAAACACCATGAAAAGACTTCAAACATATACTTTACTCCTGTTAAAGTTCTTTGAGTGGAGGCAAGAGGAATTTGGTTTTGTTGGACAGCATCTTCCTTTGCCTAACCTAGGTCATCATTCTTTCCAGGATAGATACAAGAAGCTAAGAACTGCTGTGATGACAAAAATGTGTGTAATTTAAAGTGAAGGGGGTCATTTAAATTCTCCCTTTCCTTGTGCCTGTAAAGTGTCAGGTAATTTAAGGAAAATAATTCCTTTTTAGTTTTGATTTGAAGCTAATAATTCTCCTTTGCAAATAACCACAGATGTTCTCTTATGAAACTGCTGTACAAAGTTCAAATGAATGCAAGGAATTCAAGAGTTTTGCTTAGATGTTAATTTAGAGATCAAAAAGTGGTCTACCCATCAAAAAAAGAGAGGCAGTACTTTATTCAGCGTCTACTATGTAAACTTTTTTTGTGATTTAATTTACCACCTGTAACAACCCTTGGAGGCTCAAAGAGTTTAAATTATTCACTCATTTAGACTAGCTAGCTGAAGTGTTAAGTGGAAGGGCTAGGCATCAAGCCCATTTGAGAACCTTAGAGTTCTTTCCCCACCACGAGATTTCTGGATGTTACAAAAGACATCACTCTGTTTCACAAGATTGCCTTGGCCTTCTAAGATAGATTTATTTATTATCTACAGCTAGTTCTTGGAACAGCTACCATGTTTATGATATTATGCTAGATAATTAGGGCACATTCCTGAATAAAATAGGCATGGTTCTCACAGTGTCAAGCTTACAGCCTTGTGATAGAGTCAAACAGTAAACAAGTAAATAATTTAATAAAACTATGTAACAATCAAGCGATAAGGACTTAAGTAAGATGAACAGTGTTATGACAGAAATCAACGAGGATGGGAGAAAGTTTCCCTTAAAAGAATTGGTTAAAGTCCCTCTGGGCAATGATATTTAAGCTAGTATTTAAAGATGAGCAATTGTCAGCAGTGAAAGGTCATGCAGCAGAGTATTGTAGGGATGTCTGAAGTTCTAAGTATATTTAACATTTTATTCTGTAATACATTTGGATTGAAATTTTGTATGAGGTGTGAGGCTTATGTTGATGTCCATTTGTTTCCTATAGATAACCAATTACTCCAGTACCATTTGCTTAAAAGATTTTTTTTTGCCATTGAATTTCTTTTGCACCAAGTCAGTTGGACTGATTTCTGGGTGTTTTGTTGAATTTATCTATGCGTATATGTTCCCAAGTGGCTCAGTGGTAAAGAAATTACCTGCAATGCAGAAAAGGCAGGAGATGCTATAGGTTCAATCCCTGGGTCAGGAAGTTCCCCTGGAGGCAGGCATGGCAACCTGCTCCAGTATTCTTGCCTGGTGACTCCCACGGACAGGGGAGCTCACAGATGAGAGTCCATAAGGTCCCACAGAGTCAGACACAACTAAAGCTACTGAGAAATGTCCTTGCCAATTCAACACAGTCTTGATTACTGTAGCAACATAATAAGCTTTGATATTGGGTAGACTGATTCCTTCCATTTTGTTCTTTTTCAAAATTATTTTAGCTAGTCTACTTTCGTTGTGGACTTCCCTGGTGGATCAACAGTAAAGTGTCTGCCTGCAATGCAGGAGACCTGGGTTCCATCCCTGGGTCGGGAAGATCCCTTGGAGAAGGGATAGGCTACCACTCCAGTATTCTTGGGCTTCCTTTGTGGCTCAGCTGGTAAAGAATCCGCCTGCAATGCGAGAGACTTGGGTTTGATCCCTGGGTTGGGAAGAGCCTCTGGAGCTGGGAAAGACTACCCACTCCAATTTTGGCCTAGAGAATTCCATTGACTGTATAGTCCATGGGGTGGCAGAGTCACACATGACTGAGCGACTTTCACTTTCATGTTAAATTTGCAGTATCAGTTTGAAGGAGATTGATATTTTGTTATTTGAGTCTTCCAATCTGTGAACACAATATATATCTCCATTTATTTAGATCTTCTTTGATTTTTTTTCATCAACATTTTGTAATTTTCAACAAATAAATCCAGTACATTTTTTGGGTTAGATTTTCATCTTTTTTTTTTTTTTTTGAGTGATTTATATGCAGAGTACATCATGAGAAACGCTGGACTGGAAGAAACACAAGCTGGAATCAAGATTGCCGGGAGAAATATCAATAATGTCAGGTATGCAGATGATACCACCCTTATATCAGAAAGTGAAGAGGAACTAAAAAGCCTCTTTATGAAAGTGAAAGAGGAGAGTGAAAAAGTTGGGTTAAAGCTTAACATTCAGAAAATGAAGATCATGGCATCCGGTCCCATCATTTCATAGGAAATAGGTGGGGAAACAGTGGAAACCATGTCAGACTTTATTTTTGGGGGCTCCAAAATCACTGCAGATGGTGATTGCAGCCATGAAATTAAAAGACACTTACTCCTTGGAAGAAAGGTTATGACCAACCTAGATAGCATATTCAAAAGCAGAGATATTACTTTGCTGACTAAGGTCCATCTAGTCAAGGCTATGGTTTTTCCAGTAGTCATGTAAGGATGTGAGAGTTGGACTGTGAAGAAGGCTGAGCGCCGAAGAATTGATGCGTTTGAACTATGGTGTTGGAGAAGACTCTTGAGAGTCCCTTGGACTGCAAGGAGATCCAACCAGTCCATTCTGAAGGAGATCAGCCCTGGGATTTCTTTGGAAGGAATGATGCTAAAGCTGAAACTCCAGTACTTTGGCCACCTCATGTGAAGAGTTGACTCA